>OZ017779.1:5474941-5567441 GCA_963969325.1 Lycopodina hypogea | reverse complement strand
GTTGGTATCAAATCAAATGAAATCAGATGATGATCAGATATATTTGCACAAGTTGAAGTGTCAACAGAGAGAGCATGAACGAGGGAGGGTGAGTTCATAATGACCAAGTCCAGAATATTACCCTTAAAATGAGTAGGATCCTAAACTGACTGAACCAGGTTATTATCAAAAATGCAATCACACACAAGAGACCCTGCAATTGAAGATGCTGTTAGGGTAGACCAGTTAACATCAGGTATATTGAAGTCCCCTACAATAACTAGATGAGAGTTCTTGATTGAAGAAAGATTTGAAATTACATCAAGTGTGTCATGTATAATATGGTGTGGACAATGAGGGGGAACATAAGCACAGCACAAGGTAATAGGAGGGGTAGATAAAATCTTAGCTACTACTAGTTCAGATGAGGTGCTAAATAAGATTTGTTGTGAAGTAAACTTGTTAGAAATAGCAATCATAACACCACCACCCAGTGATTCTCTGTCTTTGCGGTAAATACGATATCCTGAAGGAAGTATTTCTTTATCATATGTAGAAGAGGAGAGCCATGTTTCAGTTAATGCAAAATGTCTGGTGACTTAGTATAAATTAATGATTGTATAAATGCAGTTTTGTTATACAGACTGTGAATTCCATAGGCAAGTAGAAATACTCATGCGGCCTAGTCATAGTTGAGAGTGAGGAAGATCCTCTGTTTGAGAGGGGACTATGTTTGATAGAGGTAACTGAGCAGACTGAACTTTTTTTTAAATATAGTGGGTAAATTATCATCTGATGATACTTTATTTATGGTGAATCCTGAACCAGGTGCTTCAGTCTGAGTGATTTGAGAAGGCAAATGGCCTAGTGAAGTTTCAGATTCACTCACAGGAGTAAACTCTAGATTTCCACCCCCAAGGGATGATGACATGAGAGTAAATGTGAAGTTCTTGATCTCACCCAATATAAAATTATTTAGAAGCAAACTGGTTACCACAGATCTTAATTCCTTATAGTAAGTAGTAGGGAGAATTGTGGGTACTTCCGGGTTATCTCCCCCCCCCCCCCCCCCAAATATGAATTACACAAATGGTACCATTTTTGGTACTTCCGGGTTATCTCCTATGCATATTAGGGCTAGGGCTAGGGCTCTGGCTATATTAGGGCTAGGGCTAGGGCTAGGGCTAATGGAATGTGCATTTTGGATGTATTATTAATTAATACATGTAATACTTCATATTAAAACTTTTCAGTATCCTAGAATTCTTATTTATTAATTAATACATGTAAGTAATACTTCATAATAAAACTTTTCAGTATCCTAGAATTCTTATTTGTGTAATTCATAGTTGGGGGGGGGGGGAGATAACCTGGAAGTACTGAATTGTGGTGGGGGGTTGTGGTAGGGGGTTGTGGTGGGGGGTTGTGGTGGGTATCTTTTTTATATATATTTCTTTTCTGATAAATTATCGTGACTATGTTCGATGCTCTCCATGCTATTATAAATTCTCCACCTCTCCTACGAAGGCTAATTTCTTGATTTGATTATTCTATTTTAAAGCTCACAATGCCCAAAGGTAAGTGCAAATCCACTTCAAAACTGAAGACCATATTTTTCATGTTTGGGAGAACAGGAAAGGAATAAGAATCCAGACTGTTTGGACGAGTATTTTTGTGAAATAGGTAACAATGCAATTAGTGCAGTAGAGTGAAATTTTCATTTCACACAGTGAAGCATCATCAGGACTGCATATCTTCAATGTTAACCAAAAATCTTTAACCAGAGTAAGTGAATGTGGGATCTTTTCAATACCAAATTATTGATATTCTGATATAAAATTGATGATATGAATATTTTATACTTTTACTGTAGTCAGGTAGAGGGTAAAAGATTGAGCCAGTTTCTCTGTTGTGGTGAATAAAAATGTGGGAGCCTGAGATTAGGGATGCTAATTCTTCTTCCCCCATTACATTTTATTAATGGTGCTCCTTCACACACAAAAAGTTCACTAGTAAAATACGATACCCCCTCCCCCTCTCAAAGTGTCCTCTTTTCTTGAATCTGTAAATATGGTAGCCCTATTTTAAAGAATAATAATGGCAATGAAAATTTAGTCAGCTAATTTTTCTAGGGCACCAACACTATCAACCACTTTCTATTTGTGGCAGCTGCTTAGCCATTGCTAATTCTCACCTTTGGGCTAATTTTTTTCTTCTTTTTTTTTTTTTTTTTTTTTTTTTGATTCTTTGTTCCTCCACCAGAGTTCACTTTTGTTGTTTCAATTTACTTTATTATCTGCCCTAGCTCCCAATGATTATGTCTGCAAAAAATTTTGAAGTAGGTTCAGCCACTATATGTATACAGGTTGTGTATATGCTGTATTAGCACATTTCAAAAAAAAAAACTTAGGTACAGAGGAATCACTATATAATTAACTCTATCTGTGCATGTATAAATAACAATAAGTTATTTCAGTCGTACTAATCAGCAGCTGCATTGGAGCTGTAGTTTAGAACAACTGTATTGAAAAGTTTTAACAAAAGAACAGGTTGTGTTGTTGCTCTTGGCTAAACTTGAAGGACCAAAGGAATTCATTTTGGAGGGGATTAGAAATGTTTAAAAATAAATGATTTTTGTGTTCAGTTAGTGAAATAATGTTTCTATGTTTTCTGGAGTAAGTAGGTGGGTATGTAATCGTGGTGAAATCAGAATAGTCATTCTTTGAGAATAAATTTTTTATGGAACATAAATTGAGGAACAGGGAAATGGAGCCCTTCCACTTGGCATACTAATAAGGAATTATTTAGCATGAAAAGAAGTGGGGAGGGTGGGGAAGGGGGGGGGGGGGGGGGGATGAGTTGAGATCAGACTCAGATTCAGACTCTGAGGGAAGTGGGAGCCTGATTGGAGGAACCAGCTTTCCTCTGGCAACCTTTTTATGGCTGCAGCAAGAGTTGGCATCCCTTCTCACTTTCACATAACCACCAACAGATCCTCAGATTAAAAATTAGGAAATTTGGAGCACTTAGAAATGCTTAACAATTTATAGATTTATGATAAGTTGTGGAAAATAAAATAAAATTTAGATGAACATTCCAACCTGCTGGCAAATGTTCCTCTAGTACAGTGCTCTTCAACCTTTTTAAATTCTTTCTGTTCACCCCAACTAGAGAATCTTGTTACCCCTAAACATTGGAAATCAACAGGAGGCCACAGGGGGAGGAGAGGGTGGGTGACAAACCAAAAGATTTTAAGCTAGCAAGCTAGCTAATACTCTGTTATTTAATATATTTAGACACAATTTTGATAATTTTTTCGAACTAGCTTAGTCAGGCTCATCAGGTGAACAATCACTTACTTTACAAGGAAGAGGGGTTGAAATGGATTTGAAAAAGCATTAAACTTTGATTTCCCCATGAGTTCTCTGGAAAATTTCACTTGAAAGTTGAAATTGTGGAAGACAATTTTGGATAAAGAACGTTCAAAACACTGGTGAAATAATAAGTTGGACTGCATCTTCACCAGCTGAAGCTTTAGCTAAAGCTAAAATCGGCCTGGGGTAATAAAATTGGGGAGGATAATAATTGTTACAGTTAGCGTTGGTGGAATCAATAGCAGAAATCTGGATTAGGTAAATGTATTTCAGTTTAAATTGGTGAATTGAAGTTGGTGATAAGGGGTCCTCCTTCGATACCTGTGGAACCCCATTGGATCCGCCACGGACGTTTGAAAAAAAAGAGGTAGTTTCCTAATAATTTAATGGAGCTAAACAGATTTGATTTACAAATTTTTAAAAATTTCTAATAAGAGAAACTAAAAAATTTGTATTTTCCAATAAAATGGTTTATTTTTCTTACTGTCCAGTTTAGTGTAAGCATGAACAGTGCGAGTGATCCAAATCAGGTGTGTTTCTATATGAGAAATATTTAAAGTTTGGCATGCAGACACAACTTGACTCTGTGAATAACATGGGGTGGGTCCAATCAATGTCACCAGGGGAATGTCATTAGCATATCTATATGGCCACGCCTCTTTCTGCATTCAAAAACCAAAAATGGTACTTTTGCAAGAAAAATGGATCTACAATCCTAAAACTTTGGCATACAAGCACAACTTGACTCTGCAAATAACATAGGGTGGGTCCCATCTGGCAACACCTCTTCCTCCTTGTGCGTAAGGCTAAAAATGTCAAAAATGGTATTAAAAACAAAAACAAAAACAAAAACACTTTGACCTAATCACATGTTCACTTTTGTATTAAAAGTCTACAACATATATCTTTGAAGCAGACACTTTTGTGACTGCAGCCCACCACAGGTGGGGCGAAAAACCACCATAGTGCCAAAAATGGTACTTTGGCCAGACAAACCGTTGGACCTACAGAGCTAAAACTTTGCAGAGATAATCCTTGTATATATAAAGTTGTAGTCTCTGTTGTCTGTATGTCTTCCCGTAGCACCTTCAATTTGCAAGTTAGATCCATGAACCCATATATTTTTAGAATCAGCATCTGCAGAACATTTAAGTATCTATATGTGGCCAATTCCACTTACTGTGCTCGCATCAGGCCAAAAAATGCCAAAAATGGTACTTTGGCCAGACAAACCGTTGGACCTACAGAGCTAAAACTTTGCAGAGATAATCCTTGGGTGTCTACTAAGTATTTTCACCAACAAAATTTTTTTTTGAAAGTGTCACCCCTAGTGGGGAAAAAAGGAATTTAAATTTCCATTAAAAAAGAGCCTAAAATACCATGACTCAAACCTGGACTAGGTTGATTCCCCCCCCACCTTTCCTTTCCTTCCCTCTTTCCGTCATTTACCCCACCCCCCCCCCCCACCCCTCAACTACATTTTCATCCCATTTTTCCTTCCTTCTATAATATTTTCCTTCTATAATATTGCCCTTCTTTTTACCACTTTTTTCCCTTCAAATTCTCCCGTAGCTCTAATGTTTTAAAAAGAATCATTTAAAAATTGGTAGGTTAAATCAAGTTCACACAGACATGCACACACAGAATATATTTGATTAGGTACCTGAGTACATAGTTATTTATAGATTATGACTCATGATTTGTTATTTATTGAGTTGATTTGCTGTTTGTTGAGTTGATTTGTTCCATGTAAATTACTGGCCTGAGTAGGAAGAAGCATACTTACACACATACACACATGTAATAGTAATTAGGTGACAGGTCATTAAATTATCTATCATTGAATGATATTTTCATCTCAAATGGTTTGGATACCAACCAATATAAAGGAGGCTGATATCTGGAGTTGTCCTGTTGCCACTTGAGAAGTGAATTTTGGAAACATTTGGAAGGAAAAGGTCAGATTGGGAAATTGCCAAAACACTCAAAAAGACTTCGTGAATTTTCAGCAGGATTCAAGGATTCCAGACAAAGTTAGACCATAGCCAGCTGCCCATGTGGAAGAGGAGACTGGAAGAAAATGCCTCTAAGTTTCTGAGGAAAGTATTCATAAGGCTGCAGAAAGAATCATGATCCTTACCAAGAAAACTCTATTTCATTTGTGTCTATTTTTGCAAGCTACATCTGGAAGAGAATATCTGTGTCCACAATCCTTTCCTAATGTGTTTCATCCCAGGGAGAACTGGAGTCTAACTGCCCCATGATCAAACTGGCCAGGGACACCAGAGAATTTCAGGATGGATGTGCATTCATACAAGGACCAAATGGGGAACTTTCCATTCCAACTGTTTAGCCTGGGTGTGCTGAAAATATTGTCTTCCAATTTCGCATAAGGCAAATATTGAAGCTGTAATCTGAAGGAAAGCTGTAATATGTTGCATTATAAATTTATATGTGGTTCGGTTGCTAAGTATAACCTGTGTTGGTGTTTTCTTTATTGATAGCTGAAAATGAGTAGTGATAAAAAGTAGTAATTTTGAGCTGAATCCATCTGGTAATACTGGTCTTGAATCCTGAGTTTATACTTCTGTAAATGAAGAGGCTTGAATTACATTTGATAGATACTCTCTACTCAGTGTAGTTATTCCTATTCCAACTTCTTCCTGTATGTTTGTGAGGCTGAAACTGCCAGAAGTGGTGCTTGAACTACATTTGATGGATACTCTCTACTCAGTGTAGTTATTCCTATTCCAACTTCTTCCTGTACGTTTGTGAGGCTGAAAATGCCAGAAGTGGTGCTTGAACAACTCTTGGACATAGGCTGGGTCACACCTGGCCAAACCACTGACTCTCCTACCAATCCACCATAAAATTATAACCCATTCTTCAGAGTAGGCACATCCTACAGGATGGATAGCTTTTCACCTAAAAATGAATTGGTTCACTTGTCCACATGGATCTAGAGACCTAGAAGCACAAAAATAACTTGAATCTGGTAGAGAAATGGTCAGTAACACTAGGCCACACATTTTCCTGTGGGCAAGTCATTGTATTCCGCCAGTATATGCTGCTAGTTTGGTAATAAAAGCATTAATTTAGATTGTAACCTTATCTTTGACCCTAGCCACTCAGATTAAAGCCTAAAAGGCTAGTTTACCATCCCACTCCAGCCTACTACTACCAGCTTTTCAAGGTCGTTTCTACCGGGAATCCTTTAAGCAGGAAAAGAAAACGCATTTTTTAAAACCTGATCACCGGTTACTGGTAGTGCTTCTTTTCCCATTACCAGGGAAAGCCCAGCCCCCTCCGGCGGTTCTATGGACAAATTGATTATTTTAATACCGTATTAGGGGTCACTCAGGGTTGTCGCTACTGTGAAGACAGACAAAATCTCTACGAATATCATAGCGGTAAGCTTTTTTTTTTCTTGGTTGGAGTTTTACCGGTGAAAAGCCTCTCTATTGGATTGCTTTTTTATGCAGTAAACACTTTTTTGTAGCTATTAAAGCAGTAGGATTATAGCTCTCTATTGGCACAGACCCAGTATTATCTCAGCTAGATTACATTATACCAGAAAGTTAGTTAACACCTCTCTTTTCTTCCTGATGCAACCATGGCTTCGAGGGTAAGAGGACCTGGGGCTGGCAGAACTCCTGCTGGATCCAAGCTGGCCCGTTCTGTTCCCATGGGAATAGGTCTGAAGCCTCCAATTGATTCAGGGATCAGGCGACAGAGTCCTCTACCCACTGATTCTAAACATGCTGCTGCTGGTCGAGCTGCAGGACATAAAAGAACTCCCACTAAATCTGCTACTCCCAGTGTAACCACAAATGGCCAGCACACCATGGAGGTGGGTGATCGTGTTGTTGTTAATGGAATGGCAGGAACTCTTGCTTTCCTAGGGGCCACTCAGTTTGCACGTGGAAATTGGGCAGGCATCATTTTGGACACACAAGATGGCAAAAACAATGGAACTGTGAATGGAATTCAGTATTTTGAATGTGGCCCCAACAGGGGGTTGTTTTCCAAGGCAGAGAAACTGACAGTGGTTCCAGGGAGTAGTTCATGTGCAGAAAACAAGTCACGAAGCCGTAACAGTGTTCCTCCTCGTTCTTCTTCCTCTGCACAAGCACACAGAACATTTGATGTAGGTGACAGAGTTTTATTGGATGGTGTGAAAGAAGGTGTGGTTGGGTTCTTTGGGGAGACGCAATTTGCTAGAGGCATATGGGTGGGTTTGGTCTTGGATACACCAGAAGGCAAGAATGATGGATGCGTGAATGGCGTCCAGTACTTTGACTGTGGGCCCAACAAAGGATTATTTGCTAAACCAGAGAAACTAACCTTTATCTCCAGAGTTACTCCATCCACATCTAGTTCTCTTCCCCCTCCAACTTCTAATTCGTCCTCGGTTCAGCACACACCAGCGTCAGGGCAGTTTGAAGTCGGAGACAAGGTATTGGTGGATGGTCTGAAGGAAGGTACGGTTGGATTCTTTGGGGAGACGCAATTTGCCAGGGGGTTGTGGGTCGGAGTGATTCTCAATGTTCCTGAGGGGAAGAACAGCGGATTTGTTAATGGTATGCAGTATTTTACATGTGAACCCAATCATGGCGTTTTCGTTCGTCCCAACAAACTGGAACTTATCTCTCGGGTCATCCAAGAGGAATCATCGAGACCCACTCGTACTTCGGTCCAGGAATCTGGCAGGAGTGTAAGTGTGCAATCAGATCAACTTGCTCCAGTCAACCTGAAGGTGCTTCAGGAAAAACTAAAGATTGGGGACCATGTGCTTGTTGGCGGTGTAAAGGAGGGAATCCTTCGCTTCCTCGGATCTACTGAGTTTGCCCGAGGGATCTGGGTAGGGGTTGAGTTGCCTGAACCTATGGGCAAAAACGACGGTGCCATTTCGGGCAAGAGGTCAGTACTGTTGAAATGATAATCATTTTTGCTGTTGCTAATGTTATGTTAATGCTGAGGAAATGGTTGTCTAGTATGCATATGCAGTCAAGGTTCAGGAGAAAAATTTGAACCCAGAGGAGCTTTTAAAATAATAATAATAGTATAGCTGTGTGATGAAATTCATGTCATTCCATTCTGAATGGTAGTCCTTCAGTTGATGTAGTTGAAGTCACATCTGCACTGACTAGTTCCTAATAGGAGCAGTGCCAGACAGTATAATCCACACACACACACACATATATGTTGTGTATACATATATGTTGTGTATACATATATATATACATATGTATATACGCTACTGTGTACTGTCTGCATATGTTAGTGCAATAGCTTTAGTCGGAGCATCATTAATTCACCAGTATACTGTGTGTTCTATCGTGTGTTCTATTGTGTGTCCTTGTATGGAGAGGTAAAACACCCTTAAAAATTCTACAAATGCCAAGGCAATAAGCATTTATTCGAACATTGCAGGAAGTGTCAGGTATTGCATATCCAATTCCGTTCCTTGTAGCTATTCATAAAATATGACTGTTTATCTTTCATTTGGACCTTTCACAAGCTAGTGCCATTTACACCCTTCATTGTTTCGTTTCAGGTACTTCCAGTGTGAACCCAAGCATGGTTTGTTCGCTCCACTGCCTAAAGTGGAAAAACTTTCTACTGGAGGAAGTGAAGGTAAATATTCCTACTAGTGTCGCTATATATATGTATATATATACACACACATATATATATTATGATTAAGAATAGATGATGTATGTGTACTCAAAAAAAGAAAAAAGAAAAAAAAAAAAGAGAAAACGGACTGGGCCTTAGGCTAGCCCTTGAACTGCAAATCTACAGCTAGGTCTACAGGTACAATCTCCAACTGCTTTCACTGGACATAGTTTTGGGGCAGGCGTGCTTGACTCTATTGAAGTTATTTGGTAAACATGGCTTGTCCTACTTGTGCTCAATACATGTCAACAGCAATTTTATTTCCCATGACACTCTTGAATAATCAACGTCCTTATGTCTTCAAAGTGAGTTTAGCATTTGATGGATTGTTGTCCATTTACTGAAGAAACAGTGTCTGAATGAAGCTCAGAGAACCCCACACACCAGTAATCAGCTGATTACTTGGGGAAGGAACAGTTACCATATTTGGGTATATTTTAGAATTTGGTATTGAACATTGCTTGTTATATTGCCAAGATCTAGTTACATGTGCATAAGAACAGCAATATAGTAATCTCCTCTCTCCTCCTCTAGAGGGACAATAACAAGGAACAAATAACCCCACTCCCTGTGTAGGTAGCTTTGCTGAACATTACACTTTTGTACAAGAGCTCAGTGGGAACCCTCTTCTGTATGAACTGCTACTGCACATTACCTTGGTGCAAGGAAGAGCTTGGTGCCATTCTTGTCCCTTTGTATGACATCCTCTTCACAGCTTGCTCTTCTGCAGTTGATGTGTGTGCCTGTCCCATCAATAGTGGCTGTGAAATTTCATTTTATAAGGAAGAACAACTGTTGACAGTGAAAAGCACTTCTCAGTTGTATTCATTATCTTTCGTGATAATGACTTTGTACAGGCTTTCCTTCTGTGTAGGAGTTTTCTGGCTACCTCTGTGCATTTTTGTATTACTTCCTGACCACAAATATTTTTAGATGCAATGCAATAGATACAACCGGTTTTTAGGAAGACGAAGAAAAAAAAATCATGCATGAAAGGTGATTATGGCGATGCCATTTTAGGGCTTTGTCAGATCACACAGCTCTCATCTCAATTATTATACGCCAGGTGGTGTGTGTGGTGGTGTGTGTGGTGGTGTGTGTGGTGGTGTGTGTGGTGGTGTGTGGTGTCACTGTTCATCTTGGAGAAAGAGAGATGATGAAATGCTGGGGTTCTAGTGGATGTAATGCACTAGGTGTGTCGCGACTAGCACACATGATCCAGCAAACAGTGACTGGGTGGATCCCCGATGGACACATTAGCAGTAGTCTTCCTGTACCCCAAACCACTCCGCCCACACTGGTATTTACAACATTAAACTCCACCACACTTTAATGGATACTGTCATTCTTAGAGTGATTACAATCCACCCTTTTTAAAATTCTTCACACAAGCTGTAATCGTTGTTACTGATATCAACTCTCCATGCTTCTTTTTTTCCTTCCCCCTCTGCTTGTGTGTCTATTAGATGCTATGTCTACAACCCCACCCATGACCTCTCACTCACCCTCCACTTCACCTCTCCTTTCCCCCAAGTCTGGCTCTCTGCACTCTGTGCGCATACACGAGCAAGCGAGGAAGGATCTGGACGGCCCTTTCCAAGAAGCCATACCTGTGGAATCATCCATCAGCTACGAATCTTCCCGAGTAAGTCATGCTCATTTCAAATGCTAGAATTGTCTTTTTGTATTCCGTGCAGTTTTGATTAGCTTGCTATTATTCATATGTGTGGTCCCCCACTTCAATATTCATTGGTGTCTCCCTGCAGGGGGTATAGTTAGTTTTATAGTGAGATAATTGGGTAGCTAACATCACTGGAATTTCTGAATGCAACAGTTTATCATAATAGTGGTGTTGTATGTCCAAATGCAAACACAGAGTGGTAGTCTGTTTATATATCATGCCACGCATACGTGCACCTACAAGTGTTACTTGTATGCAGAGAATGTTATGAAAAACACAATTAGGATTAAGATTAATTGAATTCACTGGAGTAGGAAGTGTAGTAGTCAAATAACACCATTGCTGGATGTGTCAGTGTGGATTACAGTGCTCACATGGTGTTGCTACTGCAGCAGAATATATAGGATGGAGCTGCAGAATATGTAGCTGTGTCAGTTATGTCAAATTATGCACCAGTTTACACGTGTGCATCATGGGTATAATTTTTGAAGATTTAGCTCTACCGGCCTTTTTTAAAGTAAAATTGTTATATCCAATAAAACTTCAATTTTTTATAAAATAATTTCCTGATGGTTTTTCTTGAATCTGTAGTTGTTGGGTTTTTCCCTTTTCTCCTTTCCCCCCCCCCCCCCCCCCCCCCCCCCTTTTTTTTGGATTCTCCTTGATGTAAGACAGCAAAAGGCTGGTCCACCAGCAGAAGTGGCACTTAAATGAACAAAAATATGTCCGGATGGACATAGGTTAGATATTAGGACTCATCCCTGCTTGTTGCTCATGTTCACAGAGCTGTGATATAGACGAGCTTCCCCTTGAGCTCCACTGTGAGGCACCCTCTCTATGTCTTAGTACTTTCATTTACAGTGGGACTGTATGGTTGGCTATGGAGGTAAGGGATGATTTATCCAGTGTGTTATAGCCTACCTACCATGCCTAGCGTATATCCTTGATAACTCTGTACCCTCACATAGTCAGCTAGTTCCTTTGCTAGCCGCCTCTGTGGAATAAGGCACACCTGATTGACCATACACTTTCTGATGCCACACTCTTCAACTATGCATGTGATGATTAATACTTGGCACATGTGGATAAAGTGTAACAGTAAGATTGTGTGTTGTAGTGCAGTTCATGTATTAATATGGTGTAGCGAAGGGTATTCAGAGACAAAGGGGCTTGCACTTCAGCAGTCCCTAGGAACCTTCTTACAGTGAGCAAGTCAACCATCTTAAAGTGTTCCAGCTGACAATAGGAAGTCTCAGGATGCTCCATGTCCAAGGTACAGACCATCACAACTGCAGTGATACCCGCCCTGCAGCCATGGTGAATCTACCATTACCATCTATGATGTGGTTTAATCAGACCTGTAGCAGGATATAGTTGGAAATAGAACATCAGATCATCGAATTATTACTTATAATAGAGCGATCATCTGTACTAGCATGCAAATGCTAATAATTGTCTAGTCTACACTTTTATAAGCCAAGCTTGTCACTGACCGCACCCTGTTGAGGAACAAAAATTGGCTCTTAGTTGTGGTTGTTGATGTTGCTAATGGATAGATCAGGGAATGTCCTCCATCTTTCTCTCTCTCTCTCTCTCTCTCTCTGAACAGCACGAGTGAGCAGGCTTAGCATGATTGGACTCAGGGTTGTCAAGGTATGGAGGAATTTTATTTGGATGATTATGTAATGTTTTTAGTGTGGTTATGGTAATTACTTCCTTTGCAAAGTACAGTTAAAACAGCTGTGCCAAGTGTTTACATTTGAGTGTGGTGTGTTTTGCAAACAGCGAGTGGTTCTTATTAATGACCTCCAAGGAAGTGTATACAAACAAGTAACACAAGTGGAAAGTTACAAATAGAATAATTTTTAACTGTACTGTGTAGTACATTAGTACTCCCTATGTTGAAATGACCCATGTTTTAAAATGGCTACGAGAAATGTTCTAGTATCAGGGGACTCCAAAATTCCACTACAATTTTTTCTTTTTTATTTAGGTAAATTTTATATAGTGGCTAATAGTGGTGAAGTAGAGCCCTCAGACAGGTACTCCAATCAATCGGTCAATGGAGATGTAAAAAAGATGAGAGAGTCTGTCTGATGTTAAGCAGGTTAGCCACAGGGACTGGTAGAGTAATTCTCATGGGCATGTTAAAATACTGGAAGAAGAATTATCCAGAATGTTTAGCACCCAATACTCATCTTCCCCAATCCCATAAAAGATCATTCCAATGTTATACAGCTACCTTTTTGTGAGTGAGTGTGTGTGTGTGTGTGTGTGTGTGCGTGCGTGCGTGCGTGCGTGCATGCATGCGTTAAAATGAGGAGGGAAGAAATTATTCATAGGGTTTTCCAGCCCTGTAATCAGGTGCATGAAATGCTTAGCAACACAATACTATTGAATGGCAAGCACATTCACTTTAGGGGTGCGTAGGGTTATTCCTAGCTGAGTTGGCATGGCTGAATCATTCTGCTGCAGTGTGATCTTTGTCATTTGCAGACTAACCAAATGATGGAGATATTTGGCAAAGGCTTCCTAGTTGTCTGCTCAGCTTGGGCAGTGGTGTCTGAACAAGCTATCATTAGCACCATGTCAGCAAGGCCTCTGGTGAAGGGGTGGCATCAGAGCAAGGCAGGCCATAACACTCATGTTGGGTCTATTTGGGAGGTGGTAGATGCAACACCATTTGGCATGCGATTAAGTCATCCACAGTTTCAATGCTCTGGATGATGAGGTCATCCATTAATAGGCATTAGGTTGGCCCAGAGTATCCCAATGAGCAGTTAGTTACCCTTTGGATGTATTTCGTAACTTTCTAAATAGCCAAACATCCCCCCTAATTCTGCAAGTTGGATCATCCTGAACACTAAACTAAGAATTGCCCACCCCCCACCCCCCCTCCCCTCCCACTTAAATTTAAAAAAGCTATCTCAGACCAATAAGAATTCAGCGGACACTTGAACTTGAGTGCTGCGGTGTCCTTCAGTATTTCTATGCCTTTGAAGTAAGTGCTTGTTGTTCCTGATTACCAGCACATTCATTGGTGCCACATGTGCAAACACCATTTCCATGCAGCACACTGTGTGTCCGTATACTGGGCTACCAAAGTGTTGTGGAGAGAGAGAGAGAGAGAGAGAGAGAGAGAGAAGGTGACTGCTGCCAAACAACTATTAGAAGACAGTTCCTTCACTTGCTAAAGATAAGGAATGCTACTGACAACTAGAGTGGCTTAGTTGCTGCAGCAACTGTAGAGGAAACAAAATAAGAAGATTTTGATTCTTGCCAATGCTCTTCCATACCTGCACTTTACCCAGTGCGTACTTGAGATCAGCAACAGGAGAGATACAGGCCTAATGTTTGTTTAGTGACAGATGCTTCAGGAACATTTTCTTTCCTGCAACAAACCAGCAACTGGTAACTCCTCACTTACATTTTTTTTGTTCCTTCATTTGAACACAAAGAAGTGCTGTACTAGATGTGGCTGAAATTGCTTTTGAGCTTTCCTGCAATGAAGTACATCATCTAACTACGTGCACTAGTGAATGTGCAAAACAACTGCTCACTAGAATATTGAGCTAAAACAGAGTGGGTAACTGACTTCTGCCACTCAAGCTGACAGTATGTTGCAGCTTCTTCACTCTGCCTTTGCTATTAACTGTGCCATTACGACTCCTAATGTTCATTGAAAACAATTACATTTTACAAAGAAAAGTTGTTGGTTGAATAAATGAGCAATTAATGATCCTTTCCTCCTAATGTAATTAACACAGCCATCAAGTAAACTAGCAGAGTATTGTACAGATATATCCTTACGCTGTTTGATTTTAGCTGATGTCACATTGTCACCTTCACATGATCGCCACACTTAAAATTAACAAATTTATAGATTGTTTTAAGTAAATGAGTTTTAATAGAATGAAGCTGCCTTTAGCAGCACTGATGACAAGGCAATACTAATTCAATTACCTGATTATGTGAAATTTCTAGCTGTTATTTTTTGGTTGTGTAACTGTGTTTTCTTCTTTTGTCTCTCTTTTATCTATTGATAGTGTATTCTACATCTGGACAGTACAAACACATTCTTAACTAACACATCCATTGAATATACGTATGTCTCACAAAAGCCTGGGGCATAATGCAATAGCAAGTGTTCACTTGTAATAGAGTGAAGGGGGGGGGGGGGAGGTGATTATGTGGCTCAGCTTTATATTAGGGTCATTGCTTAAGACTCTATGAAGTATCATCAAATCACCACCCCTCTTCCATCTCTTAACAAATTTCTAGATTTCCCCCCTGGAATCACAGGTAAGTTCATGTAGGATCATACCCTGATTGTTGGTACATCCATGTTGTGGCACGCTCCACCATCGCCCTGAGGGGCAAAAAAAAGAGGGAGGTCTTTAAATTTTATTATTCACTATCTACATTGGTTGATGTGAGGTATAGTCTTTTTTATTAATGGAAAATAAATTTGTTTAACCTGCAAAAAAATATATAAAAAGGTTGCTCATTGCAAAGGCCAGAGGAACATACTATTTTGCTTTATTGGTACAGACAAATTAGCGTTGTTGAAATGTTACCACCTTGGGTGGAGTGGCCTATAGACTATATACATCATAGATAACCTGTATCAAGGAGCATTACCATCAGGAGGTATGGTGGTGATCCCTACTTGGAATAATCCACCCAGGTTTTGTAGCTATGTTCAATAAGCTTAAGGCTCAGCTGACACTCACATCAGTTGCTCTTTAGCTGTCTACATGGTGGATAGTGTTTGCTGATACAGCTTTCAACAACACTCAAGTATACTTTTAATCATCTGATCATATGGTAAGCAAGCAGTATGAAGGGTTACTTGTGGAGAAATAACCTTCCCCCTGTGGAATCATACTACCAAGGCTATATCAACCTCTGTTCTTCTTTCTCCCATTTGATTGGGATCAGTACTGGCATCCACTGGCCTGTATTCCCTGGGGTAGCAACGTGGTTGGGTGAGCAAGTGGTTGTTGATGCAGTTGTCTGTTCTTTATTGTTGCTTACAAGCTCACTGTAATAGGCTCTGAATTTTGGAGTTTTCATGTTGTGCGTGTTTGGGTGTTACCAACATGGTGTGGTTTGTACAATATGTGTCCCACAAAAAAAAAAGCTCTGTGGTTGATTATGCACAAATGGACCATGAAAATAGCCTCCAGATCCATTTTTTCCTGTCCTATCACCCCAAAGATCGATCCTGAGGGTCCTAACCATTCCCTGGTCCACCTTGTACCCACACGTAAAGATCCCTCTTGGTTTGCAATACCCTGTCTTAAATTATAAGGGTATGTGCACTCAGACAAATTTCTCCTTTATTGATGGGGATTATTATTTGTGTTATTATTGTTGTTGTTAGTCACATGTCCTCTATTAGAAGGTGCGTGCAACAAAGTGCAACCACATACTCACTGGTTATTAATATGGCACACCTCATATGGAGTATATATACTTGTGGTCAAGATTGTCTGTCCATCTCTCTTGACTCAGGCTCAGTGTATGCTAGGGACAATATGAGGGGGGGGGGGGATGGGAGACTCTCCCCCATTTTCCTTCCATTCGTTAGACGCTATTTTTGACTCATGTCTTGTGTTCAATGCCTAGAATGCATCGCTTGCTGACCCTTACCTGTCTGGTATGCCGGACATATCTCTGGAGGAGCTAGTGCAGGAGAGAGATGAGGAGATAGAGACCCTCCACACCACACTCGAGCAGCGGGAGAAGGAGAAGCAAGCACACCAGGAGGAACTCACAGAACTGAGGAGGTAGTTCATCCAATGTCTTGCATTATATTCGCAACTCATTGTGAACCAGACATAAGTGTCGCGATTCCATCACACATCAATGCATGACCTTCATACACATGCCTACCTCACCCACCTATCTATCTACAAGCCTGCCTGCTTGCCCACCCACACCAACTACCTACCAACCTACCTACCTACCTACCTACCTACCTACCTACCTACCTACCTACCTACCTACCTACCTACCTACCTACCTACCTACCTACCTACCTACCTACCTACCTACTTACCTACCTACCTACTTACCTATCCTCCCTCCCTCTAAAAAATATTCTCTTAGGTCAGAACTTGAGACAGGCCTAAGGACTGGCTTTAAACCAGGGATAAGGTTATGATATAGGCCAGGCCTCTGGGCTACCTTTTCTGTGGGTAATGCCTCCTTCAGGCTGCCTTTGGCATTCCTACACAACATATATACAGACTTTCTTCTTCAGTATCAGTTGTTAAAGAGGGCTCTAGTCAGAACAGAGTTATGTTTGCTGTTGCTGTGTATGTTGTGTGTCTCCTGCCCAGGCAAGTGGATGACTTGCAGTTCCAATTGGAGGAACAGAATGTGATCAGCGGAGACCAACTGGAGACTGCAGCTGAGTCCAGTGGCAATACACTGGCCAGACTCACCCGGCAACTGCAGGAGGAGAAGAAGACCACCTCCAAGCTCCATGGCCAGATAAAGGTGGGCCCTGTGTCAGCCAGCCATGCATGTGCAGATACACACACAGGGTGGGGATTCTACTGGTCGACCTGTAGCACCAGGTCACGATGACCCACCGTTGGTTAGTCTGTCTGCATGAACTGCTTGGCTGTGTTGCATGGTGTGTGTGCTGCTAGTGTAGCTGGACCCACTCATGCCCCATTATCTGACTCCTTGCAGGCCTTGGCGTCTGACAGTGATGCCACACTGCAGCATCAAGTGGCAGACCTGCAGGCCAGGCTGGACGCAAGCACAAAGGAGGTCTCCTTCCACCAAAAGACCATTGCTGAGTTGGTATGTCAGCTGTTTACCTGTAAAGTGGCTTCATTCTGTTTTCAAACATATGATACTCATTCTTAGCAATTGCATCAGCATGTTGCTAGAAAGTTGCAACACTTACTGGTGCAACATGTTGCTACATAGTTGACCTTCATACTTCAAGTGTAGCACTTTGCTAGACGAATATCATGTGTGTTTATGTAAAAAAATTTGCCCTTTGAACTCATCATGACTGCATAATGTGTTATTTGTATTACCGCTAACAAATATATATTAGTACCGCTAGAGATAAATTTAAGAATTGAATCATTAGCATGTACTTTGTACTCCACGTCCCTGTGTAACAATAATTGTAGAGGAGTGATAGGGAGGCAGTGGAGAATGGCCACTCTTCAGCAGACCCTTATCTCCTTCAGCCGGAGAAAGAACGTTTGTCCTTGCTTGAACATGAGCTGCAGGGCCACAAGACAAGTTTGGAAGAAAAGGGGATTCATTGCACGGCGCTGGAGAAAGAACTTGCGCAGGTGAAGGACAATCTGAAAGGAGAGATGAAGAAAGCTTCTTCTCTGGAGCAGGAGTTGAGTGAAACGGTGATGCTTGCCAAGAACTTGCAGGCAGAGCTAGATCACTCTCAGCGGGAATTACAGGAGAGATTGGACCTCGACCTTGAGAAGGAGAAACAGGCGGAGGAAAGGAGCAAAGAGTTCAGTGCAATGGAGGAGAAGATGAGGTATAGTGTGGAGAAGGCTGCTGCAGCTTATGCAGTGTTTGTTTGTATTGTGGTCATTTAGGGTGCCATAGATATGTACTCAACTACTGTAGTTTGATTATTCTATTTTATTTCACGTTTATTTATTTTTATTTACTTTTTTTCCTATCATAATAAACTTTTGGCTTATTCAGCCTCATTATTAAATGCTTATTGTACAAGTTCTAATGCTTTCTACAACATTATTAGGCAATTATCGAAGGCACAGGAACTGTGGTCTGGAGAACGGTCACGTCTTCAATCAGAGCAGCAGAGACTGATAGGTGAGCGCAACACAGCCTTGGATAACTGCGACAACTCTACGTCTGCAACAGCCAGTGCCTCCTCAGAGAAGAACAGGGACCTCATACGTAAGAGGGACATACTGCTCGCTCAGCATGGAGCCTTACAGACAGAGCATGACAAGGTATGGTGGCCACACAGTCAGGATACTCTAGGATACTTGTTACGATATATATTTTTTCTTTCTAAGTTATTTTCTTGTGTGTTTTATTGGAAATCTGCCAGTGACTGGTTCCCCATATGTCATTGTTGTTATTGTTGCATGTGGCAGGTGTTAGGAGAACGAGACGACCTTTTGCGCCAGTTGAAAGACCTCAAGCAGCAGAAGCAAGATGTGTTGGGGTCTGCTCATCAGATGAGTCTCCAGCTAAATACTGCTCAAGTAGAGGTTAGTAGATGCTTTAATTAAGACAGTTTTAAGTAATCGATAAAGGAGGGGGGAGGGGGAAGGTGGGCAAGCCCTCTTGTCCTATCTATGAGCTGATAATGATAGTGGTGAACAAAGGAATGTTGTCCCTTTAGATTGTTCCATTATATGGTATTATTGTTGACATGTACATTATTTGTTGTTGTTTTTTCATTGAAATTGTTCTATTTATTTAGTTCTCTTAAAGGTTCTCCAAAAGCATAAAATCATGAATATTTACGGATGGATGAAATTGTTTGTAATAATATGCTAATAGTGTATTTATGAGACCAAATTAATAAAAATTGAGATAAACAAATTGAAATTTTAAAAAATTAGACGATTATTATGTGGTGATGAGCAGGCAATTGTTATTAGTGTTGTTCTTAAAAGTTTTCTCATGAAGCTTGTGGAGTGGGCATTGGACCAAAGCCATAGAGACCAGAGCAGCTCCACTTGACTCTACCAAGAGTGAATGTTGTGGGTGGACACTGCCTGGAGTGGTCTTGGAGTGGTCTTGGATGTTGTGGGTGGACACCGCCTGGAGGAGTCTTGGAGTGGTCTTGGACTAGCATACTATATTGAGTAGAGTGCTTGACCATTGAGAGGTTACATATCTGTTGTCTGTTTAGGTGATGAACTGAGATGTATTGTATTGTGTTAATGAAGAATTAGTGTTCTGTGATTTCTTTGCCAAATTTCCATATCCATGCCACATGTGCTGAAGCTCTGTCAACTGTGGAAGCCATTACAGTCCTCCACAGTTGGTGGAAGGGCCGCAGCAATGGAATATGTGCTTCAGAAGAGGACACAACTCATGAACTGTACAGAATGGCCAATGGGGGATTTGCCATGGTTTGGTGATGATGACAAGAGAACAGAGTGCGGGGGAAGTATCAGAGTTAGTTGGAATATTGGATGATGGAGGCCGAGGTTGTTGGGGGGGGGGGGGAGAAGAGAATAGAGAGTAAGAGAGAGAATAGGAGTTGATGGATGCAAAGAGAAGAGGAGGTAATGATTGAAGACAGAGGAGTGAGTGAGTGAGTGAGTGAAGAAGAGGAAGTAACTTCGGGATGAGTAGAGACAGATCAATTGAGTTCAAAGAAGCGTACTGAGCTAAAAGATAACGAGTAATCCTTTAAGTCAATTAGCAGTGCATGTGGTAGACAGAGTTCTTGGTGGGTCTTCATTTGTTGTTCCACAGCTGGCTAGGGCCAGTGCAGGTGCTGCCTACCCTGATAGTGACCACAGCATCCATGTACATATTGGCCACCACATTGCGATGAGGGCCTCCAGAAAATAACAGACACACGCGTACACACACACACACGCGCACACGCACACACATGCACACACACATTTTTATCTTGATATTGGAGATAGCAAACCTTGTACCAATATGGAGATTGCTCAGAACCTTCCAAGGGATATGCATTTGCTGACCAATACCTGTGGCATTCTTTATCCACTGTTGGTTCTCTGTGTGCATGCATTCACTCAAAAATGTAATCCTAATCAAACCTCAGTTTCCTAAATTAAAATTGGAGGCAAGGATTATTTTGTTGTTGTTGTATTGATGTAGTTGTCGCAAGCCAAGAACGATCGGGACCGGGTGAGATCAGAACTGGAGTCCTTACAAGGAGAGTGGGACAGCCAGAAATTCTCTTTCATGGAAGAAGTGTAAGTATGCCATGACAACCTTTTGTCAGAAGAGGGCATGCAAGAAATAGCTTTATAGACATCTACATTCTTGTCTCCTTCATTCCCTTTGGCCTGCTTCAAGCCTTCATGCATACACTTATATATATATATATATATATATCATAGACATTTCCTGCTTGATTTATTTTATGCGGTATTAGTATGCCACCATTTTTCCTGACGAATAGGTTCTGTAGTCTCTCATGAATTAATCATGATTAGTTGGTTGCCTTGACTGCAGTGTACCATGTCGTTTAATTTGTTGTTTAATCTTACATGGTTATTTTTTTGTACATTATCACTTTATGAAACATGAAACAATTGTGTATAGAACAGTACTGAAGGACACATGTGTATAGTACAGTACTGAAGGACGCGTGTGTATAGTACAGTACTGAAGGACTCGTGTGTGTATAGTACAATACTGAAGGACACATCTGAAGGACACATGTGTATAGTACAGTACTGAAGGACGCGTGTGTATAGTACAGTACTGAAGGACACATTTATTGTGTGTTTGTCCCCAGAGAGCTATCCAGAGCCAGAGCAATGGATATGGAGCAGCAAGTGTCATCCATCGTCTCTGAGCGAGACTCCATGTTTGTAAAGGCTCAGGATCTGGCTGACAAGTTGGAGCAGACAGCGAGTGGGAGAGATGGTCTGCAGCTGGACCTGGAGACTGTACAAATTCAAGTGGAGGAACTGCAATTTCAACTAGATGACCTCAATGCAAGGTACAGCACTGGACTAGCCCCATTGTGCTTTTAATTTAATACAATACACATAATATTATATTAGTATGAGAAGAGGGGTTGGGATTGGTGGCATTGTGTGCAGAGGAGGGAATCAAGCTGCAATACACAAATGTAGCACACACTGGCTCACTTCTGTCTGTGCACATGTCTGGCTTCCTGCCTGCCAAGTCTGTGTGTACATGAGCAGTTGGAACTGCTGGGGGAGCTGCAAATAGTCATGGAGATGATCCATTGTGTTGTGGAGAAGTTCAACTCTCTAGCTGGTGTCTAAGACTTGCCCTGTTCCATTTAAGGAAATCAGTTTCTGCGTATTAATTTATGCTCCCACACTTTCAAGTGTGACCTCCATGAAGTATGTTTGTTGCTCAAGCAAGTTATTGTGTGTGTATTTAAACTACTCCCAAATATTCAGCAGCCATGTGCTCTGTTTCACACCATCTTTACTCGTTGAATTCTGATTGTATGAGAGCTGTATTACCAACCGCTAAACTGTTATGATCTACTCTATCTCAACAACATTAAGAAGAAATTAAACAAAATTAAACAAACCAATTATATTGTATTAGCTTATGGAGTGGGGGGTGAAGGCCAAGAGGTGAGGGAAACCATCTTGACTGAATAAGTTCATGGTGGACCAATCAGATTATTCACAATTCACATTGGGAACTCTAAATGACTATCCTCCTCACCCTCTCAGGGTTTGTTTGATTATAACCATCAATACCATACTAAAATGGGTGTGATTTAATTTTAGGTTCCTTGACCAACTCTAGTACAAGTACAATATAAACCCTTGCACCTTTTGGTTGTTCACCTTGCCAACCTCTGGACTCACAGCCCCACAGATCTGAGTTTTTCTGGTTTGTTAGCATTGTAGGTCAAGAATATGGTAGTGTTGGGTGTGTGGTGTGGGAGGGGGGGGGGGCAGGGTTGGGAGGAGGGTTTTTTTTATGACTCATGAATGATTTCTACCTGTAATAAATTGAGGATATCCTACACACATGGTTGTGCTACTGCTGCAAGGTTTAATCTGTAATAGCACCTGTTCCTGACTGACACCCTTCATTTTCAAAGTTTGAAAATTACTCTAATTTTGTCAAGTAACTGCATAATATTTTGAGCACCACTGCTTCTGTCTGTCTGTCTGTCTGTCTGTCTGTCTGTCTGTCTGTCTGTCTGTCTGTCTGTCTGTCTGTCTGTCTGTCTGTCTGTCTGTTTATCTGTTATTCTGTCGGTTAGTAAGATGGTCAGTCCCTCTGTTCTTCGCTGTAAAGTATCTCTGTCAGTATGCCCTCACTTCCCACCCTTCTCTCTCTCTGTGTGTGTGGTCAACACATGCACAGACACCAGTCTCTGCAGCACCAGAGTGAAACTGAGGTACTGACCGTACAGCAGAGACTGGACGTCCTGGAGGTGTTGTTGGAGGAGAGAGAGGCGGAGTTAGCCACAGCCCAGGAGAAGGTCAACTCCCTTTCTGATGACCTTCTGGCCAATCAAGGAACGGTCAGTCTAAATTAAAAAGTGGTTGGTATTCACTAGGAATAAGTGTGTACAGATCACATTATTAAATGGTATCCTTGTGCAATGGCAACCAAGGACTGTCCTTTGCATGGAAAGTGTCATTGTTTATGCATAATCAAAGCACCCTGTGGGTGTGTGTCCTTTATGTTTATGCATTGCCCTTGTGAGTGGTTGTCTTTGTAGCTATTCTGTTTAGTGTTTCATCTCCAATTAAGATTGGCTGCTTTCTCGTGGTTTCATAGAGACATTGTCTTTATCAGTCCAAGGCAAAATGTAAATTACTTCTGTGTTGACTGCGTATGAGATTACTGTTAGAGAGAAGTTGAAGGAGAGCTAATGGTTATATCTGTTGTGTGTGTCTTGCAGCGTGACTTGGCAATGGTGGAGGAGGAGAAGATTCTTCTAGAGGAAAGGGTGGAGGAGCTTACCTTACAGCTCGAAAAAGCTCGTGATAAGGTAAGGAAGTGTCCTATGACGTGTGGTAAGAGACACACATGTGTAGCTCATCATGCAGTGGGATTAGGTATTTACCAGTCAGTCTTTGTTTGTACTGCAGTCCAATATTTCCTTGTCATCGGATGATTTACCTCCCAAGCACCTTTTGGGTGAGTCGTTTGAGGTTATTGTTTCCTTGTGGTTGTGTTACTTTTGTATTTATTTCGTTGTTATTTTCTGTTTGGTTTTATGTATATGTAGTAGAACCAACAGTTTAGTTTTGATGACACTCGCCTACAGGATAAGAATGTGGAGTGTGATAATATATAAGGGAGGGTGGGGTCGGAGGGCTCTATGATGAGAGGTACACAGGTGCTGGTGTGTGCCCTGCACCATGCCATAGAGTGTGCTGGGCTGGATGGATGTATGACAAGGTTTTCTATTGTTCCCCTCCTCTTGCAGATGAGTCTCTATCCAGTCGGTTGGAGGCTGTTCAGACACAGCTGTTGGAGTCACAGGCTCAGCAGGAGAACTCCTTACAGAAGCTTGAGGACTACAAGCAGAAGGTGCTCTCTTGTACCTTGTCGCAGTGTGTGTGTGCGTGCGTGTATGTATGTGTGTGTGTGTGCTATCTCGCGCATGCGTGTGGGCCCATGTGCATTTATTTGTAGTAATGGCTCATAGTCGATATACTCATGAAACATGTGACCTTGATGCCCGTTCTGCAGTGCAGATATGCATACGCACACATGCATGCACGCAGAAAATTAGGCCAAGTCGAAATCACCAGGAAGCTAATTACTCCAAATCAAATGCCACACAAGTGTTTATAATTAGCTCATAAACACATTCACATCTAGTTTCACATCCTGTTACATTGTTGCATGCTTAAGGGGTAACTTTATATCCTTCCTAAACCATTTTACAAACTATTGGTCAAATTTGAATCAATTTGCACTGGCCAATCTCAAGTTTGGGAGAATTTTTTTCTAATATGTTTCCTTACATTCAATCTGAATTTGGAGAAGGAAGTTATACCTTGGCAATATCTTTCATGTATACTGCTTGTTGTCCATTGTTATTTATGTAAACTACTTTTAACTGGTCAATTTACCAGCTTGTGTGTGGGTATTGAGGTTACTTACACCCATTGCACCCTTTGGGTGGTCACTCTAGTATCTCCATAAAAGGCAACTGACAAATGTTCTATAGTTTGGCTGAGACTTTTTTAGGTGACCAAGGTCTGATATTAAAATACAATTTGTATGCTAAGTTTATAAATACCACTTCCAAGGGTCTAAGAAAATCATTGGAATGTTTAAGAAATATGCTATATGCAGCCAATTTCTCTCTCCAACCATGTAAAACCAGTCATGAGAAAGTGTACTTACCTTACAACATTTTTTATTATTTTAATTTTAGAGTTTCCAAAAAGCAAAATTAGGGCATGAAGCTAAATAGAATGATTAGAAGCCAAGCTCATTTCCAGAAAGTGAAAATTAAACTAATTTACGCCTTGGAAGCCAAATTTATTTAAAGGCCTATTGACATCCCTGCACAGAGGGTAAATAATATGACTGTCTGTATCAACAGCTATTACATCAGTCTTTCAGTTCATCGTAAGTGCTTTTGTTTAGAGTACATGTCAATATGAATGGGTGTAGAGTCAATAGTTTGCATAAAAACTTCAGGTCAATAATTTGGCATAAACACTTCAGTTATCATTGAGTAAGTGTGCACTGTGATCCTATACCTTTGAGCACTTATCAGCTAACACAAGTGCTATGGGTAGTATGGGAATAGAACTGAGTACAGGGCACACAGGTGCTATGGGTGGTATGGGAATAGAACTGAGTACAGGGCACACACAATAGATGTAAAATATGTGTATGAGTTTGCCAACAGCATGTTTTAGTCACTGTTATTATGTTCTGTTATAATGTTGTTATTATTGTGATGTAATGTTATTATTATGTTGTCATATTGTTATAATTATATTGTTATGTCATTGTTATAAAGTTATTATGTTGTCATTATTTATTATGTTGTGTGTTGTTCTTGTTATTTGCTTTACTTTAGACTGAGTTCTTGAATTCTGTGATAGCCGACCTCCAGAACAAGCTGGAGGGTGTGGAGGCCATGAAGGGCCTCCATGGCCACATGGAGAGCACCTCAGAGTACGTGAGTGTAATGACATGGAGCCATAGGCAGCCCCTGTCTGCTCCATGTGGAGTCAATGGCCGGTTGTTGCTTGTTTAAAGGACAATTTTTGATCAGTGATTCAATTAAAAAAATATTGTAATGAGTTTCCTAATGTTCATATATATATATATATATATATACATACACATGTATTTTAATATAAATGGAGCCTGTCCTATGTCTATTTAATTCCCTCAAACTGATAATTTTGCTCTTTTTCCTTCTCTTTTTAAAATTTATTTATGTTCACCTCTGAGCTGCCAGTTAGAAGTGTCAATGATTTGTTTACTGTTTGTTAATGACTCATTCACAATGTGTCCATTTGTTCTGGATTAGACATGAATCCTATTCCAATGTTTTTGGCAAGGGATATCTTAAAGTTGGAATAGATTTGAATCCTATTCCTTGTTGGAGTTGTGTCATACTGTGATTTGCCCTTCTTGTTGATGTGTAGTACAAAAAAAAATTGATCCATCTCAAAGCCCTAGGCTAAACTGACTGAACTGGCTTATTTAGTGGCTGGGTAGCTGGAATTGCTTATCACTTACATAATGTTGTAGCTTGTTGTATGGATTGTGTAATTAGTGAGCGTGTAGTGAGGCACTGGTCGGAGCCATTGACCTGTGTGAGGTGCTCCATGCAAAAGCTGAGAGATGTTTGTTCTGTACCTCTCCATTCCCAGTCCAACACTGATCCTCCCTGACTCATTTTTTCCCCCTCTGCTCTTCCTGACATTGAGACAACCTAGCACTGATTAGTTTAGATCTAACCATCAAATGGTACTGTATCAGGCTGAAATTCAGAGCCAATTTTGGTCTAGATTAGTCTTGTTGATCTTTGTGTTGATAGTAATTCAATCTCAATGTCCTTGCACTTATCTTATCCTTAATACATGAACATGTATATCTGTTGGTTCCCCCCTCCCCTGGCCTTCACCTATACCATTCACATGTAAACTACAGCTACATGGAAGATGAGGATGTACTGCCCCCTCCTCGGGTGTTTTGCGATATCTGTGATGCATTTGATCAACACGACACAGACGACTGCCCCCTCCAGGCGTCCTCCTGTGAATCACCTCCGAGTATCTTGCAGAACCATGGCAACAAAGCCCCAGGAGGTTCCAACAGACCATACTGTGATAACTGCGAAAGTAAGCGACAAGTAGTTGAAATTAAATTTTGTATTAATATTGTTGTTATCATCACTGTTTGTTATTATAATTATTACTATTAGAGAAATGCTACCCTATGGTCTGTTTTTCAGTTGGCCTTCAGCTTCCTGTAGATATGAATTTGTGTAGATTACTTGTATTATGCAAGGGTTTATACTTGTGAAAAAAGGTCGTTGGAATGGTTTTAAGGTAATTCTTCTGCTTGGCAGTGATTGCATTTGTTGGCTAAATGACTTCCACAACAACAGTGTTTTCCTCAGCAATTGTGAATATCTCCTGTTGTCTTAGTTGTGCTTGCCCATGCTGTTATTCCTCTAGTCTTTGTTCTTGACGTTCTAATGTCTCCAGTTTTAGTTACTTCACATGCTCTGGATAAGTTGTGTTTGTTTGTTTTTCAAATGTTGCAGAAGTGCTAGTCTAATTTGTGTGTGTTAAAGGATAGATTCCTCACTGCATGCAATTCACGGGATATGGGTCACTGTCTACATTGTTTTCCTCACTTCCATGCTCTGATAGGGTTGTTATTGTTGTTGTTGTTGTTGTTTTTTGGGGGGGGGGGGGAGGTGTTCTTGTTTTGTTTTTATTTTTGTTCTTGAATAGTTAGTGCTCAACTGATGGTGAAATGAGACCGAAATTTGTTTTGCGTGGTCTCCAGTGTTATTAATAATTTTTTTTAAAATTTAATAATTTAATTATAAAATATATATATATTTTATTAAATTATTCCTTCCTTCCTTCACCCCCACTCATAGGAAGTGTACATACAGCTGCATAGCTGCATGTTGCAAGCATATGGCTTAACCTTTATTTAGCTTGTGTGTTTGTCTCTGTTCTGGTTGCAGTGTTTGGCCATTGGACTGATGATTGTCAATATGAGTCTGTAAGTCAAGCATAAACTACGGTAGGTAAAATACATGCTCTGGGAAAGGGGTGTGGCTTGTGGTGGGCATGACAAATCCTGCACACACTGCAAGGCAAGGTCTTTTAAAACTTAAACTGTAAAAGAGAGTTGCTTTATAGGCATTAATGATGAGATTGTTTTTGAAGGCTGCGTTAGAATTTCTCTTTACTATTCCTCTACACTGCCCTGCCATTGTTGATTTGGATACAATATCTGTTGTGATGTTTACATTTTGTCCACACTCTGGACTTGGGAATGCAAGCTAATGAAGCATGTTCTGTATTCGTGTCTGTTGTGTGTGTGCATGCATGTAATTATCTAGGACACACACACACACACACACACACACACACACACACACACACACACACACACACACACACACACACACTGTATTAATTTTATGTCAGAGAGAATGATTGAGTGCAGTATCACCCATAACATATATCTAACATACACAGAAATGCTTGAATATATTCCACCACATATTGTCTTTCCCATGTGTACACACAGACGTACTGACGCCAAGAGGACCACTTACTGTAGAGATGGACCTGAGCAAGATTTGTGCACTTCATTCTTTTGTCCTTCATATATTATTGTTTTCTCTAATATTGTAGCATAGAGCCAGCCAGCCACCCAGCCAACCACATGCACACTCAACCATGATGTACATGGACTGACAACTGCTAGTATCACTATTAGTCAGTTTTGATCAACCTTGTGAATTTGTAACAGTAGTATGTTTTTGTGTGTGTTCTCATACGTTTAACAAACAAAATTACAGTTTGTTCTTCCATTCCTTTTTCTCATTTCACAGTTGATACCAATTAATATGGGGTTACAGTCAGAGGTGATATGGTGTGTGTGTGTAAGTACATATCTATTATTGTAGCGTGTGTCAGCATCAGAAGTCAACACAATCAATGTTGATTGATTTTGTTTGGATTACTGCCTTGAAACTAACTGCACTGGTTCAATAACAGATCAAGTAAGGCCACACAACAGAATAGCATCTTGTTTGGAGTGACTGCTTGGACAGAATTGGCTATTATCAACTGCTTGAGAACAACTTCTATTCGGAGTACAAAGTAGGTGAAGAGTGGACACCAGAAGTGGGAGTGGCTGACATCTTGCCAGTCCTCTGCTCAGATGCACCTAGCTAAAACCACACAGTCTGCATGCAAGGGTTTGTTTGGTACCATGTGACATTGGTTATTTTAATTTTAACATATTTCGCTCTTCATTTTGGGACATGTTTGGCCAAATAATTGAAGTATTTGAAGGGGAAAAAAAGAGTATTCAACTGCTTCTGTCTAACCTGCTCTTGTCTGCTGCTGTGCAGTGATGACTGGTGATGATGAGAGCAATGAAGTCTCAACTTATATGCACTCTTATTTCCACCCTTTATTTTCTTTCTGATTTTTATGATACTGCTTACAGGCATGCTTATTGTATAATATGTTGTTTGATACTTTCACCTGTTTTGACATTGTAGACATTTTTTTTTATTTTTAGTGCAGGTAGTCTTACATCAGATAGCTTAAATTTGATGCCAAACATAATATTTGCATTTCTAATTAAAAATTATAATGTTAAAATTGGGTGGGGGGGGGGGGGGGCATGACTTAGACCATCCTTTGTACTCTTAATCTACAACCTCAATAACCACTTCCAACGAAAAGATCATATAAGTATGCAACTAGCAGATCATGACAGATTCTACCAGACTATGCAGTCACTCCACACCTGAGCTCTGGTCATAGACCTATGGATCTTATGGATCTTCTATAAACAACTCAGAGCAATCAATAATGACAAAACATCAATTAAAAAAAAAACAAAAAACAGCAAACAAAAACTCTGATAGCATCAACAGTTGTCGGTACCCTACCTGCCTGACCAGCCACTTGATAAACAAAAAGAAGGAAGAATCTATTTTCACAGCAAACCCCACCCAGAACACACGAAAATTCCTGAAAACTGGATCTAAGGACACCACATCTATCCCACAATGTGCTGTTTATGACCCGGGCGTTTCCACCACCCCACAGTTGAAGGAATTCTGCAAATTTGTACCGAAAGTCTCGCTGAGGCTAGACTCTCTACTAGACGCTAGGCTAGTGAAGACTTCCACGTTCAGATTTCACTACAAGCCAATTGGAGGCAACGTTTCAGGTTAGCACATTAGTGAAGCCACAGGTGAAATAATATCATAACATTCAAGTTAGTCTGAGGCATAAGGTTTTATCGTATCTCGGTGTTGTCTTGGTAATATTTAAACCCATATTCTTTCAAATGCATAAAAGCTACTGACAATCTGAAATCTTGAGGATTAGGCAACCAATTTATTAAATTGATGCTAATGACCATAGCAAGCATGTTGGCTCTAAGTTCCAAGTGTCTGATCTTGATTGTGCCCAATATCCAGTAATAAAGTATAGTTCATGGTCATAGCTATCAAGTCCATGCCATCACTTAGCCAGTCTCTGGATAATCCACTCATTTCCAATATTTCAGGTACTCTCAACTCCACCTTAAGTGGTGTTTCTTCCTATGCTACTCTGAAGATTTGCAGGGAAACAGAACCTCTGGTAAGAACTGATGTCTGACAATTAGCTTCTTTTTAGTCCAACCAGATTCATTCAATAAATACGGAAGCACATAGTAAATATTTAGCTAGGTATTAGTATGTGGCATTGAATGAACACAGAAGCTATTTAGATAGATATTAACAGCTATGGCTATGTCAAAGCATAAATTCTGTTTGAGCTAGCACGGCACACTCCTGATAGCAGACTGAAAATTTGAATTTAACTTTGGTGTAAGATTGTGTTCATTGCACTGAAGAGGACTATGGAAGATGGTGGAGCATTGTGATATATAACTGCTGGGGAAACATTGTTACTGCATTGAAGATTGCTTGTGATGTGAAACTGCTGGGGTAACATATTCGTTACATTAAAGAGAGCTGTGGAACATGTGGGGGGGGGGGGGGTCATTGGGATGTGGAATTGCTTGGGAAGAGTGTGCAATGCATTGAAATTGCTAAGAGTTATGATTTAATATTGCCTGGTAACCTTTCTTACTGCACCCTTCCTATTGCTTCATTACTAAAAGAATCTGTATATTACCTCATACCCACCAACTGTACCCATCCCCCCCCCCCCCCCCCCCCATTTGACAGTTATTTATTTACAAAAGATACTATTTCTTAAATGTTTGTTTTTTAAAACCCTTTTTACTGTATCAGGTACTCTTCTGAATAGCTACTCTCCTGAATAGCTACTCTCCTCAAACAGCTACTCTCCTCAAACAGCTACTCTCCTCAAACAGCTACTCTCCTCAAACAGCTACTCTCCTCAAACAGCTACTCTCCTGGACATCTATCTTGATTCTCCTGAATAGTCATCTTGATTCTCTTGAACAGCTAACAGCTACTCTCCTGATCAGTGTATTCTCCTGAATAGCTACTCTCCTCTGAAACACCATCTCTCCTCCAAATAGCTATTCTCCTCTGAAATGGTAATTTTCCCCATGTTCCTTGGTTTTTCCCTTTAATCCCTGAAATTAGTACCTCTGCCCCTAATTTTTGCCCCCACTTATCCCTGAAATTTAATATTTTAGTTTGGCAGCTATTCTGTATTTATTATCACTTTTGAAGTGGTGTAACACTTAGTGATAAAGACTCTCCTTCATTAGCTAAGAAATCTCTATGAATGTTTCTGAGACACCTTTGATATATGCTAATTGCCTCAGACAATCCATCAATTACTTTAAACCTTTTTTAAGCTTTAACATTCTCCACAATATGTATCTATATATATATATAAAATCAAAAACTGGGATCCAAAATCCAAAAAAAAACTTTTGAACAGAACTAAGTTAGTCGAATCTGAGGCCATATTTGGACTCAGTGCATTCCTGCGGATGTCCAAGAACCAAAAAAAAATTCATGAAATGGTGAGTTCTTCTACCTTTGCCATTTTGCACACCATTATCAAACAATAAGTGGAATAGTAACCATTAAAATAAAGCAACTTTCTTCTAAAAAAAAAAATAATAATAATAATAATTTTAAAAATGCATAAATATATTAAAGTGAGAAAAAATAAACAAGCCTCCCTAAATGCCTCCCTAAACTAACATCCCTTGAGTAGCTCAACAAAACAGACCAACATTTAGAAACTCTCCACTCTCAAGCAAGTGCTCCAAAAGTAATCTCCAGTTGAAAAAAAGTGAGTTGTATACCACACAGCCAACATATATTGAACCAGAAAAACTAATTTACCAAAACCTGTGTGGTCCAATGCATTCCATAGAATTCCTATTCTACTTAAACCTACACAAGAAATTCTGTGCAGCAAAAATAATTCTCAGTTGGAATAAAGTAAGTTGTACACCTCTTAGCTAACATTAATTCAATCATAAAGACTAATTTACTTACACCTATCTGACTTCACCACCTACCCCATGTAATTGAGGCTATTATCATGGCTGGCAAATATGCAGGTGAATCGGTATTCATTCCAAGACTACCTCCCATCCCCAATGGAGATGACCTACCAGTAAAATGGAAAAGATTGCAATTCCCTGTTAGGCTAAGCAATACTATGACCACCAACAAGTCACAGGGACAGAGCCTTGAGGTTGTTGGCCTCAATCTAGACAAACCTGTTATTTCACACGGCCAACTATACATAGGTTGTTCAAGAATGGGCAACCCAAAAAACCTATTTCATTTAACTCCTGGAAGAAAGACAAAGAATGTAGTTTATCCTAAGGCATTAATCAACTGAAATAGTCAACTAATAACAATGTAAGAATATGAATGAATACAACGTAAAATTTCCTACCACATGCTAATAATTTGTAAATTGCATTGAGTTTGACATGACAATGTATAAAAACAATGAATACACAGCACACCACCATGTGCACTAATGCGCACTAACACAATTAGACATGTGCACATCAAGAAAACACCATTACACATCAAGAAAACACCATTACATTTGCTCTTACTCACTCAATAAAATTAGTAATCATTGAAAGTATATATGAATGTATACTTTCACAAAATCAATCCAACACCATGACATACCACATGATTATCCAAAGCAATAAAGTAACACTGCATAATATTAACTGTTACATTGACAAGTCTAGATAAAAAATCAACATATCTGGAATACAGCATTCAACAAATTATGAAACAGATAAAAAAAACAACAACACAAAGATGTTTAATATGTATGCATGCATGCATGTATGTATGTATGTATGCATGCATGTATATACATACATACATACATACACATACATGTATACATATATATCATAGCTGCCAACTGTCCTTCTTTTGGTGGGACAGTCCCTTTTTTTTTATACTCTTGTCCCGCCACTGTCCCGACTCCAAACATTTGACTTCCACCAGTAAGGTTAAAGTACAATTTATGATGTCATTGTGTTAGGAGTCAGCAAATGTCTCAATGAAACAGTAGTGAGGCAAATAGCAAAGTAGCAAATATAAAGCTAGCTTCTGGTTGTTTTAGCATTGACTGTAAACTAAAACTAGTACCAAGAAATGGTACACCAAAAACACAAGCAAAGAACAAAAAAGTAAGGAAAAAAAAAAGATACTTGGCTCAGTACAGAGCACCATAAATGATAAAGGTGAAGGGGAAAAAAAACCAGCAAAAAACCACGACAAACATAAAACAATAGAGTTTCTAAAAAGCCTTTGTATATGGAAAGTTGTTATTCTTTTTTAGACTTAAGGCTAGGGCTTACCAAGTGCTAGGTTCCCCCTCCCCCTCTATCATTTTTAAGGATGAATTCTTTGTTTTTGATATTTTATTAATATTAGCTATTACCATTATCTAGCTAGCTACACATTTTCATTACTATTATTTTTAAATTTTTTATATTTAATTTGAATTTTTAATATATATATATATATTTTTTATTTACTTTGATTTAAAAAATTTTTAAATTTTATATTAGTATTAAAAAAAAAATTTAAATCCTTTACGTTTCATTTTCTCCTCTGTTTTGCTAATTTCTTTTTTTACTTTAGACCTTTTTCCCACTTTAGAGACATATATTTAGGGATTGTGGGTATGGTTTTGGGTGGGTGTGGTCTGTTCCTACTTTCCATATATGATCCCTGGTAGTAAGCAGCAGCAATAGAGGCATAGCAAAACCCCAGTTGCTTCTGTAACTTATTGTACCCGTAAAGAGAACAGCAAGTATTTACCTTTGTTCCTCAAAGAATTATTAAAAAAAAAACATGGAGAGAGAACTTGGCAGACTTTGCTTGAGATGCAGTTATCTGTCTTTAGCCAGTGTTCGGCTGTTTGGCGGGAAAGCTTCAAGTATCTAATCCCCCAAAAATTTAATTGCTATCACTTTTTGCTGGTACTGATCTCCCTGTTTATAAACCTCTCACTTTTTGTGGCTAAGTGAATGTGAACAGACTTTAGCTACAATGATTGATTGATATATATATATATATATATATTTTTTTTTTTTTTTTTTTTTTTTCTTTTTTTCTTTTTTTCTGGTTGGCTATTTATCCTAGTTTCTCATCATCTCACGCAACTTGTATTGTTAGTAACCTGCAAGATTGGAATTTATACATAAAGAATACATGGAAAAAAAATTGATGAAATAAATACCACTTACCACCATAACTATTGCCATTCTGCATAGCTAACACCACATACAAGCACCACACAGTTGAATAAGGAAGCAGACAAGAATAAGATGGACGTTGATTGCATGACTAATACTCATTTATACCAAACTTGTCTTAGTTTACATATTGTAGTTATGATGTGTCATACTTATTATTATTTAGTATTATTTGTGTGTGGAAATTTTAATTTAATGTAATTTCTTTTCTTTTCTTTTTTCATTACGATGCACAGGCAAAGGAGCTTCTCTAACTCAGAAGAGTTTCTAGATCCATAGTAATTTAGTTGTTTCATTCACCTGATCTCTTCCCGACCATCCTTTAGAGAAATCTGGACAATGTTTGTTGTCCTAAAGAAACTCCTTCGACTTTGTGGAAATCCTTTAGCTCCACGTCTATTTGCTTCAATGGGGTCTGTTTCAGTATCTAGAAACAGTAAAAGTTCAGCAAGGAATTTCAGGAGCAGTGTAAAAGGAAAAGAGATGAGAAGGTTGACATTCTGTGACTCAGAGGAAGCAACTCGAAGGAAGACAATGTATGAGATTTTCAGAGGTTGGCTAGTCTTCAAGTTGTTCACTTACGAAACACTGGTAGACAACAGCCTGAAGGTAAATATAATGCTTGAATTCTATCTTAATATTGCCCTGAATCTCTTGCTTTTATCCTTACATGAAATTTGTTAATAATCTCTACACATTTCAAGTAGCATCATGCACTGCTGAGAGATCTTTCAGTGTGATAAACGTACCAAAACTACCTGTAGGTCCAAAATAACTAGAGAATGTCTCTTAATGTGACTTGGCTTCACATGCATGCAGACATACCCATAGATGTTAAAGAAGACATTGATAACTTCTTCAGACTTTGGCCCAAACCCAGGCAGATGTAATCTTTTTGACTTCTCTTAATAGTTAATCTCCCTTAAATGTGTTTCTTTTTGTAACAAAAATTTTGCAGTTACATTGGATAATGTTTGTTTAATCAGGTGACTGTGTCAGTAACTATTAGCTAATCACCACACATATAGGTAATTTAATTAATTGATTATAATATTATCCTTTTTGTCTTGCTTTTTAAAGATCTTGGTTGCTGCCCTCCATGTTGTGCTTTAGTTTCTCTTATGTTGATTTCTCGTCCTCTTGGGGTATCTTGGTATTACACACCTCCACCATTATCATATCTTTGCATATTCCAGCTCTATCATCTTTCCAAGTGCATATTGGGATCATGGCTGACAGAACGACTCTTGAAGATGTCTGTGTTTGGACAGTTTGCTGGAGGACTGGATGAAAGAGATGCTGAGGCCAGTGTGCTCCGATTGGCAGAACAAAAGATATTCAGCATTTGGTTTTTCTCTATCGAGAGGGATATAGGGTTAGTGAACTTATGTATTCAAATAAATCATTTCTGTATATATTCATAAACATATAAATATTATAAAAAGTAACAACCAAAAAAACTTAAAGATTAATAATAGAAGTTGCAAATGAATAATTGAATAAAATTATAAATTGATTAATGAAACATGATAACATATATATATACAATTTAAGTATATATATATAGATAATTACAACAAAAAAAAATCATTAAAAAAGGTTAAGTAAAATACAAAAAAATGTACTGTTAAGTTAAATAATTATTTTTGCATGGTAAGTATCTCAGCATTTACAGTGAACTGGGTGTGGTCCTGACAGAAGTTACTGGTTTTGTCATTATAAAATGATTGCATACCGTAGTTTCAGTTATGATCTTAGTTTGCACTACTTTTCTTTAAATCCAATAGAACATTTGATGAAACCTAGGTTCGATAATTTTTATTGGAAGTATGTTTGCTTTAATAGCGAGAAATTGTCTGTATCAGAGAGTATGGTAGTACTCTCTAAGTAGGGATGACCACCAAAAAAATGGCGACCTCATTAACTAATACAATGTAAAAGCTTCACTTTCTCTGCTATGGCTCAAACTTAGGCTACAAAACTCACCTGTAGTCCGTATAAGCTGCAACACAACTACCAAGATAGTTTCTGTCCTCCAAATCAATCGCTAAAGAGCGAGCCAAGACTCGTCAAAATCGCCGAATGTCCTCCATCTTTCTTCTTCTTATTATATTATTATTCTTCAGTTCCAGGGCCAGAGCCGCTGGCTACAGCAAATCATGCAATAGCTATACTAGCAGCTTACTATTTCTTTGGACTAGGTCCACGACCTCTTCATTTGCTTCGCCATGCTAAAAAAAATACCTAAGTATATATCCCAGATTAGCAGCTGCAGTGTTAAGTTCAAACCGCCATGTTTGACACTACTAATTTGTCTACGTGCAGAACTATCAAGTATTGGTATTGATGTTATATTTAACAAGTGAAAGTAAAAAATATGTGCACACTTGTGGATGCCAATCAGATGTATACAAGATGCCAATCCAGTACTGTAGCCAGCTATCTGACAGTGTGCAAAAACTAAAGGAAACAAGTGAAAGTAAAAAATATTTCCTTGAAATAAAAAGGTAAATAGGAATGATGTGTCAGCAAACAGTACAGAAACAAGAATTCTGTGACAGTGTGTTACAAAATTCCCTACTTCACCGATTCCACAATCTCACATGTGTAAGATGTGATGCCGAAAGACTGCCACCTCTTCAATTTGCTTGTAGCTAGCTAATGTAGAATAATTATTTTAAGTTCACAGGAATTTGCAACACAGACTGTCACATTATCATGTAGAATTCTAAGTTCACAGGAATCAATGAAGTAGGGAATTTTGTAACACACACTCACAAAATTCTTGTTTCTGCACTTTTTGCTGACACATCATCCCTACTTACCGTTTTTATTTTAAAGAAATATTTTTTACTTTCACTTGTTCATTTTGAGGTGTTTATATTGAAGTAATTTGGTGTATATAAATAAGTGATGTTGGTCATTTAGTTTACTACGGAACAGATTATATTGTAATTAAATCATAATTTGATATTACTCATAATGTTGCAAAACTGCTGCAGTTGGTATCGAGGTTCATTTCTGAGATTCACATTATGCCGTAAAATAGCAGTAAACCAATATACTCATTGGAAAAGAAAATATGCTATCAGCGGGAGTTTTAAAAAAAATTTATTCAGTACCCACTGTTGTTCAAGGAATATGCTGTGAATAGGTATATGTGTACATGAACTCATACATGCATGCACTCATGGCAATACCAACTCCTTCATTTTTCACCACCCTAAGATCCCTCTCCCACTCCCTTCTCAAACCTCACCCCCCCCCCCCTCCACCCAATATCATTCTGTGGCTCACACTGATGGTCGTGTCCATCCAGTGAAATGTCCAACCCGAGCACTCTGGATGAAGTGCACAAGCAGGAGCAGCTGTTTGATGAAGTGAACCAGTCTTACATTAGATCCATTGAAATGTCTGGTGAGTTGTTCATATAGTCTAGCCCTGAAATTGAATATCACAACATCACTGGCTAATAAGTTTAGTCTGCCCATCAATGTGTAAACTGAGATTTATTTTTTTAATTTTTATTTGACACACAACTGTGGTCTAAATCACTGTCAAGACCAACTTTGACAGGCATGTGCATTGCATTTCATGCCAAATACACACGTGAGGTGCGTAAGAATATGTTGCACACTATTACAACATTAGTAAAATAAAATAATAATTAAATAGACTTGCAGTTTTGTTTGATTACCAACAGTTTGTTTGATTACCAACAGTTTGTTTGATTACCAACAGTTTGTTTGAGGTTAGACAAGCTGCATACCTCAACGGCTCAGAGATCAAAGGAGGTGGGAGAACCGTGAGGGGGAAGAAGGGAAAGGAAAGAAGAAAAATGGAATTAAACCTGACTTTCAGCTGTTGTTTAACCATTGGGTCATTGTGTTTGTATGGAGAATTTGAATTCATTTTTTCCTCACTAGGGGTGCCAATTTAAACAAAATTTGGACCTATTATCTCCATATGGTTTAGCTACACACGTCTAAAAAATTTTGTTCAAATCGGTTCAAAACTATGGGAGGAGTTAGCAAACAGACAGGCAGACAGATAGGCAGACAGGCAGACTGACAGACAGATGGATGGACGGACGGACAGACAGACAGACAGACAGACAGACAGACAGACAGACATACCTGAAATCCTCTCCTGTATAATAACCTCCAACTGCTGTTGGGAATTACTTGTCACTAACCATTTCTACTACTCTGAACTCCACCACTTCAAAGAAGAAGGATCCAGTCTCTTAATTACTCCTCAACTACTTGGCAATCGCAACAAGGTCACATAATAGCCATCAAAACCACAGAAGTCTCGGCCTAAGCTGTAATTCGATTACACACATGTTAACTTCCTAATTACCTCTCAAAACTTGAAGTGCTTCGATCTTTGATCAATTAATGTATTTTTACACTTCAGAACTGAAATTCGACCTAAAGCACACATTTCCCCCTCTTTTATTCTTTTAATGAAACCAAACCAAGTGTCATCTCAATGGACTCTTGACCTTATACTTTACTTAATTTCACAAATATCATAGAAAGAATCACTGAGTTAAAGTGTTTCATTCTCAGCCTTCACCCATGCGTTGATTTCATTTTCTTCACATTTTGTTGTTGTTTTTTTCTATCCACCATTTTAAAAATGCAGAATGTGGGTGGATAGACTGTCGATCTTTTACCTATTTCACTAACAGAATTTGCCAAAAGAAAAGGCTTTAGTATTCTTTAGCATTTTTGTTAGATCTTTTTAGGAAATTCGAAGACCTTCCACAGGTATAGGAACACCTAGGGAGCAGAATGAAGTCTGAATGGTAGTCTACGATCAGAGGTTAAAAAAAAAATTTTTTTCTTGCAGTTATGCAAGCAAGTACACAGGGAGTTAGTGAAAATAATATATAAGATGTTCGTATGAAATTATGTTTGTGAATGCATATGTGGTGGATTGATGGCATAAGCCAGATTTGAGTTCGATTTGTATGCTATATCCAATTTGACTTTTCCCAGTACAGATAGGCTTCTGTCTCTGTTAACATCTAATTTATGCATGGTGCTTACATTTTAATTTTCCCTTTGTCTGGTGCTACAATAAGAAAAAAGAAACAAAGTCTATTTTTTACCTGGTCAAATAATCATATAAACTGATGGGCCTGTTGCAGCTTTGCTTCACAGTATTGGTGCAATGAAGTAGGGAAGCGGTATAGATAAGAAACTAAAGCAAGATTTGCTGGTAGCAGCTTGAATGAAATATGTGGGTGCTGGTATTCATACTTTAACACTAATGTTTGTTGGCTAAATCACACCAATAACTACACACACAGGAGGATAATAACACTCATGGTCACATGGAGACCACATGCCAAATTTCAGCCTTATTCGTCCAACAGAGTAAGAGCATGTGGACTCCATGTGACCGGAAAATGTGTTATTCTCCTATGGGTGTGGCTATGTGTGTACCTTGGGGGTTCAATTAAATCTTGTTCCACTTGTTTGCTTCTTTGGACCAATCTAACTGTCTCCATTAATATTTTGTGGGTGTGGCTAGACACACTCACAGTCATAGGATGCTATTAGTATTCTTGTGGTCGTATGGAGCCCACATACCAAGTTTCAGTGTAACTGGTTCTTGTAAGTGAAAACAACTCACATGGGTGTGGCCATGGATAAGCCACACCCACATGTGGTTAATAGTGCTCACCCGGTTACATGGAGTCCACATGCCAAATTTCGATCTGATAGGTCCTTTAATTAGCTTTTGGTCGCCAAATGACTTCCTGTGTGTATGTCTGTGATTGATATAAACACACCCATTGCCACACCCACATGTGTTAAATAATGCTCACCTGGGTACTTTAAAGCCACATGCCAAACTTCAGCCTTGTTGATCCTATAAATAACTTTTGGCAGCCAAAATGGCTTCCCATGGTGTGGCTATGACTAAACCACACCCATTCCCACACCCACATGTGTCAATAATACTCACCCAGTTACTTGGACACCACATGTCAAATTTCAGCCTGATGAGTCCTTTAATTAGCTTTGGGCTGACCAAATACCCTCTTATGGGTATGGCTACCACAAAATCATGCTCATTGCCCCACCCACATGTGATTAATAATGCTCACTTGGAGACTACATACCAGATTTCAACCTGACTGGTCCAGCAGTTTGGCAGCAGGAACAACTCGCACATACACACACACCCACACACAGAGCTCATACTTTTAATTAGATGTACACGTTTGTGTCTCTGTCTGATGCATTTAGAAACTGGTTTATAAAGCTGTTGATAAAGAATCTAGGGAGAAGTCAAAGCAGTGGTTACATTTTAGTACTGGTTCCTATATTATGTATTTGTAACTCAATTGATCAGTTTTGGTTAGTTCACTATTGACTAAATCATAGCAATTAAGAGTTGCAGTACACAATATAATTAGAGAACCTGTGGTCACAACACAATAAATTAGAGACACATTAATACGGTCACATACATATGCAATTAGGGAACACATTAATACAGTCACATACACAATAGTATTAGAAAAAACTACAGTAATACTGTCACATACACAATTAAATCACTGAGCACCGATTATTAGAAAACATGATGATGAATTCCAGTTCTGTACCTATATGCAGCTCTCTTGCTTGTTGGCCAATAAAACAGGCAGTGCCACACATTCCATTCTACAATAGTGGTAATCTGCAAACTATTTTCTTTTGTGAACATTCCTATGGCCAAACTTCCCTTCTGAGTTTCCTTCCCATCAATCATATTGAGTACAGTTGAAATGTTAAGAATCGGATTCTTTACTGGTGGGCAGGGTCTTAAATATCACCATGATCAAATGCTCACACCAGATGATATGTAGCTGTTACACCTTACCAAACAAGTGCCAGAAGGAATATTCACTTAGAAAGTGAATCGGCAGCTGAATATCATTCTACGAGACTGACACCTGCCGCAGTTGAAAACACAGCTTTGTTGAAGGAGTGAGCACTCTGAATAGCATCTGTGTGAATATTTTTCATTAGTGGACCATTTCCTTTCACAGGACCTACTTACTCTTCTTTGTGGGAAGGAGGGCGGGGGGGGGGGGGGGGAACTGGGATTGAATTTAATAATAATTGTTATTTGGATTGATTTAGTATGTGGATTTCACTGTATACTAATAAATAGGTTGGTGGAACAGTTATTGCATTATTTTGTATGCTGCGATTGAAACGATTCATTGTTGTTACTGTGTGACTAATAAACTTCTACATTTCAGCTACACACAATTGTGACCGACCACTTCAATTTGCTGCCTTGAAATTCACCGCCATTGTGAATCAATCACTTTTGGTTAGTGTGTTATTGCTGCACTTGGAAGCTCATGCAAATCTCATTAAGTGTTCTCTTGATCACACAGATGAAGCTAAACAACACTCTAGTAGCCTCAGACCAAGTTTTCTTTTCACTAGCTTCGCCTGACAAGAATAAAATCAACCGGTGCGTCTCACTAGAAGCTCTTCATAAGGTAAAAATGTGCTTTGCGTGTTAACACTTTTGCCAACAGGGGCATGGTTTAGTCTGGCTTGAAGGATGTGTAATTGGGTGGTATCACGTTCCTATTCTTATGGCTGTGAATGTGTGATTTTTAATATATGGTGTGATACAAGACTGCAGCACAGGTAAAAGTCAATCATCCAAATCCTGCTGTTCTCCTAAGTACTTCTAACTGATAACTAACCACACGCACACACACACACACACACACACACACACACACACACACACACACACACACACACACACACACACACACAACAGTTTAATAGTAGTAGCATGTGCAGGTATATCAAAATACTATATTTTGGAATATTTTATATTGTCTGATGGTACAGATCGTGATAGCCACTTTGATGGTGTGTGTAATGATTTTTTGTTTTGTTTTTGGTATTACCATTGATCTTCAAGAAGTGAGTGTCATAGATCAGTTGTAATGCTACGTATGCAGTTGTGTTCTCCTTGCCCTTTCATCTGTTCAGTTGGATGAGTGCTGATTGATTGTGGAGCTATTGGCACTTAAATTCATTCATATATCACATGTAGTTATATACATACTCTAGTATATCTACTTATAAATAGCTCTTAATCTGTGTGTATATGTGTGCCCTCTATACATTCCTTAGCTACAGAATCAAGAGGGGGATCAAAAGAATGGAAATTAAGCTCGGCGCCCCACTAGTGTGGCTTTGAAATTTGGAAAAGAATTATTCAGAGTGTAATAAACAAAAGTGTTATAATAAAAAAAAAAAAAGCCATTTCAGGCTGATAATGGGAGCAGCTGTATTTTTAAAACCCCTTAGGGAAGTTGCATTCTCTTGGCAATTCAGTGCACACTTACAGTTTAATACCTGCATAATAAAAAATTCCCATGATAAACAACACCCCACCTAGCAGTGCAAATTTTGAGGGCGGCAGAGAATTCATTTTGGATGGAATGAAATGTAAAAATATTAAATGTTTCCAGGTTTCATGGAGTGAATAGGTGGTTATGTATTGGTGGCACAATCATGGTGGTTATTTATTTTTTTGTTTTGAGAATAAATAGTTTACAGAATACAAATGAACCAGAAATAGGGCCTTGCTTTTCCATACCAAACAAGGAATTATTTTACACAGAAAAGGGGGGAGGGGGTAATAAGATGTCAGTTTCTGAGAAAAGTGGATCATGATTGGAGGAAGCTGTTGTTGGTGCACCTCATCCCCACATAGCCACCCACAGGTCCTCTGATTAAAAGACAGAGAATAAATATTCCCACCTTGCATGTGAAGATGCAAGTAGTCATCTAGTACATATAATAGGACTTGGCAGCAAAGGAGGAGAAAACAGGGGGGCAGGGGGGGCTTCAGCCTCCCCAAATTTATCAGCCCCCACCCCCCCACCTCAGAGCACTATTTTTTTCTTCAAATGTTTATATTAGCACCAATGCTGTAGGTCACATGTATTGTTGGTGTTCAAGATCAATTATTTGGAAAATCCCTAGTTACTATAGAAATAGTGCACACTTTTAGTTACAGATGCACAAATATCCATTCATTCATACATAGAGAATCACACTGATAATAAACTTATAGCTATACAGCTTCAAAGAAAAAAAAGTTTGGTAACTTTGCAGCTGCAACATGTCACTCATTGAAGGCAACAATATATTCTTAGTTTTCAATCATTACTGATGAAGCATTGGATGTAATCAACAGCAATCAACAGTGAACAGTTAAATTTGTCCATCTATTGGGTGAATTGAAATTAGAGTGTCAAATGGATTCTATTGGTTTGCTTAAGCTTCCTGACACGAGCAACCTCCCAGCATAAGGACAGGCATATAATGAGGCTGCGAATATGAAGAGATGATCTGGTGTGGCAGCAAGATTTTGAAAAGATAATTCGGTTACAGTAGTTGTGCATTCTTGTCCACATTCACTTAATCTTTGCTTTAAGATATTGGAAGATGGCTTCCATGTATTCAGGATGCTCTTGAAATAGTTTAAAAAAATAGGTAAGCTAATTTCATTTTCCTCCAAAATATCGCATCTTTTTTCAATCAAGTAGCAAGAGGTTGGTAAAAGTGTAACTAAACTGGAATCATTATGTCTCACCAGATGGACTCCAAGAATGGTTGCATGGAAGATATTCCTTTTAGAGTCTTTGGAAGGAATCTATTCAACACAATGATGAATAGATTTGAAAGCAGGTGGTTTATTGCAATCATTGGAGAAGTTTATCGCCTTGCTTGGAGTGAGACCAGTCACCTTTATCTCAGGGCAGCAGAGCATATTTTCCTCTATTATATGGTTTTGCAAAATGCTCTTTCTGCTGTTGATGCTGCCAAACAATTTTACAAAGTAATATGTTCTGAAAATAATTTCAACAGATTTTATAAGACTTTAACCACTGCTGAGGAGCACAATATTGACCTTCCAGTATTGCCTGGTTACCTAAGACTTCAGATCGAAAATTGGAGTTAGCCAAATGTATTCACATCTGCAAAAGCATACTTCCTGGCAATTTGACTTAAAGCATGTGATTTACTCCATTGTGAGCTAAAAGATTGATTTAATGAGCACATTCCCTCAGTCCTGGTGATTGAAAAACCATGATAAATGCAGCAAATGGTCATGAATGGAACAGTTGAATAAATCCTGCTACATAGATGTTAACATGCTAGCATTAGCAAAATACCTCCAACTTCACTAAACGAGTCTAGCAGTGTAAGTTTGAAATAAAGAATGAGTTCAATAAAAAATTCTTCCCCGCAATGAAAAAATTTTCAAACACATGCTACCATCGTACACCAGCTTTCTCATCTACATTTAACAACCCTAGTTACCTCTGCAGCATAAAAATAGGCCCTTCTCTGGGAAAAGTGTCCTAACTTCTCTACAATGATGGAGATGAAACATAATTATTGAGTGTTTCTATATATTCACTATGATTTTACAGACAATTTTTGACTTAAGATTTAGTTTCAATGATAAAAACTTTTATCTTTGAGAGGGAAGGGTTTTTTTTTTAAACAGTTATAGCTTGTAAATTTTCCTATTTTAGTAAATATTTCTATATTAAGCACACTTATTCCAATTTAAAGTGATTCCCCATCTTTTTAAGCCTTGATAAGTATCGATTCTCAAAAATGACATAAACTTCAGCCCCCCCCTCCCCACTTTTAATATACTGTCTCCTCCCTTGGGCAGTGAGAGAGCTTAATAATTAAATCTTGCATTGGCACTTCATAATAATGGTATTTATCTATGATTATCCTCTTTTTTGTGTGCAGGCCTTCCCATCACTTGATTTGCATACTGAAGAACACCTGGAGAGGTAAATTTGCTACATTGGTGAACCCGGGGGTTGGGATAGAGGAAGTTGCAATGTATCCCCCACCCCAATTCAAAGTAAAGACTAGAGGCATGTCCACACTACAAACCGGTTTGTACTTTTCTCCAGCAAGACCAGTTGAACCATTTTCTTGCATCCACACTGGTATAGTGCTAAACCTGCTCCACATCACCTGTGTGGGATGAATAATTGGCTGTGCTGATTAATTGGTTTTCAGGTGCCTGGTATCAAAACGGATACTTTATTTGCTCTTATGAGTTCTTCTTTGTCTTATTCCCTCCAGAATGCCATCTTGAAATGGTGGGGGGGGGGGAGGGTCAAAGCCGTTAATAAAGCCACGGGAATGTTAAATAGATCTGAAACCAGGTGAAGTCTACTCTACAAGTGGCTTCACAGGGATCCTGTGAACCTGTTTCAGACACTGGTGAAACCGGTTTTAGTGTGCAGTGTGGACAGGTCTTTAGTGCCTTTCATTGTGAAGTGCCCAATCCAAGTAGCTGAAGAAGAAGATACACCTTTTCCATGTTCTTCACACATTGGCAGACAAGCAGATGTGTGTAGAACCTGAAGCTAACAAAAATTACTACATTGTAACTGTCCATTAGCAATACCTGCACAAGAATTAGCACATGCTCAGTGGACTTTGTCTCTCCCTTGTGGTGTTCCATGCTCTCAGGCTGAGCAAAGGCAAGTCACCAGGACATCAGGACAAGAGGCAGCTCACCAGGATTCTCCCGGGGGAACCAGGACAGTTGGAAAGTCTGAGACAGACTTTCTGTCTATTTGTAGATTAATAATTTGATCTTGATAAGCCACACACCTGCATCCTTAGAGACCACAACTAGTGGCCTAACTTTGTTTTGGAAGGGTTTGTCCTCCTTATAGAGCTCTCCTTATAGAGCTCTCCTTATAGAGCTCTCCTTATAGAGCTCTACCAAGTAGAGTTCTCTTGAAATAGCACAGGAAGGAAATCCACTTCAGCAGGAATCGTTTGATGTCTGAAATATTGGGGGAAAATGAATATTGAGACTTTCATATCGATTTTTTTTACTGGCAAAGTGAATAAAAATGAACTAATGGTAATCTTAGCAGATAAGAAAGAATAAATAAATGAATTGAAGAAAAAAAAAGATTTAGGGTTCCTCCAAAAAGGATGTAAATAAGAATAGGTCATTACCCATTTAAGTCTTGAAACAAGGCATGAACACTCAACTATCATGCGACTACTTGTACATCCGTTGATCACTGCCCCAATAAGACTATAACACCACCTTATTATACACATCAATCTTGGTGAGGGAGTAACTCATTTTGTTTCCACACTATTTAGAGCCTTTTCTTCTTTGATTATAGCTAAATAAAATAATTCTTGTAGTAGTTCATCATGATAAAAAAAAATTTTTGGTTGTTTTTCTTAAATTTTAAAAAGTAGTTGAAATTAATTTCATGGCAATGATTTAGGGACTTAAAATTATGCACTTAATAAATAAGTGCTCATGCCTGCTTTTAAGACTTAATTGGGTAATGATCCAACTTGGGGGGGGGGGGGGGGGGAATACTATCAAAGAATTATTTAAATACACAAGACAAGACACTCCAGAAAAATACAGTGCAAGATAATTTTTAGAAAGTGTATTTAAATAAAAAATGCATAATACTAGTATTGGAAATATTTCTTTTTAAATAGTATATACTTTTTAAACATGTTTCTAGAGCTTCAATGTGATATGTATCAAGCATTGGGGGCATACAGTAGCTGCAGAATAATCAAAACAGAAGAAAAGTCTTCATTTTGAAAAGGCACACTGGAGACACATAATTACCCCCCTTCATGGGCACCCTCTTCCCTTCCCCAGCTGCAAATAAGATAATATTCCTTATAAGGAATGGCAAGATGCTGTAACTAGGATAAGACAGAATTCACTTCAACAAACATTTGTTACATCCTTTACTTACAAAAACATTATATGAGCGTGTTCTGTTGCTTGTGTGTGTACACTGATGATGATCATTCATGAAGTACATTAAGTCAAGGAAACTTTAAGTTAAATAGTACCCACAAACACTTGTGAATATATGGAATGTTCCCAGATATGACAGTTTCTGAGTTACAGGCAGTGCCCAGTCCCAAGCTATCCCAAACTGCCTGGATAAGGGGAGTTTGAGTGTACTTTAAGATCAATGATAAGCATAAAGTTATTTGCTTTAAATGAGAACAACCTTTCAAAAATTTTTTAAGAGATTTCCTAGCTGAGACTTGGATGCAAAGATAGTCTTTCCATTGGAGGAAAGTACTGTGTTGTACTGTATGAAAGGCATTCTTCACCAGGGGATAATGATGTTGCATTCGTATGCTTGTGCCACCATCTTGTAGGTACTGGCAAGCTTCAATTGACACTTGGTTCATCTGGAACCTCTGATCATTGCCTTCTCATCAAGAACAACTGTATCCATGAAGAGAGTTGGAAGGAGTACACCAGTAAAGATAGGTAATACAATGGATTGGTATTACAATGGATTGGTAATACAATGGACTGGTAATACAATGGATTGGCAATTAGAGTGCAGTTGATTGAGTCGTTCCTTTCTCTTATAAAAAAATCTAAAATAAATTGTCTTGGAGAGTATCCTTCGCTGTGGCCAGTGATGTTATTTGTATTTTATTTGAATACTTCCCTACCACCACCAACACTGTTATTCCTAGAGCAGTGGAAAGCAGCTGTTGATCCATCTGGTACTGGTGGTACAGCAGCTGCTGTTACTGGTGGCGAACTCACCCACCACGAAACCAAGAGCTAAAGCAAAGAGAGGGAGAGAGGGGGGGGTCTGCAATAGTGCCAACCAAAAACAGAACATATCCAGATTTCCATTGAAGGGATGTGACACTTTTTGAACTTCACAGAATGTCAATTAATTTGGGAAGATGTAGATTATGATATACAAGAATTTACAATCACAAATCCCCAGTGTGACTAATTAGCAGCCAACTCACATATGAATATCATTAGCACTCAACCACAAAACCCAACTGAAACTGTTTGTTGTACTACCTATAAGTTTGGAGAGGGAACAACATTTCTTTGCCTTAAACTAATGAGTAAGGAAAATAACAGATCCTGGTAATGCAGGATCTCACAAGAAGATTTTGTGTTAGAATTTTTGGAGGGACATAGGCCACCCTGAGGTGACCCACCTACTTTAGTGGGATGCTTCTGTGTTTGTGGTCTCTGATTCCCCATTTTTTAAATAATGAAATTTTTTAAAAAGAAGAAATATATATATATGTAAAATGTACCTTAAGATGAGAATTAATTTTTTTTTTATGTTCCTAAGGTTACAGGGAGAATAAAAGGTCTGTGGCATGAATGAAGTGTATAGAAGCAATCGACTGTTCAGAGAGCTGAATCTTTGTGTCATGTACAAAACTTTTCTGTCAGCATTTGAACATCATTCCTTGTTCTGTTATTGTGGTGCAACTGTCAATGTCTGAATGTTTGAAAAAGTAAGCCAGTGGGCAGCTGTGATGAATAGGAAGACTTGAGTAGCTTCATCACTCCAACTTCACTAATAACCACACACTATACTATAGCTGATACATATTGTAGAAAGTGCCTGCTCGAAACAAGCGGTGACTTCAGCATGAAGATTGTACTGCCATACACACTCACATAATGTCATTTGTCATTTCAGATCATATGTGCACAAGAAATGTTGCAGTTATTTACTCATTACTTCCACATGCAAAATATCCTGCATGTCAAATTCTAAAACATATATATATATATATATATATATGAGTATAATACCACAGGCTAAAGAAGGAGAAATTTATAAATTTATCCATGTGCTAAATATTGATGTTCTGTTACTGACTAGCACAGAGATCTTTCCTCCTGCACTTACTATTGGTCCTCCTTCAACAAACTATATCTTCTCGTGCAAATCACACTCCTAACCAATTACTACATCCTCTACAATAGTTCACTGTCATAATATCTGTACAATTTTAGCTCAAAACATCTCAAAAGAGCCTAAAATCATTGATTCATTTTGACTTAAGTACTGTTCATTCATGTGTCCTTTTATCATGAACGGTATACATTTTTCTTGGTCACAGGGACGTAAACATTGTTGAGTGGAACAAACACTTTTCTGTGGCAAAGATTGAGAACTTCAAACAACTCCAGGTATGTAAATACATCAACGGCATAATTCAACAAAACCACATCATCTGTTTTATTGTGTAGACCAGAGTTAGAACTGTACTCAGTGCTATATCCAGGACTGCATTCGTGACATATTACACTGTGCACAAAAGTCAGCTTGTAAAATCTAAAATAGAATAAATATTTGTAAATAGGAAAAGAAGTGGTGGGAACAGTAAATGAAGTCAGTACATTATGTTTTAGCCCCCATGTAATTACAATAACAACAATCCTAAAGTAATTGACCCCAATAATACCTATGCACTTTTTCTTCTTTAAATTAATTTTCTTGATAGTTATTACATTGGCACAACTTGTTTTACTGTCTTCATCAAATAACACAGATGGTGGACAATGGGTTCAGTAACTTGGAGCACGAACAGCTAGGCAGGTTCTTGCAGAGATTAGACATGATAGGACAGGTAAGCCAGCATCCAGAACATCCCATTGTGATGGCATAAGTTTCATGCTTCTGATCTAGCCAACATGACATGACATGATCAATACATGGTTCAACAGAAAACAAATTATTGACCACTGCAGGCTGCAAGAAGTAATGATGTTTGTGTTCTGGTCGATGCAGAGCAGCAGTATTTCCAGCATGCTATAGAACACCTCACACTGCACCTGCTAGCCAGTCAGTACTGCAGCAGTTCATCAAGACCGCTGATCTTCTCCACCTTGCAGACATACCTCACTGTAAGTACAATGTGTGTTGTGTCAATTTATTGTGTGTTCCATACACTTTGTCTCTAATTTGTTTTGTTCAAAAAAAAAATTCCCTTTTTGTTTTATCTACCGGACATATAAAAGATTCTTTCGGGTTTCATAAATGATTGTAGTTATTTGAAGGGTCTATTCTGAGTCTGTTCCACTTGAAAAACACATGTATTAAACCAGGATTGTTGGAGTAAAACACATCATGTTACCTTTCAACTTAGTCTTGCTAGCCAGACCCTTTACCTAATTGCTGCACTAGTATAAGGGTCTGACAGACTGCCATTGGTGGTTTTGTTCTGCCAAACCCAGAACACTGAGACGCAAGAACGTATTTAACATGTTCACATCTGGCCTACAAGTGGTTGAGTCATTCATGCTAACGGAAACAATTGAGGCAGGACGGATGTGAACATGCTAATTGCATTCTTTTGCCCCAGTTTTCTGGGATTGGCTGAACGAAACCACCAATGGCAGTTTGCCAGACCCTTATACCAGCGCAGAGATTGGGTGAAGGGTCTGGCTAGCGATACTACTTTCAATTAACTAATCGGATGGGATGTATGGTTATATAATTTTTAATTTGGTTAAAGATTTATAATTTGATTTGTTGATTTTTTTAATCATAAAACAGAATTGTCCTAAGCTATGTGGAGTCCCTCTGCTAGTATGTAATAAAACCAGATTACTTTTAATTACGCTCAAGTTTGCTAAATTGTTTAATTAAAACATTTAGCATTTTAAAATTGAAATTTATGCACACATTGCATGCACAATTCATCACGTCCGCCATAAGCACCCAGCACTAATGTTGTTTGATATGAGCGGCAGGCACATGAGTTGTGATTATATTTAGAGATATTTTAAACTTTATGTTCCTAAGCTATTGCTATATAGATATGCAGGTTCATCTCTAAAACTGACTTAATTATGTTTAGATCAGAAATAATTTCTAATTAATCTCAGTGTATATGTTGTGTTCCTCTGTCCCCTCCCTTTATTTGCTATTAACCATTTATTATAACTTATTGTTATAATCTAGGACTCATATGATAGTCTTCTCATACATGAAGGAGTTGTCAAGCATTATGGTATTAACATGGGAATCAAACTGGTAAGCTTTCCTTGTCCCAATATCCTCATGCATTATGCATTATCCTATCATATTCACATATCTGGACATCTGTGATATGCAAAGCACTGTGTGTGCATGATTGTCTATGATTTTGATTGTTACTATTTGGTCTGAGCAATTTCATACAAAGCTGAAGTCCAACCTTTAAAATAGCTTTTATTGCCTCCATTTTAAAACCTGGGTCATTCCAATATGGGAGTACTGCTGTACTTCCTGCTATATTATATGAAATATATGCATGATATATTACTCCTTTGTTGTTGGCAGGTGAGGGGGTGTTATATGGAGCACGAGAGACGTCATTCTGAAACCACAGGGGTGGATAGTCCAGTTCACTCCAGCAAGGCCCTCACTGATGCCAGCTACCATCACTGCCTGGGTCATCTCATGGAGCTGGTGCAGAATCATAACATGTGGATCATGGTGGCAACACATAATGAAGAAACAGTCTGCAGAGCTATTGAGTTAATGGAAGAGCATGAAATACCAATGGATGATGGCAGAGTGTCATTTGGTCAGCTCTTGGGGATGGGTGATCGGTTAACAATTCCACTGGCTTCTGCAGGATACAATGTGGGCAAAGTTGTTCCATATGGGAGTTTGGACGACATTTTGCCCTTCCTGGTCAGGAGAGGGCTTGAAAACCGAGGAATGGTCAGGAATGCTGGGAAGGAACGGAAGATCTACTCACAGGAGATGAAAAGACGATTGTACAAAATGAAATGGAGATGATTAATGATGTATTAGTATGTGTGCACATTTTTACGTGAGATATTGCTTTATTAAAATGTCATAGAGTGTCCACCATTTATATACAGAAAAATATGTAGAGCATTATACATATTTTTCTGTATATCAAAGCTATACAAAGAAGTTATTTTTTTAGAAATTATTTTTTGTTATAAAAAATCAACCTCCTTTCACTTTGACCATAGAAAAGGATTACACAAACAAAAGGTAATAAATACTACTGAGTGTAGTAGTGATGTACATCTTCAAATGTTTGATATTTGCCTTTAGGATGTTTTGTTATTTAAAATTTTTTTAAATGTTATTTTTAGCCATCCCCCCCTCCCTCCCAAAAATCCAATAAACGAAAAGAATAGCCTGTACAGTGAAACCTTGTTATAAGAATAACTTTGCTTATGGAATAAAATTCTATTAACCACAATGTTACTTTCATCCTTATTCATAAAACTGAAGGTTGTATCTGATACTACCTATGTACCTATGTTTGTACCTACCTACCTACCTACCTATATATGTGGCAATGGCCTGCCAGGTCGTTTACCTAGAGACCTGAAACTTGGTATGCATACACAACTTGACCCAGAGAGATGCCTGATCAATGTTAATACCCTGGTGTTTGCAGGACAAAAAAAGAGAGAGAGAAGAAAATACAGGATTTTTAAGTGCTTGTAAATATTTCCTTTCTGCAAAGTAATTTTACAAACCACACATAATTCAATCACACAAGAAATTATTGTAAACCAAATAGTTCAAAAAGGACACCATTTAGCTGAAGTGAATGAGTCACTTTGTATGTGCTAACTTCTTTTTTTTTTTTCCATATTTTTTTAATCATGAAAAAAAATAACCCAAGTGACTTCTAAAATCATTAGTCACCACCAGTCAGAAAAAGAAAGCCAGTGAAATTTTGTGCTAAAATTATATCCAAGAGATGCATCCATAGTTCTTGTTAGGTTACATTTCTAAGCACATACTCTGAACAGTATGTAAATTTATGAATCTGATTGTACACTAGAATTAAACAATGCTAAAAAAATAATCTATTCTTCCTAAAAAAAAATATTTTTTAAATGAAGGAGTAACCTAGTTGAATGCCTACTTGTGAGCTAGCAATGTTTTAATGGCTTTAATCATATTTCATGGTGACATTGGCCTGGGCGATGCCAATGTCATGCTGTATTACTTCCCTTGCCATATTACTTCCCCAGAAAAAAAAAATTCATGTGAAGCTGAAGTAATATGGCATGGTATGGTGCCATCTTACTTCTCCCTGCCATATTACTTCCCCTGCCAAATCTCTGCAACAGAAACTTCAGCCAGATTGGTAATACATGCATAGGTTGTTTTCTTGTTTTGTTTTATTTTTCTTATAGGTGTGCTGAAAAATAACAGTCCTTTCAATTCTCAGAAAAGAATAGCTAAATGATAATTACACAATTAATTTAATTTTAAAAAAATAAAATAAAGTGTGAAATGAAATCTACCATGGGAGTAGTAAATGGCTAATGAAAACACTGGGAATGAGACTCTCTCTCTCTTTTCCCCTGAAGTGCAATGCAGTGATAACATATTGGCTTGTTTTGCTACAAATCACCCAAGGAGGAGGACTATGGCAAGTTAGTATCCAGCACACCAGCCATATAGCTACTAATATACTTCTCATTGTCATTGTAACATAAATCCCAATACTACACTAACTGTAGCTATCTTTTTTGTTGTTGTTATTGCAGAGGTACTCTATTTTCTTGGATGATGGAGAGATTTACGGATAGGGTTCCACAACACCATCTTAATAATTAACCTTAAATAATAATCTTTTTTTTCTTTCTTTTTTTTCTTTTTTAAATAGATGAAATTTTAATCATCATTCTAGGTCACCTACTTATATCATAGGAAAACAACCTGAAAGTTTAGGTTCCCCCGGTTAACCAAAAGTCACACAATGATCGATGACAATTTATTAATCTATAGATTATTTCATATGAAGACATGACATTGATAATTATACAGCAAAACAACAACTATAATAAATGGATAGAGTCTTGATCATTTTTAAGGGTCACTGCCACTGTCTGCACAGCTGCTACAGGTTGACTCCTCCCAGTTGATGATGGCCAATGGTGGGTTTTACCTTCTGCACTGTGCCACTCTGTGGTCACAAACATAGGGCTGCTCATACAAACACAGACAAGTGGCTCTGTGACAACAATTTTTAGCTCCTTTCTTGATGATTCCCATCTGAGTGACTTGATTGAGGAGTAACTTCATGTTTGATGATCCACACAAGATAGTGATACACTACATGAATATTCATTAAGGGGAAGCAGGCTAAAAATTTTTTTGAGAATTGTAGATGACTATTAGGGAGTAACTCACTTTACATTCTTGTAATCAAATCAAATTACTCCATTTCTACCATTAAATTTCACTGTTCATGTTTTGAATACAGATAGTATTGATGCTCCAACTATCATTATTGTTGATTTAATCACCATTTACCCATTTGTGCAATGATTCATCTCCTATCTGTTTTGTGATTTGCACATGCTCAGATGATATTTTGGAAATAAAAATGAAGCGTAAGTATATACATAGCTCTAGCTAAATCTTTTGCAATCAGAAGACAAAGCAGACACAAATACTATACAACTCAATCTACTTATTTGGTTTTTTTCCCCCTTCTTTCTCTCTCTCTCTCTTTGATTAGAACACTTGCACAATCACCAACAGACTCTGTTGGAGTGCAGACATATCTGTGGCCATTGTCTGTGACCACAAATGGCCAATGAGGTTTATGCTAAAAATCTCCATCCATATTAATTATAATACAATAAATTTCTTTCAGTTTTAAAAATATAAATCTATATTAATCATGGCATAAGCAGCAAATATTTTTTTAGGCACTTTTGGTCACCATTTCAAAACCTCTTTCATTCCATTCTGTGGAGTATGGTAAAAAAAAGATCTTGAGATTTGTTGCTGGTGATACATGAGTTTTCTCTTCCAGAAGACAGGTGCAAAAGTAATGTTGTTGGTTGATTGGGAACTAAACCCTTGACAGTAGGTTGAACATCTTCAACAAATTGCAAAGAACTTTATACATGACTAGCTACACAGCAGACATATGTTGATACTGAAGAAGATAGAATACATACTCTACATACTATAGATAAGATAGTAGGTCATTGTTTACATTGGATTTACACTATTTGGATTTACATTATTTAGATTTATATCAGTCCCTCAATGTGAGATATGTATTATAAGTGTGACCTTGCTGGGACAGTGCCCAGCTATTAGACTTAACCCCAGTTATGGGCCTAACACAGTTAATGAGATTTTTCTTATCATTTGTCACCTTTACCCAATTTTTTACCTTTACCCAATTTTTTACCTTTACCCAATTTTTTACCTTTACCCAATTTGTTAAGTGAATATTCTCCAGTGCACTTGGTCACAATAAATTAGTTGTGTGTCTGAAACTTTAATGGGATGTAGCTCAGGTGGAGCCCTAGCACTTGATCATCCTGCATCTCAGCACTTGAAACAAGTGCTTATCTAAAGATATAAAAAGTGGCAGAAAACTCACTAAACGACAGTACCCATATACAGTCACAGAATTAGTCGGTGTCACTGAGATATAATTAAAATCAATTAAGAAAATCAGTTGGATCAAAACAGTGCTGTTAAGCTTGTTGCACAATCAAGAGTTAAGTTTGAAAACAAAATGTGATTACAACACAAAGTATAGCATTATTGGATTCCTTCTCATAATTCCTTATTTACAAGGAATGAATCCAGTGATGAATGCACATATAAGGCATCTATCATCATATGCATCATTAAAGTTGAGTTCATAACTTTTCTTGTACTCTTCATGATATAATTCACTAAAACTATGCAACTAACATCTTTAGCCAGTGGTGCAATAATAGTGCTGTGTAAAACCTGCTCAAGTAGTCTTTTGCACCTGAATTTTAAATCATATACAAAGATGTTTAATGATTACTTATTGAGAAGAATGGTAAAAAATAATTAGCACTGTAAATAGCAATAACTATTGTGTTCAGAGAAAGTTAATTAGTGTGATATAAATTGAATTAGATGTGATTTATTGAACCTGTTGGGTGCAGCGTCTGTTAATATTGTAATAAATGTAGTGTAGATCTTTCAAGGGGTTGTATATGTATATGTATGTGTATGTATATATATGTATGTGTGTATATATATGTATGTATGTGTATATATGTGTATGTATATATATGTATATAGTAGGAAGTCAGTTATCTGAACTTGTTCAGACCAGAGCAGTTAGGATAACTGAAGATGCCCCCCATGTTGCTCAGGTTAACACAATAACATGATATATTAATGTTTTTGTTTTTTTTTAAAAGAGCTTCTTATCAATTAAATGTATTCTGGAAGGACTAGAGTTCTCTTGATTGTTAATAGTATTGTGGACTGTTGATTTCTCAGGTTGACTGGGTAGCTACACTAGCTAAAGTTCTTCTATTACTCACCAAATTATAATCTTGAGTTCCTTAAACTCCTTGGAGGAAAACAGCTGCAGTGGTCCTAACTTTGTTCATTGGCTATGTTTGTTCCAATTTAATAGTTGCACTTTTTTTCATTTTCTTGTTGTTCTGACCTGCTATCGTTGTTGTGGGTGTGGTTTCAAGTGGTGTTCGGGTTAACTGATATGTTTGGATAACTGACTTCCTACTATACATATATATATTATATACATACTAGCAGGTGTACCCAGCGTTGCCTGGGCCATTGGTAACATGAAACATGATTGAAACCACTCAAACACTATTTCTTAACCTTGTGGTTTCAATCAAATAACAGCAGCTTATAAGTAGGCATGAAACCAGCATTGCTGTTTAATTTTTTTGGGGGAAAAAAGATATTAGATATGTTCAAATCCAGTGTTTCTGCCCTCATGACCCCCTCCCAGTGAATACCCCAGGGGGTTCAACATAGGCCAGGTTACTCCCTGGGTCAAGTTTCGTATGCATCCATGTTGCCCAAGACAATAGCAACATGAAACATGATTGAAGACACTCGAAACACAATTTCTAGACCATGTGGTTTCCCTATCCATTGGATCATACGAATGCACATTCCCAGAAATTTTCTGTGCTGCTGGTGTCCCAGGCCAGCTCCTTGATCATGAGATACTTGGACTCCAGTTCACCCTGGGATGAAACATCTTATGGAAATAATAATGGACAGGACACAGATATTCTCTCTTCAGGTAAAGTTTGCAAGTACAATGGTAATTGGAATGGATCTGTCTGGTCAAGGTCTTGATTCTTTCTGCAGCCTTAAGAGTTAATACCATCCTCAGAACTTGAAGGCATTCTGTTTCAGTCCCTCTTCTTCTGCATAAACAGCTGGCTCTGACTCAACTTTATCTGGAATCCTAGACTCCTGATTAAAAATCACATCGATTTTAGGGCTTTGGCAATTTCCCAATCAAACTCTTCCCCTTCCTATTTGTTCCAAATATCACTACTTATGGGAAAATTTACTTGTGGTAACACCACTCAGGACTACTCCACATTCTCTTTTAAATAGGTTGGCTTCCTTCCAATGGAAATGGCAATATAACACAATAATTGAGAAATATATGTGCAGCTCATCCATTCACAAAATCATTGAAACTGCACACCAAACTATAAATAATTTAATTAATTGCCTAATTACAATTGAATTACATGCGTGTATGCTAATATGCTTCCTCCTACTCAGGCCAGTAATCTACATTCCTAGTCCAGGTTTGAACCAATGACTTTCAATTTGTGAGACATGTGTTTTAATCGCTACAGTTTTTAAAGGGTTTTTTTTTTTTTTTTTTTTTTTTTATTTATTTTATTTTTTTAATTTTTTTTATAGAAAAATTTGAATTCTATATTTCCTCAACAGGGGTGCCACATTCAGGATTCCTTGGGATGAAAAACTTTGCAAGGTACCAAAGGATCATCCCTGCAAGTTTTATCAAAACTCATTCAACTGTTTGACTGTGATCCTTGGACATACATACATTTTCATAGACTAGATAATCTATTATCCAAACTCATGCATTTACAGTAGCCAGATAAATACTTTCTCCTTGAAATGGATAGATAAAAAAAGAGAAAAGATTCTATGCAATAAAATTGAAATACAATAAAACGATAATCTAAAATGCTGTTTTTTTTGGGGAGAAAAAAAAGAAAGGAAAAAAAAGGAATAAAACTGCTAAAAACTGTTTTGATAGGCATTGATACATAGAAGAAAACAAACAACAAAACAAATAGTTTCAATAATCATGATTCTGCTAAATAATTGTGGCATAATATAGTCCGTTTTCTTCAGTCTCTAGATTCTGTGGATATCTGATAAGGAAAAAAAGAGTAGAATGTTACAAACACACTATTGGAAGCTAATGTATTCCCCTTATTAATCAATATTAGTCTAAAGAAATAGTTCTTTATGGTAGTTTACACAATAATTCATATGTGAGTTAGGGTTGTTTCTTTAGAGCAGGTAATAGTGTCATGTATGTGAACACAAAAGTGGTTACACAACAAGCAATATGCACTGCAACTTTTTTAAGTTTTAGTAATAGCAACAGTGAATTATTGACAGAAACCAGCCAACACTGATAAATAAAACAATCACTCACCACTTCCATATTTCCATCTTTTCCTTTGCCAGAGAACGGAAAGTCTCTGCATATTATAATTCACAAAAATACAGTGATAACAATCATAAAATATCAGAATAAAATTTAGAAAGTGAAGTTTTGTTTAGACATGCCCTCCTGAATGTGGTCCAATCTCTCAGCATCATACATATTATACCCACAGAGCTACACAGTGGATCGTCAACTACTAAATGTTAGTCATATTTTAATATTTCTTTGTTGCTATTCTCTGGAATAAGTGCAAGTCAGAGTACAAGAGTATATATAAAATTGAGGTGGTGGTGGCAGTCAAAAATGGGGGTTGGTTAGATATCTGGAAGTTGGGGAACACCATAAAAACAGAACAGCTCTGCTCTGCTAGAGTAGAAGTCTCTAACACCCACACTTACTTACTCAAGCACAGAATAAAATTGAGATCTGCACAAGAACAAATCCATAACTGCTATATGCTACAGTTTATTTACATTGGCTGATTTTAACTTTTTGACATACTACTGATCAGTAATTATAGTCATAGATTATATCCCAGCGACAACAGTCAGACGATGTTGAAGGCATTGGAGTTCCTTCCCTCAACAGAAGCATAAGACATGAACCTCACTTGTTCCACAGACATCGGCTACCATTCATCTATTCCATCCTCCATCGCTTTTTACCTCATAAAAAAAAGAAGTAACATTTACTTAGGTTGGAGAGTTTTCAGAGTGCAAAAGGTTGATGGAGATACAATTTTTTTTAGGATTTTCAAATAAATTCACTTGGAATCATTGAGATGATGCCACATTCCTAATGGGAACTTCACCTACACTTTGTAAGACATACTGTACCTAACCATGCATTTCAAGCCTTTTGCAACTGATTAGAGTTTGCATGTTAAAATAAGGTACAGTGAATGATGCTATTCCAAATTATTGACATATCTAGACTAAAAGGGGGCCTCTGAGGTAAGAGGTCCTTTCTGTGGCAATTTTTTTCCCTGGCTGAGTATGACATTATGAAGTGTCTATGAAAGCAGAGGAAAGACTCCATGTTGAGTTAAGTATTTGCAAAATGCAAGTACCGTAAGTTAAAGTTCCTGTCATTGAGGTGTTCCCTTTGAGAAGATTGTCTCGTTTCTTGTTTGCTGTGGCTGAGACAAAAAAGATGAAGCATCTAAGTTACAGTAGATAAAAATCCTTAGTTTTCCAAGGAGAATAGCCACAGTAGTGAGCAAGTTTGATGTGATATGAAGCAGTGGTCACAGAAAACTGGCAAATTTAAGCATCACCTTCAAGAGATTGCCCTGGCAAGATGTACTGTTATACATCAAGTATTTGGGCTATAAACATTCACACAATTCAAACAAACCACTCTCCACAGAAACAAGATTATGTGCAAATTTCTCCTCTCTATAACATTTTTATGTTTCTATAAGTTACATAGAATACAAAGGAAATTAAAAAAATAAGTGAGTTAGTTAAGCTTAGCACAAGTCATACACCAGAACCAGCACTATAGACATCTTAATATAATCAGAAATTTGCCTGTCTGTCTGTACGTCTGTCTGTACATCTGTCTGTCTGTAAGTCTGTACATCATCTGTACGTCTGTCTCTCTGTACGTCTGTCTGTCTGTACGTCTGTCTGTACATCTGTCTGTACATCTGTCTGTACGTCTGTCTGTCTGTCTGTCTGTCTGTCTGTCTGTCTGTCTGCCTGCCTGTACATCTGTATGTACGTCTGTACATCTGTATGTACGTCTATACGTCTGTATGTACGTCTGTACGTCTGTATGTCTGTCTGTCTGTCAGTCTGTCTGTATGCATGCATGCATGATGTATGTACATATATATATTTGCTATCTCCTCCCAGATGCCTGGATCAATCGTTGCTCACAGGACCACTGGCCCCATTTAGGGAGAATGTGGTTAGGGCTACGGCGTAGGTTCATTAAATGAACTTATCCATTCATGAGTAACCACTCACTTAATTGTAACAACAAAACTTTGTGTTTCCATATAGTAAACAATTTGTAAACAAATCCATTCTTGACAAAACTATATGAATGTACCCCCTCCCCCCAATATTCCAAGGGTTCCTTGACTTGAGGGCCACAGGTAATTATTATGTGATATAGTTCATGATTAATCTGATTCCATTCAAAAGGATATTTCCAGAGGAAGTTGTGTTTACAAATCACACAGGAAGTTCAAAAGGACTGAAGATGTATCATAATATTTACTTTAGAAATGGGGCAATACTTCCCATATCCCCCCCCCCCCCCCCCCCACATATAACAGATACTTTTTCTGTGGGTACAAATTAAGAATAACCTACCTTTTCTGAAATGTAATTGTCCCTGTTGCACCCTTGGGCAATTGATGCATAATCCTACAAAGAAAACATGATAGCATTCAACAAAAAACAAAAAACAATAAACACCCACAAATTTAAAATAAAGCCAACATCAGTCAGCAACAGAGAGAAAGAAGCTAACTCACGTTCCGCTGCTGTTGATCTCCACTTGCTGCAGCTTGTCAGAGAACCGAGCCAGCTTGGTGACTAGTTCTATGATGTAGTCTGTCTCCAGGATAAGGTCACCACGACTATTGGGCCCCTCAGTCGGAAGCCGAATGACAAGCACTCCGTCACTAAGGTGACTCACAAGGATCCCCAGGATCTCTTCATAATGAAAGTGCTCCTTCATTTTGAAGTTAACTGCATCTAGCAGGTAGCAGCTCTAAAATAAATGACATTGGTTTTTAAGAATTATCTGAAGGAGAATGGTACAGCCAAAATGGATGTTCAATTGAGGGATTAGACCTAAACAGGCATATGGACGTTGAAGTGGGGAAAGTTGTGAGATTAAAACAACTGAGTTCTGACATAATCCACAATACAGTTTGGTTCTAACATTCTGAAATCAGATTGTGGTGGCACATTCAATATGAATAGTTCATGATAATTCTCAATGAGCAATATTTATTTTTGTTGGAAAAAATGCAAATTTAAGAATCAGTAATCACAAATCCATGATTTAGACCTACCACACACTGCTGCACCCATTATAAAACAAATACACACACACACATACACACACACACACACACTAACCTCTTCGGTAAGCACAAAGGCTCTCTTGGCTGGTTTGTAGCCATGCCTGTTGAACTTAATACAAGATAGACTGAACTGAAACGGGAAAAAAGATTAAATGTAGTCAACGACCAAAGCCTATGAACAACTTCCCCCAATCCCAAAATAGGGATTTACCTTTTCTTTTCCAATGTCAGGAAACTTAGCATTGAAGCCGGTCTCCTTCAATTTGGTGTCTGTGAGAGCTGTAGCAACAACAAGAGTACCCAGGATAACCAACAATATCTCAGTGTTCAACATGCAATTATCAGATGTTTTATAGGGGAGAGAGAGAGAGGAAAATACTGTTACATCCCCCCCCCCCCCCCCATGCTCTCCACACACACACACACACTCACACACTTTAGTGTGCACTCACAAAGATGAGAGGCAAGGAAAGGCCGGGACACGCTAGATGGGTAGGAGCACTTCTTGTTCTTGAACAGTTCACTTGCAGACAACTTCAGAGAATACTGGAAATATTTATAGAAACAACAATAGATAATTCCTACTTAATTTTTTTTTTTTTTTGATACTGTCCAAGAAATGTGAAAGAATTCTCATTGTGCACTGCTACTTGTGGAAGACAGCCAAACAAATCAGTAACAACAACACAACATTAACAACAACACAACAATTAATGGAGAAAAACAATTCTGTTTTTGAGAGTGCACAAAATATTTGATGAGTTTATCCATACAATGCCTTCCCTCCATACTAACACTCCTTACCAACAACTGAAAATTAAAAAAACAAACAAAAAAACAAACAAACAACAAACTACATATTTTGCAATCTGAATCCACTTAAATATTATGTTGGAAGCAACTCTGCACAAGAATTGCTATCTCATCTGTTGAGGTATTAATATGAAGCATTCATTAAAATAAAAAAAAAAAAAAAAAAAAAAAAAAATTATAAGTGCTCACCCTCATTTGGATGGTACATACACAATATTAAAGTTTAAAAGTGAACATTACCGGGTGAATATCCTATAGGAGTTCTTCTATCCATTGGGTTAGGTGATAGAAATATCAATGGTTTAATGAGGGAGGTTTAATAGTTCAATTTAACAAGGCACAACATCAGGAGATGTAGCATGTGAGTGACAAATTAAATGAGATAGGTAAGCATGTGAGACTTAAAGCTGATTCAGAATATTTCATTTAAACGCATGCCTACAACACTAGAATAAATGGATTTTTATTCAGATAATTTTGGAAATATACCAACAATGCGTTGATTTTGCGAAAGTTAGCTTGATATGCTGAATCAGATTTTTTTTTTTTAATGAGAGAAACAAGTAATTTAGAGGATAATAGTTACATGAGGTAGCAAATGAGTGGGGCATATGTTTTGATGAGGAAGATCACCAATGGAAGGTTATATTCTGGTTAAATGAGGAGGAAAAGTGACTGAGTAAAGCTTAGAACATATATGGAGGCTAATGCATTAGTGAAACCATAAATTAAAAATGAGGGAGGCAATTACTAAATTGGGTAAAGTGTGATTTGTGATGAAATAAATGCATAGATAGGAATATACCTAGTGCAAACATCACACACACCTGTCCAACTCACATGATCTCTATCATCAGCTGTAAGCTTCTTCATGAAGCCTCGAACCAGAGACATGCGGTACATCTCCTTCAGTCCTTCAGAGGCGTCCTTGAGGGGAGTAGGAGAAGAAGGCCAGTTGTCATCATAGCCCACCAGCCTAGGGGGCAGCCTCTGAGAGAGCTGTATCAGGAAGTTCACTCTCACAAAGTCCAGGAACTTCAGGGAAAAAGAAGAGAAAGAAGAAGAAAAAAGCGTTTATCTAAACTATGCACAGAAATACTATTCATTCCAAGTATCTTGTGAAAGAACCAAAAATAAGTGAACAATATACACCCACACAGGAAAGAAAAAACAACAACTAATGCAATTAAATTACTGTGATTCCATTATAACGATCAATTGAAGAAAAATCATGTCTTAATATATATGTCTTAATGTATGTACTAGCAATATTTGCCAGTGACATGCAGTGCTGTCTGAACTTGATGATCAACCGCTACCAATTGTGAATAAGGTAATGATTGAACTTACAACTTCCACTTTAGGTACCTCACCATGCATGCAATGCCAATACACATATTAATGTGTGTGTGTGTGTGTGTGTGTGTGTGTGTGTGTGTGTGTGTGTGTGTGTGTGTGTGTGTGTGTGTGTGCACCATAGACACGTACATAGATATTCTCAGCACATTTGGGCTTGTTCCTGTTCATGAAGCCAATGATGAACCTCCGGACGATGGCCACAGCAGCACGGTATCTCTTCACATATCTCTGCACCCTCAGTCGCTTGTAGTTGGAGGCAAAGACATTGGCGGCATGCTTCAACTGGCGGTACTTCTTACGTTGAGAGTACATCTTCCACTTGGATGCAATAGTGGTGACTGCAATGGACAAGAGAACAACAATAGAGTTGAGCACTGAGCCCTGGACCACAACAGCCATGTCTCATGGCTACCTCACCAATACATCTTTTTACAATACATGTGCAGATACACACACCCACTCTCTCCTCAGGCCAATGAAATATTTAGTGGCATGACTATTAGCATACTTTTTTTCAGGCTATGCTAATGTAAATCCACGTCACCCCCACCTGCTCACTTAAAATAAGTCTTACTAGTGATATTTTAATTATTCCCTCTGTCCCCTATCATATACCATCATTATCACAATGACATAAAAAATGAGTGTTATGTAATTTCAAGGCCACCTTTGTCCAGGTGTGGGTGTATGGCTAGTACATCTTCTAGTCACTAGTAATCAGTACACCTTCTAGTCACTAGTAATCAGTACACCTTCTAGTCACTAGTAATCAGTACACCTAGTCACTAGTAATTAGTACACCTAGTCACTAGTAATTAGTACACCTTCTAGTCACTAGTAATCAGTACACCTTCTAGTCACTAGTAATCAGTACACCTTCTAGTCACTAGTAATCAGTACACCTTCTAGTCACTAGTAATCAGTACACCTTCTAGTCACTAGTAATCAGTACACCTTCTAGTCACTAGTAATCAGTACACCTTCTAGTCACTACACCTACATTTATGGGTGGATGGGGGTGTAGATAGTTAGGTAGGTTATAATGCGCAATTATACTAGTTGATAGTTTACTACACCAGCTAGAACAATAGATAAACAATTAATTAAGCTCACCTGTTTCTGTGTGCCCAAACATAAAATGGCTACTCCATGGCTTTCCTCACACACTCAACCATCAGCCATTCCCTTCCCCCAACCTCGCCCCTACACCCACACCACACCACACCCCACCCACACCACACCCTACCCTCACTCACTCAGGTCATGCTTCTTCTGCTGGAAAAGATCTTCAGTGTTGAAGAGAGTCTCAGGAGATCTTATGAATATCTTCGTCCTGCACAATGCAGTGGGAAAAAATGCAAACAAATAAAAATGAGAGCTATCTAAAATGTGTGCAAAAAACAGTAATAAGCAACAATGGATCCTTCAATAGGGGACTTGCATGGTTACGTCACATACAACTTGCCACACCTACTTATGATATCAGTGAACCTCCAGCACCATAGAATATGTATTGGCATTCATAATTGGCAATGTTATTTTTGAGAACTGCAACCGTAAAATAGCTCATGCTTTAAACCATATTGACGGAATAGTAAATTTATAAAAGTTCCTGCATGCTCATAGCAAATTCCAGAATATTCACAGCTGCGGTTATGAATAAAATGGAGAGTAAAGTGAAGAAAGATTAGTGGTGACAAAAGTATTGCAGCTTTTGGGCCAAGAATATTCTGGCAACTGTCTGACACTCACCACCACTACTCCCACCTGCCAATGAGATCTGCACACTAGCAGTAAACTCGCTGATAAGATTTTAACTAACCTTCGTTCAAGATAATACATTTTTTATGGTATCGGTGGTTCACTGATATCGTAAGTAGGCGTGGGTACCTGACGTAATCTTGTAATTACCCTATTAACATTCAGCAGCTACGCCTGTATACTATTTTAGTACACACCAATTAGAATGACAGAGCTATAGAATTTACTTTCCAGTCTTGTACTGGTCGTCAGTGTAGCCCAAGTGCTTGCAGAGAATCTCCACCCCCTGACGGGGGTCCTCATTCCAGGAAGGCCATGTGGAGGGACACAGACACTTATAGCGCTTCAGAAAGACCTCAAACACTCGCCGATAGCAGAAACCTGCTCTCCTCACCCGAAGGTTCTCCATCAATCCCAAGTACTTGACCTGGTGACGCACTATGCGCTCATCAAATACACCTACATTGACACAGAGAGAGAGAGAGGGGGGGAGGGAAAGAGAGAGGAAGCTTTAAAGCAGATCCACAGAAATTTGACCACTAGATGTTTGATTATTTGTGCTCTCATGCAACACTACACCGCACTCAGGAGAGAAGCGCCACAGAAACATGTTGACAGTTTAACTTAATGGGAACAGGACATGTTGATGTCATACCCCAGTTACATTGCAACATGCTATATATGCATACTCGCAGAGTGCCCAATCGGGCATATCTCAGACTTTTCCCACCCAGCCAGGCTGTATCCTGACAGGCTTCTTTCCATCCAGGAGAATATCCAAAAAGATTTCCATTTAGTTTTCTGAATATTGTTTTTTGTTTTTACTCAGTGAATAGCGGTAGCACCTCTGTTCATTTAAATAGAACGAGTATTAAAGAATGGCTGCTATATAAATTGTGACAGCTGATTGGGGCACTACATATCACACAGCTCTCATGGAAACAGTAAAATGCTGGAGACTAACAGGATGTTGTTAGCAGTGACGTAAGACTTAAAGGAGATAAATAAAGGTTGCCCCTGACTCGATTACGTCACAAATTGGTGCATGTGCAACAACAGGCAATTATGATCACGTGGTGATCGGCATGGTAACCTATCATGACAAGAGGAAGATATATTAGTTGGAGCTTACTTGGCTGTTTCTTGTCATTGGGCTTGATGCAGCGGATATAAGATGGCTCCTTGGACATGAGGATATCCATGAGGTCATTCACACTGGTCTTGAACTGTGTACCAGCCTGTACACAAACAAACACATACATGTCAACAAGGTGGCACATTGAATGTGCACATGTACGACATTATCATTCACAGAGTACTTTAGATGGATTATTATACAGCAACCGAAGAGTGGCAGTGTATGCACAAATATCTGTGTGAAGGTTTGGAGTGAAGGGAGGGAGGGAGGGAGAGTGGTGAGGAAGGTGTGAAGTAGCAGCAGAAGACATGCATAGAGGAGGAGAAAGTGGTCACCATATACACATACCAGACAGCACGGAAGATGTCTTAAGGGTTGTGAATGTGTGTGTGTATTCGTGTGCGTGTTCGTGTGCATGTTTGTGTGTGATGCATGTATATATGTACTCTTGCATGGGCATACATACTGTGGGCGCTCTCTTCTGAGAGGTCAGCTCTGACTCTGGAAACATTTGGACCATGATGGGGTCTTTAGAACTGTTGGCTGCCTCCTTCAAACTGCGGTACAACAGATTGTTGTTCTTGTCAACAAATCCTGGAGAAGTGAACACAAAACCACACACACATGATTAACCAGCCCTAGCCCTAGCCCCAAGGTCTCGACCAAATACTCAAGGTGCAACATAATCAATAATAGTCAAAAACATATATTAAAGTCTTACATAGATGAACAACAAGGATTATAAAAATTGCCCACTCCATCTTACCTTCAATGTTGTAAGTCACTTCTCCTGCGTAATGCTGCAGACGGAATTGGTCTCGCTTAATGGTTTTACGTCCTTCATAATCCATCATCTCATGCGTGACAAAATGGTCGTGGTGACCAATGGCGGTGATCAGCTTCTCAAGGAAGGTGGCATCCGTGACGTCTCCTGGCCTCAGGCATTCTTCATCCAGCACGGCAATGATCCCCTTATGCTTCTCCTCCACCAAGTCACAGATGATCTTGTTGTCAAAGTACTTCACTGGTTCCCACTATGAAATCAAGATATTTAAATTAACACTCGGAAAAACTATACATGAAGAACAATTGCATTACATTAGATTGCATATACATGTTCTCTATAATCAAAACATATGTTCCGTGAAGACATGTTTATTGTATCCAATCAATGCATCACACTAAACTTAAAAAAAAAAAACAAAAAAAAAAACAAAAAAAAAACAAAAAAAACAAAAACAGCTTAGTTAGTTCCTCAACAGGACAATAATTAAAGGATATACAGAATTGATGCGTGTTTGTACCTCTGAACACTAAACATACATGTTCTTTACCATTAAGTCTACATAGTATGATGCACACAATGTTATGCACTTGATGATTGATACCAATAACAACCCAAACACCTTGCACTTTCCCCCCCCCCCTGCTAACCTCAATTCCTTCCCTTTTGTACTCCTCTTGCTCTGAGCGTAACGTCAGCTCAATGAAGAGTTGTTGCAGCTTCTCATTGCAATAGTTGATACAGAATTGCTCAAAGCTGTTCTGCCCGAAGATCTCAAAGCCGTAGATATCAAGGAGACCCATCACATTCTTGTGATCATCAGGCTGCAAACAAAAACATGGCAACAGTCAGAAACATGACAACAGCTACATGAAATGATCGGTGGAAATGCAAGAATCCGGTTTGCTTATAATTGGATGGGAAAACATTGTCTAGAATTGTCTTCTCTATCAAGCCATAGGAGAACAACAGAAACAAACAGAACATAAATATAACAGTCCCAGACAAACACACATCAGAGAAGATTAAGTTAAAAGTTGTATCTGCACACACACATCTACAGAATACTTCAGTTCTATTGTAGCTAGTGCACCTCCAGTTGGCTCTGCAATGAAGAGTTCAACCGCATAACCAGCCAGTTGAACAGTCTCTCGTACATGGCCTTGGCGAAGGCATCTCTGGCATACATGGCCTGCTCCAGACTTAGAGGAGACATCACCTTCTCATGTAGGGTCTCAATGGAGCGGTGAGTGAGGGCTACTTCAAGCTTCTGCTTTGTGATATGCAATAGCTGCAGAACAACAATTGTGGATACATAGAGGTTACATTACTGCACAAATGTGCAGATAAGTACCTACTAAATGGTAAGCATGAGCACACAAACAAAATTAATTTTGAAGTGATGAACTGTTACAAATTTGCTCAATTTCCACACCATGTAGCATGACAAACCATTTTATTGTTCCCAAAACCTCAAGGCTTCATTGGGACCATCATGTGGCATAAACACACACATGTACTAGGATAATAAATGTCCAGTCACAGTATCTGGACTACTTACATGAAACCTAAATACAAGACATACAGCAACAATATGCGTGTACTCATGCATATGTATGCTTGTGTGTGTTGTGTGTATGTCTCTTTCTCTCTCTCTGTCTCTCTCTCTCTTTGTGTGCATGTGTGTGACTGTATGTGTGTACGTGTGTGTGTCAACTTTTCTGCTATTTTTCTACATGGTGCACAGAACTATGCAGTATCACCTTGGCAATATAAATGAAGCTCAAACTCAATATTCTCAAACAAAGAGAATGGTTAAGAAGTACAATAGTAAGTGCCTATTGAGACTGCACTTAACTATTTGGCAGGGTCTTAGCAGAAACTAAAAATAAGGCTAGCAGAACAGACTTTGGGTGGGTACTGTTTAGAACACTCTTGTTTGGCACCTATTGGCTGCTAGCTCAGACACTCCTTCAAGCCACATTATGACACCACACTGCCAAAAACATTAATTTAATAGAAACTATTCTGATCAACCCCCTCAAAATGGAAAAATTAAGAAAATATCTAGGAAGGAAAGTTGAAAATTAATCGACCCAAGGGGAACAAGATACTTCCTTGAAACACAAACACTACTACTAATACTAATTGTAATAAGAATAATGACTAACAACAACAACAACAACAATAACAATAATATAGGTTTTGCAGTAACAATTAAATAAGGTACAGTACCTTAGAGAGCACTTCAACAAGTCCAGGATCCTTGATACTTATACTAGCATTGCTGCCATAGTCCTCCACATACTCCATCTGCCCTAACTGCAGAACTGCTGCCACAATCTGCCACAGACACTGCACATGCCCGGTAGAGATGGGGGGGGGGGGGGGGGGGAGATGAAGGATGACATAGGAAGGGTTCGCATATGCATGAAAGTGATTAGTCAAATACATTTCTTTTACGATGCTTTGCCAACTAACCCCAATCTCTTCATCACTGAAGCCTAGAATTCGCAGACCTTTCTTGACCAACAAAAAGCCAGCATTGTCATCAATGCTCTTCACTTTAGTGCTGCCCCCCTGGAGAGCAAAGCAGATAGCATTCAAACCTTGATCAAGGAAAGGTGTAATTATTCAAGAACAAGGTGAATATATTTCACATGTGCCTCAGCAGTTAAATGGAGAGTGTGTACATAGAGCTCAACTCACCAGCGAGAGGCACACACTATGCATGGAAGCAACTGCACAGAAGTGCAACTCACTGTAGCTCACTGATGTAGCACCAATGTTAATTTACATCCCACAGTTGTCTATGTAACACTGCCATGTCAAAGTCTCTGGCTGCTAATATACAATGGGGTTGGCATATAGCATAATGCCATGATGCAAAGAAACAGAGATACATGAAGAGCTTGTCGCTGCACATGGCTGCTAGACAGATATGTAGCTGAGATATTGTATGCAAACATACAACCATTGTCATACATCCTTTACACAGCTTCACTAGACACACAAATCTACACACAGCTGGGTGGTAAAAGTCCAAGAGACAGCTGAACAAGGTGTGAACATGTACCATACCTGGCGTAGGTAGTGGTAGTCTTCTGGCTGTCCTGTGAGCTCCAGCTGCTCCAGTAGCTTGGAGTCCCTGCTCTTCAGAAGCTGGTAGAATATGTGGAAGTTCCTTTCTCCAGTTGCCTGCTGCACCACACGCGACTTCTCCAGCAAGTAGTTATTGATGTGGCCCCCAACAGGAGCGCCCTGTGAGTGAGCGAGCATGTGCATAGCATGCTCAGTGTCAGTTAAGATCATTCTCACTGTAATCACGTGTTGTTATTTAATAGCACTACTGGGATGCTTAGTGTCCAGAGTTAGAAACAAGTCAAGATTTTAATTTTTGACTAACGAAATTCAGGGTTCGAATTGCACTTAGTTGAATTGGGAGCTCCCTATATGATTACTCATATATGATTGTACAACCTGTGCTATGGTTCTGATAGATAAGTACTGCCTCATCACACTGCAAACCTAACTGAGAGGGAATGTGATTGCTTTGCTTTAACAACAGTTATTGAACTCTAACAGCAACACTTGTAGTAGTAATCTATTAATAGACTGCAGAGGTAACCAAGCTTTGAGGGGGAGGGGCTCTATTACAGGGACTTGCTTGTATCTTGTTCCTAGATTATGGGGGGGAAATTGTGTTCAAAATTTGGAGTTTTATAGCTTTTATATGCTTGTACAGCATCCATTTCAATATATAACTATGTTTTAAGATTCTATCTGCATTCTCTCCCTTTTCATAATAATTACTAAAAAGTGGAACTAGACAAATTAGACATCCAAACTCTAGGACAAGAAAAAGAAATGAATAGTTTGAGATCCACAATGAGTCGACATTGGAAATTTCAGACTAGTTACTCTGTGTGTTTTAGCTATCAACATTATCCCCAACCAAATCTAGCAGGGCACTAATTCAAGAAGCCATGTAAGTTTCCCACATGTACATATGAATTACCCTGTTTAGTCTATCATGTAACCACATAAGCCAGTTAATAAAGAGACATTCCGAGAAGGCTATAGATTTAGTGCCAATTGTGTTCATGAGCTATGAACGTACTGTGAATGCATGCCAGCTAAGTGGATTTTACAGACCAAAGTTCTGGCAACCACTGAAGCATGTATCAAATATGATGTGCAAGTTACATAGTGTTATGACTGGTGTATTTTCCTAAGACTAAATGATCAATCTATTTCATCTAGCAAGTTCCCCAACTCACCATGAAATCAAACTCAATGTCCATGTATTTTCCAAATCGGCTGGAGTTGTCGTTTCTGCTGGTCTGGGCATTGCCAAAGGCCTCCAGCACAGGGTTGGACTGGAGAAGTCTGTTCTTGACATTGTCCATCTCCCCGGAATGCCCAGTGCACTGGGCCACATACTGCAGCATGTATTTGGATGCCTCTGCATACAAACACAAGGAGTCATCAGTGCATAATTGCTACAGCAAAGGGTCAGTACTATTGGGTGGTAGTTGGTAGAATGTCAAGATAGTTGGTAGAATGAATGGGTGACTTTCTCCCTTAACCCCAATCTGGGAAACTCCAGTACCAAAGTTAGTGGCAGTTTAAGAGAGAGAACTTGCAATTTGGTTCAAGAGCTAGATTAAGTAACATTAAAATACAATTATGCCATTCATTTTGACACAAGCAGGAAATCTCATTGTACATAGCTCAACCTAGCTCATATTTGCTCTCTCTGTCCTCAAAGAGTGAATGCCTTCTGTTTGTTTCCACACCACCACTCTTAATTGGCCAAACTTGTTTATGTACCATGTTGGTTTATGCAGCATGCTTATTTATACAACAGTAATTCAGTTCTAAGTCTTGGACATTTATTTAGGAATCCATTAACTCAAGGTTACAACAATTAAATTATTGGCAATGATTAGTTAGCATTACCATACTAATTGAATGGGGATCAGTGTGAAATCAATCATGATTACATAGTGTTAAAACAGGTTCAAGTACATTAGCTTTACCCATCAACAAAACCATCAGAATAATTTACGGTTTACACAAAGCAGATTCTCCAAACGATTCTTGTGACAACTTGTGAATGCATCCTAATAATATTGGACAAAAGCATCTGCCTGGAAGGTACTGCTTTTGTTCCTATCAACAAATGCATACATAACACATGTATTACACACACACACACACACACACACACACACACACACACACACACACACACACACACACACACACACACACACACACACACACACACACACACACACACACACACACACACACACACACACACACACACACACACACACACACACACACAAAACACATCCAAACGATCATACACAACCCCTCAAGACCACACAACCACATGAAATGATATGCAAACAAACAGATAAACTACTAGAGCACAAACATGTACACAATTCCAGGTTGATGCATGGTTTTAGCTAATCAATGACTTCCTCTGGTTATGTTCTTGTCACCTCATCAATTGATTCTTTTGCCTCCACTGGTAACCACTTCACCTACCATTGCACTTATTCTGATTGGTGCAACTGTGTAGTCACATGGACCCATGACATCCTCCAACACTAATGGCAACCAATGTCTATAATGTTCCATAACATTATGCCTGATGGATATTGTGTCGGACAACAGGCAAATATCTTCACCATCAGTTCACTAATCCAATCTAATTATAACTCTGTGGTTCTTCCTAATTGCACTATTTTTAGCTTAGTGACCTCAGGGTTCAGGTTTTTCTGGTTTATTGGGTTAAATAATAATAAGTTGAGCAGATAGACTGTCTGGCTTTGTGAGACTTCAGGTGAGTTGACAGTACCGGCTGGTGCACACCAGGTTCACAGGAAAGAAGCCAGCCACTTCAGCATAACCATAACATACTCACAGGAAGGACACCATGACCTGCTAGGCACCTATCACCCATGTCTTCATGAAGGGAAACACAAGCACAGGTCAAGTGGATCCTATTAGTGTTTGGTGAGTAAACTGGAGATATACGGTGAGTAAACTGGATTTCCTAATTGAGTATGGATCAATTAGGTGTGTAAACTGGATCTATTAGGTGAGCAAAACTGGTTCAATTAGGTGAGTACACTAGAGCAGTTTAGTAAGTAAACTTGAGTATAGATGAGTAAATAGGAGCTGCTTGGTGAGTAAACAGGAAATGCTAGTGCACAAGCTTATTAATTACAAGGAAAGAACTGCACAGGAGGTCGAACCAATGATTTGATTATTCAAATAAAATTAGTGACTAACTCAAAATTTGGGAGGGATAGCAGGATCTCAAATCACAACTAAAAGCTAGTTAAAACAGCAATAAATATAGATTAATCACCAAGCATGTCAATAGGTCAAGCCAGTGATCTTGCATGTCTGTTAATGCACAGAATGCATTCTAGGGGCACATGTGAGATACACAGTATTATGGATCAAAGACAACCCTGTCAACAGCTGTCACACCTTTTTCACAGCAAATATATCCCAAGCAAGTTTTCTTTAGCAAGAATGTTGGAGTTACAGAAGCTTTGCATGCTTTCTTCCACTTGTTTTTCTCTCTCCTTTAGTCACACCCACTGACTCTCTCCTCAGGCTCTCTACAAGCAATAGCCTGACCATAAAAGATATTGGTCAATCTCATCAATGACTGTGATGGTCATTGCCTTAATGCATGTACACACAAACATGTAAAAACAGTGATCTCTAGTGATACATTGATACTTGAAGTTGGTGAACATTTAATTCACGGATTGATGGGCAGCAATAAAAATATTCTAGATTAAATTGAAAAATATGACTTGTTCCCCTCGCTGCTGATTAAGGATACACTAGCTCCCTAGTAGTGTAGGACCAGCAATATATCTCTAATCTCTTATCTATTTACCAACCTGTCTTTCCAGATCCACTTTCACCAGAGATGAGGATGCATTGGTCCCTCCCCTCGTACTTCATGGCACGATATGCTGCATCAGCAATAGCATAGCTGATTTTTTAAAAAGAAGAAAATGAAATCAAAACAATATATTTAATATGTAAGAATGGATAAAGAATAACACCAGATAGGTAGCAATTATTTACACTGAGGGCAAGTGATTGAGTGTAACCTCATGTGACCCTGAGCATTAGTCATACCATCTATCTTCAAATACCATTCACTAAAGCAATAGTACCCATGCTATAAACAGAGTTAAAATAGGATTAGTATGCTATGAACACACCAGACTAGCGACAATAGATGAAGGGAGAAAAGGATGGTATCGAAATATTGGACAGGGTTGGAAAATCAAGTGATGTTGAACAGCATTTAAAATTGACTCACAGAAGACAAGTGTAACCAAAACATGAAGAGGAGACAAAACATAAACACTTTTCTAACCAGTTGTATCTATCTCCATGTATTATTTGCACATGCTCTAGATAACTCAAAGGGTAGAGTAAGACAGCACTACATGTACCACAATCTGTTGAGGGTATGCATCACCTTCACTCTGTTCTGCCTGCTGGCTGGAGTATGCAGGAAGCAAACTACTGCAGTTGTTCTTCAATGGTTCTTTGTCGAGGAACACAGGACTATGGTCCTGCATTATGTCGTGCTCAGAATGAGAACATGTTCTGATGTGTAGACAGCATCTCCTTGTATCTGTCTAGTAATCAATCAATATGTGATCCAACTTTTCCCTCAAGGATCCAGGCACTTCATCTTGTTTGTCAACTCTATCTCTAATGTCAAACTTTATTGTGTAGTATGTCTGTTCAGTAAGTGATATATACCAACAATATAGCTAGCTATGTTTTTATTTTATTTTTTGTAGCATGTATTAATTAAAACTATTTAACAAGCAGTGCTGTTCTTGGCTATTCTGGTCCTTTGTAATACATATACAGTACCAAGCTTATTAGCAACCAAATCCTACTAATGACTAATAATTCTTGGCTGGAAAGGGTTGTTACACATAGGTAAACCTCTGTCGGCAGTACTTAACTGCCAGACCAAACCACATGAAGAAGCCTTTTCCCTTTTCCTTCCCATAAAGGAATTTATCAATGCTTGTACTTGGAAGTTTTCCCACTTGCACTCAATTCAGACTTGGAGACATGGAGCCAACTGCACTTTCCCTTTGATTCTGTTTTCTCCGCCCACTTGGACCTCAGATCCTGTATGGCTATGGGCAAAGTCTTGTGGCTGTGCAGTGCTGCCAATATCTCAGTAACTAGCTCCCAGTACTCTGCCCAAGTGGGTGGGTTGAGAATGACTTCTGTATGGTGCAATTTGCATGCACTGGCTTGAAAAGTGTTTATGTTTTGTCTTCTCTTCATGTTTTGGTTACACTTGTCTTCTGTGAGTCAGTTTTACAACTAATGAAGGAATTGGAGTGAGCATGCTCAGAGTAATAACGAAAGGGATGCTCTATTTCAACAACAGTGCACACACTGTTCAAGGATTAATGACAAATCAAGATGTATTCTATTGAAGAAATGCAGTAGTAACTGAAGTGAGGGAGTAGCCTGGAATTAATGACTATATCTAGGATGTTCAGTTTTAGATCCACCAGTCTCCATAACAAGAACACAGTGTAAATAAGAAGCTATTAATTATTAGTGATGGTTGAAGGATGGGAAATCTAACCATATCTGAAAATGAAAAGAGTAGACTGGTTGGACAATAGCTAGTACTTCACCACAGGATACAGGATATATTTACATTGTCCATTGTTATTTCATAGGAAATCTTTACAGAAAGGGTGGCAGCTAAATACTAACAAGAACTACTTTAAACAATAGTAATGAATTGTCTGCCTAATCCCCAGGAAATGTCCTTATAAGGCATGTGTTCCTTGGATGGTCTCAAAAGAGTTTGAGGCAGGAAGTACAGCTATACTCTGTGGGCAGGAAAGTTCTTAGTTTTTAAGCAAACTCCCCAGGTTCCTAATCACAAGTCATAAATCTGGTGGCATTTAAGTCTAAATTGCACTAATTACAAACGTAATAGAGACATGTAATATTTCTAAATTAGAGTGTGTTGAAAATCTTAATTAAACATGTCTTATTAAATGAACAGAAATTAATTAAATATTAATGGACTTAGATTTTTCTATCCTATTTTGATAAAACCCTTGGGAGAAGATGAGACATGTATACCTATAAATTATGGTGTAAAGTCCCATTATAATTCTTAGTGCACATAGAAATTGCAATGCAGCTGTGCATGTATACTCACAGATGAGGGGGCATCTCATAGAAGTTAACACCTTTATATTCCTCCATGATTTCGGGGCCATAGATGCCGAGCTGTCTGTACGGGTTAACTGAGACCACCACAGAACCAATGTACGTCTACAGCATGTGAATACACAACAGCCTTTCATTTGCAAATTTCATATAGAAAGTTACCCAGTGTTACTTGGCAAAAAAATCACTACATAACTTCATAAATGGCCCAAGCATTAAATAGATATCATTGAACATGATTGGCCATATTCTTCTGATTAATTGTGTTATTATGAGAGTACCCTCTTTGGCTATCATACGTTCACTTGCCAATCATACGTTCACTTGACAATCATACGTTCACTTGCCATATGGTTAAGATTCAAAGAAGCCACTGTTATTCAATTATCTTTCAAAAAATTAATTTAAATGGCCAAGAGTGGTAATTGTGGTGAACCTGGTGTGGACATCAACAAACCACACAGAACACCACAAGATGACTCAATTTTGGCTGTTGTGTTTGAGCTGTGACATCTTTAGATTATGAATATATGATTAGGATTTGTTTTGCTAGATGGACTGACCGAGATACGCAGATAATGTATTGATTCTTACGCTTTTTCACTGCATAAGGTAATAAATTTAATTGATCTGTGATGTTATGGTAGCCAGTATCATACCAACATCAGTTACAACTGAACATCTTTTAAACTTTGAGTGACAACTGCAAATAGCTGTGCAAATAAATTACACACTAGTTACATACACCGGACACATAACTACTTAAAACCTGGGGTCTGTCCTTCCAACACGAACACGAACACACACACGCACCCCACCCCCCTCCTCCTGCGCACACATCCCACAGTGTTTCTGAAATGTACATGAATAAAGTAGAATGTTGCATACTACCCAAGGGGAAACTAGAGATTCTAAGCACAGTTCCACATCAAATTATTCTATCAGCATAGTGGGGGAGGCCACTGTTAGATGTGGACCCATGAACACTGGCAACAATATTACAAGCTAATGAAGTCAGAGTGAAGGAATAGATCAAAGCAGGCTAGTACTCCACGCTCCCCGACTATTTTGGAGGCGAAGAGAACAAGGGAAGCCATTGACTAGAGAAATAGTCCAAAATAAAATCTTACTACAATGGAGCTAGATATGTGCATATATACATTTTACCTGTAGCTGGCCAAATGGTTGAAAGAATTTGGATGGAAATTGACGTATATGAAGTTTGGGTGTGGGATTGGTTTTAGGCTGGGTCTTACCTGGCCACACCTCTTCATGTGGTCCTCTCAGTAAAAAAAATTTATAAAAATTGAGATTAGTAACTGGGGTTGTGGGTTCAAGCTCCACCACAATTAGTCCTTTTTCTCCTTATCCCTTCCATTCTCATTTCATATTTGTTGCCCTGCAGCAGCAGCTTTTTATTTCTCTCTTTTTTTTGCTGGGCTTGCAGCTGCTATTTTTTTAAAACTGTTTGTTCATTATGAATCTGCTCAAAAAATCCTCATAAATAGGCAAAAAAAGAGAAACTTGAAAATTATGGCACCTGATTCACATTTCTGGCATCTCCATTAATAACAATTGTATTTCACTCATTTGATTGAAATATAAAATGTCCACCATATTTGACTAATCTGCTCATTTTTAGCACATTCTCTTTGAACTATTTTTATGTAGTGTGACTACAGCACACCAATGGTGGGTCTAAAATGTATTTACGGCTGATTATCTGCTACAAATCGTGTGTGCATAATTAAACCATGTTGGCATGCATTTTATATATAAGTAACCACATACAGTGAGACTCAGTGCCTGTGTATGCAAGAGTCTCAATGGCACAACCTTCGGCAGAATTCGGAAGCTTCATTCACAAATTTTCTGTGTTTTGTACACAAGCATCTAGGATGCATCCACATGCACAAAATATGACCACACTAGACTATAGCAAGCAGGCATTCAAATGGGATCAATTAAAGGTGCCAAAATATGCACTCAAGTGTATATCAAAACTAAAATCTGATTAGTAAGTGAGGGGAAATGGTAGGAGTGATAGAATGATCTAGCACTTACAACACCCATTTCCAGGCTTCTGAAGCTAAAAGAAATAGTTTAAACAGAAAAACTGCAGTATTTGGGCAACGATCCCTAAAAAAAACTCTTAGTAATAGTATTCATCCATGATAAGACCACTTTAGAAGATAATTTGAAGGTTTCTTAGCTCCTCTTACAAGATATAATAGAAGATGTTCCTTAACGTATGATAGTTCCAAACAGAAGCCAGATAATCGGTATTGGTAATTGATATTTATAAGTCAGTTGGCTTATAAACTGAAAAGGGGCTTGTGGATTCCTTGGAAACCATATCCCACCACATACCTCTTGAGCTTGTGGTCATTTTAAAAAGCTATTTTAAAAAGCTATAATAAAAAACAACAACAGCTGATGTGCTATTTGTGCCATGAAGGTTGGATTCACAAGATTAATGCAAAGCTTACATCACGTTACATTGTATCAAACATTTCCTGCTTTGGCTTTGGAATAACTCAAGTTTAAAGAGTAAAAAAAATTATTGCAATGCTACAATATTTTGCTGCCTCTCATTGTATATTGAATTCCATTCCCTTGTATAGAATGTGTTCAATCATCCCTAAGTGCTACAACAGGGATGTTAATAGGTATTAACAGCATGGCATTTCATTCTTTTGTTTCCAAGACACTACAAATCAGGAGGAATGAATATCACAGCATCTTAACATTAAGGGTGTGCAACAAACTTGATCAATAGTGGCTAGGTAAAGGATTCGAATGGAATGAAAGCATGTATATTACTATATGTTTCATTTCTATACTCTTAAAGGTTGAATATATTACATGAAACCTGAGAGACAATGTGTCAGCTGAAAGCATACATTATTGCCTATATCCCAACCAAAAATAACTTGTTGCAGCTGTTACATCAAGCTATGCTTCAACACATGAACTGCAATTCACCAGATGGGGCATTGAATAAGACTATAAACTAACAGGTGGTTCATGGCACTGCATAACATTCTAAACAACTTCATACCACCGCCATGTTAGAACATTTTTACTCTTATTTATAATAAATTCTTCTTTGCAGAACCAATCCCTGGTTTTTTGCTTACATATATGAGATTTGACTTGAATCTCTTCTTGAGGTTGTCCAAGAAAACATCTTCACTGTTATAGTCTTCCAAGAGAAGGCAGTTCTGTACACCAGCGGTGTCCCTAGCGTGTAGAGCGCTCTCAGCTCCTTTCCTAAAGGATATCCTCCTGGCCATAGCTTCCTTCAGTCCCCTCTCCAAACCGGTTTGGAGGTTGCAATAGCTGATATCTTCGCAAAACTTCGGGGTGCAGCGGTAGAAACGGTGCGCAAAAATGGGAGTGGCACTTCAGGGACCTCGGTAAACCCCCCTCCCCCCCCCCCCCCCCCGTTCTAGTGCTAACCTTTGAACCCATCAGGTATTGGTCGTTACTGTAGGCCTGGAGTGCTGTGCTTGTGGAAGAGCTATACTTGTGATTGGTCTGTTGATAGCCTGGGGGTTTCAAAGTGTGAGTTAGTCTTCTCCTAGCCAGTAATGTGAATGTGGCTATGTAGCTGACCTAAAACAATGCTGGTGGGGGTGATGGGTTAACAAGGAGTCAGTATTGGATGCAATCAGTTGCCACAACCTCTGAATAACAGGCATGATGGGGGTCAATCTTTTGTTTTTCTTTGGTGGGTAGTTGTCCTGGGGGATAGAAATGTGAGAAGGTTGATTATTTTGTGATGTATCTGCAGATCACATGGTAGAGAGGTTATACCTTTACCAGAGGTTATACCTTTACCAGAGGTTCCACTGGATCTAATCTCTTCACTACTAGGTTTTGGAGGCATAGATGTTGAATGGCAATCCCCTACCCAACCCAGAAGTGCAACTCTGTGTAATCTTCTAATATATAGCATCCTGTTACAGTTGAAAGCACTCTTAAAGTTATTTCTTTTCTTATATACTGCCCAATATGCTCATGCACATAATATTGGTGGAACATTTTTTCTAAAAGAAATGATATCCAGCTCATAGAGCAGCCCACTATGATGTATTCTTGTGGATTCACAGCGCATCTATCATGGGCATGGCCAATCCCACCATAATACTAGTCTAGATGGTGGACAGAATCATTAGTTAGAAAAAATTAACACTGTGGCAAAAAAATTTTCTATTCTGATATTTTGGGGACAGGTATGAGGCAGACGTAGGCCTGGAGTTTTGAATGAAACATGCATTGGAAGAGGATCACTCACACCTACCATTACCTATCCATACATCTGGCCCTTGAACAATTACTATGAATCTTGCCCTTTTCCCCATTCCTCAGTTCAATTATCTGGACTTTAGTCTCACTGACTTGAACTGTGTGAGAGGAATATTGCAATTTAGCCTACCCCATGTGAGCTGTCAGTATGTTGTTATGGATATGGAATATCTGAACACTGCCCAATCAGGTACCAGGTAGATGTTTGAAGTCGTCCTAATATATGATTTCAGAAAATTTTCATGTTAAACAATTAAATGCTAGCAATATTAATAAAATGAAATTTCTCTTAATGTGGTACAGCTAATCAACTGTATGCACTGCACTGGCTTGCCAAGGCGTTGATTGAAATAGGCATGACAATTATGCCATATTGTCTGTCAATTTCCTCATTGTCATGCTTTCACCTGCCAATTCTTACTTTGTGTTGCTCATGATGACCAGTGACCACCAGTGCTTGCATTGGCAGTGGAGGGATCTGGAAGAGAGGATGGTATTAAGTAATGGTAATGGAAAATTACAAAAAAGGCAGCCCTGATAAACTAAGAATGGACTGTAGGTATGGTGTTCAGAGGTGCCATGTGTTGGCAGAGAAATATTTGGCTGAGGGTGATTTGGGTTAGTCCATGAATGGAAGAGGAATTAAGTAAGGGGAGAAGCTAATGTCTGTTCCAAATGGCTAATGATGGTGATGTAGTGGGAGAGGTGTGTTAAAAGAGGCCGGAGTAGTTGTGGTTGATGCATAATGTGGGGGGAAAGTCAACAGGTTTCTCTGTTGAAGGAGGGGATGGGACTAATTGAGTCCTATGTATGGAGGACAGGCCTTAAGAAGCTGAGGGGTGTGGGTTGTTGCTTTGTTGGTGTCTGAGGAGTGTGTGTTATTGCTTTGTTGGTGTCTGAGGGGTGTGGGTTATTGCTCTGTTGCTGTCTGAGGGGTGGGCGGCAGGTACACATTGCCAAACACTGCTGGCTGAGGAGGTGGGTGGTGATGTGGAAGTGGGAAGGTGAATGGAGTGTGGATGTAAGGATGCTAAGGTACAAATCCGGCCTTTGTTTGTCAGCTGAAGTGTGGGTGGTGTGTGTGTGATGGTGTTGAAGAAGGGGAGGGTAGGTTGATAAATGGAGAATCAGGTAGAGGTCTGGTGGCAGAGAAGGAATTGGGGTATTTATGGTGGAAGATGGTGTTGCTTTGCTCTGACCAAAGGCCCCAACCTTAGCACTAGCAGTTAAGGCCACATTCCATAGAAATACAGGACTATGTACTGTTCAAGTGAATGTAGGATTGGATGGCAGCTTGGATACAGTTGACTAGACACCCTTCCATTAACAGACAGTAATGGTCTTAGTGAACTAATATGTTCTCCTATTGTATGTTGTTGTTTGTAATTAGTGTTATGCATTGTTGTCTGTGTTGTCATGGTTACTATGCACTATGTGCAATTATTCTCTGTGTAGTGTAATCTGGAGTTGTATATATTTATCCTGATGGTCATGACTACCCAGTGATAATTATAACTTTATCTCTATCTGGTGTTTACAGTTCTTTGTTGCTCCGCCAGGTTGATCAGCTGCATGCAACAGGCACGTGTTGTTGCAAGGCAGCAGGGGGTCATTCAATCAAGGCTGTTCTCCCTGTCGGCTCTTGGGTTGCAAGACGAGGAGGCAGGCATGAGCTATCGAAGGGGCAGAGGTGGAAGAGGAGGCTACGGCCAACGAGGAGGAAGAGGAGGGTATGGCCAGCGAGGAGGGCGTGGTAGGGGGGAGGGACATCCAACTGGACTTCGTGGCCGTGATATCGGGATGTTCTTTGCGAACAAGTCAAGGGAGAAGAAAAAGACTATGGACAGAAATTCAGTGAGTGATAGAAGTAAGACCAACATTTTTAATTAGTGTATTTTCATTTGGGAACTACGTATCATGAAGATGTTTGTGCCTAAGGGCATGCAATCGTCTCTACTATTGAATGCATGACCACTAAAGGACACTCCAACCATCAAATACTCTTATGTGTTTAAAAATACCACAACAAATGCATTTATCCATTTGTAAATTTGTTAACGGGAGGGTGGGTGGGGTTAGAATGCCATGGGTTGGAGATTGATTATATGTGATTTCATGTGGTGCTGTATCATGAGTTTATTAGCGTCGGTTTAGTTGGGTGATCTGATCAACATGGTGGAGCAAAATGGTGTGATTGGACTTAGGCTGTACATGATTTTTCTATCTTAAAAATCCAGTGGGTTTTCTGTATGAGTGTACCAAGATTGGCCCTGGAAGCACCTGGGAACTCAGTGGAAATATTTGGTTAAACATGTTTTGATGACTGAAAAGTTGACATGATACTTTCTTTGGACGAGGTCCTGTCTCCTGTTACCAGAGAGATGGCTTTGCTCTGTCTGAAACTGTTTCTGGTGAGGAGACAGCAAAGAGCTCTATGCTTCTGATGAACTATTCTGTTTCAGGATGTAAAGATTTGCCCGTAGGAAGGAAAGACTTGCCCTTAGGAAGAAGTAAAGGGGTGCCCTCATGATGCAAATTCCTTTTGTTAGGATTGTAAAATTGTCAGTATAAGCTGATACTCCTCCCCCCCCCCTCCAAAAAAAGCACCACATTTGCTCTTCAGAAAGAAGATTGAAAGTCATAATATTGCAAAACCTTAACAATGATTCTCTTGCCAAAAATAATTTCCCTTAAAGTTTTAGGCATATTATTTAAAAGATTCTTATATGCTTATATTGGATCAGAAGACCATATCACCCTCTATATCGTGAGTGTGTCCACATACAGGAACATACTAGGACCTTAATACTGCCTCAATAACTTTGCCGTCCTTTAGTTTAATGGAAATTCTTCACAGTCATTGTTTGCATCTTAGTTCTCTACAAATCCTATGAAGGAAAGTGTTGACTTGACTTCCACTTGATTTTTAAAATGGGAATGGACTGTGTTTCCATGTTTCTGTTTTCTTAGTGGACACTGGACACCCTATAAATCATACTATAATTCACTATTTGTTTATCTGTCTGCCTGTCTGTATGTGCGGACTCTATCCTCTCCCAAACCGCTTGCGGGATCTTCATGAAACTTTCAGGGATTGATTAGGGCACCTCACTGCACGTCCTCGCGAAAGTTTCGTTCAGATCAGGTGGCTATGGGTGTGGTTTTTCAATGGGTGTGATTTGGTAAAATGTGCACAATCTATCACAGAAGCATGTTTGTTTGATTAATGAGATTAATTTCAATAATCCCTACATGTTACAAAAGCAAACTAAACATGTTTGTTACTGCAGGTGGCCAACTTGAAAACCACCCATAGGGAAGGGTTTTCTGCTAGTACTCTAGTCACTAATAACAGTTGTGGCCTGTTTAGAAAGTTTATTAAAGATGAGAGAAGAAATTTTTCCCCTAGGAAGATGAAAGGGAAAGTCAAGCATTAACTTGTACTACTCACACACTAAAACATCACCTACACTGCATAGATCTTTAATGTGTAAGTGAAATTGTAGATATGTCTATTAGAGTAGCCAAAATATGTACATCTGATGCTGCCAACCACCTTTTTTGGCTCCCATTTGTACTACCGTGGAAATATTTGGTTTCAATTAAAAAAAAAAATTTTTTTTTTGAAGGTAGAGCTATTTACGAATCAATTGCTCAATAATGTTTTGTGCACAATGATATGCAAAGCAGTAACTTTCCACTTCAGTGGTAGTGCCCTTAATAGGAATAATGTGTGTTACTTTAAAGAATAAAAAAAATAAGTAGTATATTATTTCCCAAGCTTACTACAGCAAACAAACTTAATGTCAGCAACTTGCCTTTCAAAAGCTGTCACTAATTTCTTTAGTAAAATTTTAAAAAGAAAAAAATATATATGTAAAACATATTAATATAATTAATTACTATCAATGATAAGGATGTAGTTAAATTTATAAAGTACAGTATTAACAGTAGAATATATTTATAGTTGCCTACATAGCATAGTGTAATAAAAACATTATTTAGTGAAATTAAGCAGGGCAGCTCTTCAAAGAGCACTGGCTGACGAGCATTACCTTTCAGAGCCATGAAGGGTGTTCCCTCCACCAGTGGGCAGGCAATCTGTGATAACCTCCCTGGAGACAAGGAATGGGTGCTCAACTTAAGAGTAAAAATATCATATTTTGAGGACAATTTAAAAAAAGTATATATCATCAAAGCTGACCCCACAAATGTTTAGCACCTGTTGTCAATGTGCGTACAGGTGATCACCCATCCATGGTTACTGTGTGTGCATTTTTGATTATAGTGCAGTATTGTTTCTATGAAATATTACAGCATTCCTTCTATAAACTCTGTGTGTGTGTTTGGAGGGGGGGGGGGGGAGAAGAAACAAAAAAAAGGGCAAATTGCACTTCATTAAATTAAATCTATAAACCCTAAATCGCAATACAATAGAACGTTGGTTGGTCGGTCGGTCGGTCGGTCGGTCGGTCGGTCGGTCGGTCGGTCGGTCGGTCGGTCGGTCGGTCGGTCGGTCGGTCGGTCGGTCGGTCGGTCAGTCAGTCAGTCAGTCAGTCAGTCTAAACATGTTGGGACCAGTGGCTGGGTTTCGTACAGAGGGAGGGGGGCCCTGGAATTCCCCCCTCCCCCCCCCCCCCCCCCCAGCAAAAGTCCCTCCCCAAGCAAAAGTTCCCATATCAACTAATTGTCTGACCCTTTACTTAAAAAAAAAAAAAAAAAAAAAATGCATTTATCCAATATTATGGATAATGGAAAAATAATTTTAATTTTTGTAATCAAGATGATGGAAGAGTTTTTACTGGCAAAAAGGAAAAGTTGATGAGTAAACTATCAATATAGGTACAGCAATAGAGATATGAAACTGAGATACACATTGGAGAGATTAACTGTGCCATGTATGGGGCTCTCAACTTCTGACAATAATCTGGTCATCTGCAAGTTTCTTAACTGTAGATGTTACTTCTGAGCACTAATCGGCTCCATCTTCCTTGAAAATTTTCAGCTCTTTCTCTATACTGTTAAGTATCAGAGGTAGCCTGCTCAAGTCAGCTTCTTGCCTCTGCATGAAGGAGTTCAGCTTTGTTAGTAGGTCAAGTGCCTTTGACAATAGAAACTATGCTTGCAACACCACAAAAGGAGCTAAGGACTAATGCAAGACCAAAGGCTTCTGCATCTCCAGTTGTGTCATAGAGATGGTGCAAAGTGGTAATCAAAGCCAGCAACTCCTTACGAATAGCCAAATAGCCAAACAAGCAGCACTCATGAGATAACCACCTGATATAAGTGGGCTTACCGTTTTCAGCTCTGGTAATTGAGTGCTGACTGAATTTCTTTGAGAACTTCAGCTAGTGCTGGTACCTATATGCCACTATGAGAAGATATACTTATTGATGATTGAAATGGCACACTTAAAGCAGCAGGAATATACATGCATTGTTGCATGCATGTGTATTCACTTATCTGAATTTTGCACATATCCTCTAGGATATGAAGGAGGTCAGACACTGTAACTGAGGGATACACTATATTTATTTGGGCTTCACACTACAGAGCTGCTATGACAGGTGGCTCACCAGATGCATGCACATTTCCCTCCCCCCCCCCAAGAAAAAATCCTGTATGAAACCCTGAGTGGTGTACCGTGTTGAAACAATTGGAATGTGTGAATAACTGAAGTTACAAGAAAATGTCTTTTTCTCCATCACTAATTCATAATTATGACTAATTATGAAAGCATGTGATGAAGTATGATAAGCACATGCAGTGAATGTTGACAGTGCTGGTGCAAAAATGCCAAAAATATATCACAAGGTTTAGTTTGTTGCCACTGCTATTGTTCTCTTCTTCACTGGTGGCATTAGAAAGGCCTTAAAAATAACTGTGTTGTTAGTATATCAGGTTATTGCTCCAAGGTATTGCTGATCTTTTCCAACTACATTACAGACTCTCTTCCCACTTCCTTTTCCCCCCAATATTTCTTCTCTAGTTGGAACAATTATGTTCCATCAGTTGTCTTCCTTTTCTTTCCAGTAGCACAACAGCAAATAACATCCAAAAAATATATATATTAATAGGGTGTGGCTATGTAATTATATGCTGTCTGCTGTGACCTGGTATTGTCAAAAGCTTCTAGCATTGTTTTCTATGCCTTGTAAGAAGCTGGATGATCTCCACCAGATGAATGTGGGTGATGGCTTACTCTTACTGGCATTTAGGGGCACTATTGCATAGCTAGTGTCAACTTTCACCCTTCATCATGTATTCTTCCTTTGAAGGCGTTATCACACTACATGTGTCTGATAGCTTCAACCACACACCAGCATAACCAGGCTCTTGGGTTGGGGATAGTGATGGTTGTTGAAGGTTTGAAAGCAGAACAAAAAGAAAAGAGATTCACTAGGGTTGCCACAGCTTTTCTTCGTTTTGATGTATGAATTTAGTAGCTTGTAACATGATATAACTCTATCTAACTGTAAGTGCTTCATTTTGTCATGAGATTGATTGGGTGGACATCGACAGTTGAGCAACATGTGAGTGTCACGTGTTCATATTCAGTTTCCCAAGGAAAAAAAAAATGTGTCCAGAAATTAGAGGGAGGGGGAAAAAATTGGGTGAAGTCTATCATCAACCTTTATATTTCACTGTTAAATTTTAGGGCTGAAGATAGTGGGCATGATACATGATAATAATCAGATGTGTTGGTGGGTGTGTGGGTTGGAGAGGGTGGGGGTTATGGATGTAGGGTTAGATGTTGAGAAAGGAAGTCAAATAAGTAGGAGATTGGTAGAGGTCTCTATGCTGAGCAGAGTAAACCTAAAGGAAAGGGGGCAGGTATGTTTTGAGCTATTATTGATAAATACCAGTTAGGAGAAATGATATTCGGTAAGATTTAGCTTTTTCTGACGATTACACATCCACACAGCTCTCTGTCTTCAATAATAGACAGTGTACAGTGAATTAGTAGTGCCAGTCTGTACTGACTATTAAGAAGAGAGGTAAGTGTACTGCATAGATGTGTGTGTGGCTGGTGCTAGAAATCCACTGGGTGTTTCAATCATATCACTGTAGTCTGTAGGTTGACATCTGAGCCCGCTGGTATGTCTGTGTGGGTGTGTCGTACACTTGTAAAACATGTGCTGCTAAACATTTACCACCTTCAGTGTGATTACCATGTCCCCTGTACTTATCCATTATAACCACCCTCCCTGTACTTATCCATTATGACCACCCTCCCTGTCATTACAACTAGCAGATGCAGAGCACATGTGAGAAATGATCTGCATGAATGGACATAATGTATTTGTACACGTTCATGCTGCTTTTCCCCTCTTGCTGCACTCTATAGAGAGCTGTTGTGAGCATCGACACTGCCTCTGAGAGGAACATCAGCCAGATCCTGTCCGATGTCCGGCAGCAGTCGGAGTCAGATGTCTGTGGTACTACTGGTCATACCTCTTCCTCGGGAGCTACTGGTTGGTCAGGTGACCACAGCAATGCTGGTGGTATCGAGTCAAGGGCATCGTCCAGTCAGACCACGGAAGACTGGGCGTGGTCTAGTGTCACCCCACCACCAACAAGTTCCTGGGGCCATCAACAAAGTGAATCTTCACCACAAAGAATGCAGGGAGATAGACTAGGGCTCACAGGACCAACGAGTTTGACATGTCACATGGAAGAAGAGACAGATCGTGTGATCTTAAGTGCTGACCAATCCCTGTCAAGACAGGGAGCTGGTGTTATGTATCCCACGCCCACCGCATATGTATCGACTGATAGAGATACGAAGATGAAGGATGAACTCACAGCAGCGCAAGAAACCAACTCCATGTTTAAGAAAATGTTGGTGAGTGATCTCGTAGCTTTGTGGTCCACGTCTGTAGTTCATTATTTCTTCCGCTAAAGTGAGCAGTAATGATGTTCATGTAAAAAAAATTAATTATTCACTTGTAGTAGTTATTATTAATTTCTTGGACTGGGATTATTAAAGTAGTAGCATTTAATGGATGTCCTTCATGGAGGAAACCCTAAAGATAGGACAAATTATGTTAAGGATGCTAACTCATATCCTGTAGCATTAATCTGTGTTGTGATTCACTCCCTGGAGCCAGCAGTTGCCAAAGCAATGCAAAGTTCTTCAGAATCTTCTGACTTCATTAGAGCTAGGGCTAGTTAATTATTATCATGAGAAATTAAATATCTCTGAGGTGGCTTCACCATGGAGCTGTTCCACAATATATTTATGCTGTGTCAGCATTATGGGGACTGGCAAGGAAGGGGCAGGCAGACAAGCCATTGGAGCAGTGAATTAAGTCATATTCTGTGTCAGGACATGTTCTGCTCAATCTCTTGTAAATGTAGAAAGGTCTTTCATATATATATATATATATATATATATATATATTTTTTTTTTTTTTTTTACATAAAACCTGCATAATATTATGCTATCTCTGTGGGATAGGAATGAGTATGGCAGTTGATTTAGTTTTGTTTGTGGGATATGATAACTGTCTCACTATCAACAGAGACTGCAACAAAAAAAAAACAAACAACAAAACAACAACAAAAGAAGAAACAAAGAATATCTTCTTCTTAAAGGAGATAGATATTACCCATTTCATTGTTTGTTCTGATTTTTCGAATCAAATTGTTCATCAATTTTATACTTCTGGTGGTTTATGGATCATTAATCTTCAACCTTTACTTAGTCATGTGTGGATGGTTAATGCTTGCTGTTGGGATGAGAGAGAGACTGCCTGTGTATCCCTCCTTCCATGAGCCAGTGATGCAGCTGTGCTAATGGCTATTCACAACCCCCACTCACCCAAAATCAGTAATATTTGATGTAACTTGGATGATGCAGTCTTGTTTACCTCCAATACTCTTCTAAGGGGGAAGGCCAATTAATCTAGTTCAATAGTTCAAAATATTGTAAAGTCGTGACTGTTGACTTAGCGCTTTAAGAGACAGGTGATTGTGGACTTTGCACTGTGGTATTGTAGCATTTTTGCTATCACAATATTCCATTTTGTAATTAACTAACAGGCGGGCATTATTTTGTGTGGATGGTCCATTATTTCTATTGTTGATGTTGATGTTTCCAAACAATATAAATGTCTCATTGGGTCCTTTTATGGTGTGTGTATGGGAAAGCCGTATCAATAAAGTAATAAAATAGTGCTGTGTAACAAACCATTGATCTTTATTACAGTTGTAACCTTTGATCTCTCACCATTTATTTTCTAAGAAAAAAAAAATTGGAATTCCAACAAAAGCTCTAGCTGTGTCCCTGCACACAGAGTAATCATACTTGGCATTATAATCACCCAAGCTTTTTTTATACCATTTTTTGGCTGAAATTGACTTGGGTGGCCTCAAGTGACTTTTGGGATCAACTTACATATTCAATGTCTGCACTGGTCATGTGACAATCTATGGGTGGGGGAGAGGGGCGAGGGATGGAAGAAGAAAGCAATGATCGTTTGTGTTTGGGATGCCATGAGTAAGAGACAAACAAAAGTGTGTGTAGTCATGAATTAAGCTTGCAGCATGCTCCCAGTGAGATGAATTTTATATTGAAATTGTTTCCGTATTTATAAAAAAATAAAAATAAAAAATTTCTTTCTTTCCCCCCCCCCCCCCCCCCCCCCCGATATTGATGACCACAGAAGCCAAGTGGTTGGTGAAGGGAGCATCAAATCTTTGTAGTCTCATTAACTTCTGCACTCGTTAGATTGTTGGCTGATTAAAAAAAAAAATGCAATTGTTACCAAAAAATCAGGTAGTTCCTGTGATCATATTAGGAAGGAAGGCCACACTACAATGAGGCAAAATTGGCTGTTTGGCACTGTTAGCTTTCTTGTGTCATGAGTAGTCTTTTTTTTTTTCTCTGTCTTCCAACGGAGGTTTGATGACTTCTTTTTTGAAATTTTGATCGAGGAGCATCTCATAAAGTTATTTCTGCTATATATATATATATATGTATGTATGTATGTATGTATGTATGTATGTATGTATGTATGTATGTATGTATGTATGTATGTATGTATGTATGTATGTATGTATGTATGCATGTATGCATGTATGTATGTAAGAGATGAATTAGTGGGAGGTTGTAAAAATTAGAGCAAATTTGTATATTTATAATAGACTGAAAGTTTAAAAAAAAAGTAAATTAGCTAAATTTCAGGTGCTGTTCTTGAAACACCAAACTCTATTCACACTAATAATTATATTTAATTAACTTTATGTTTACGTGAAACATGTATCGGCTATTCTTGCACCCTTAGAGGGAGATGGTTGTAGACTATGAAAAACTATGAAAAATGTGCCCACAATGCTAATTTCCTCATGGAAATTGGATATATATAATCTTTAAGAGCTATTGCCTGGACATCCTTAATAACCATTCCCAGTTTCATTTTGACCGGTTTCCCTCGTTCAACTGAAAATGAACTGGCTGATCTACAACTCTTATATTATAGAAACATGGACATAGATGGATATTTCTGCTACTGGTGGACTCTATGCTAGTACAGTTGGTATCATAGTGAAGCTGTCAGTGTGTGTGTGTGTGTTCTTTCAGCTGATGGGCTCCCCTTTTGTCTGACTATTTCCTTGTTGAAAATAAGATCTTTCAAGGAAATTGACAGGACCTCATAAATATTTTCAAAAGTCAAGGAAATACAACCATCACCACTTACTGCTATTACAAGCCTTAATTTATAGATTGTTGGAACTCAAGGAAAAGAAAGTCATATGTTGGGAGATATTATTCTAAGAAAGGGTTCTCCCAATAAAAATATAAATTTAAGCATAAATTTAAGCCATTTCAGGAGTCAAAATGCTTCAATAGCTTAACTTGGCACTATTTTTCTAGCTGTTTAGATGGATTAATGGATCTCAAACTCAGTTTCTAAAAACATATCCTGTATTTGTTGATTACTGTGAAAGTTCTACTGTATTTTGTGCTCTACTAACTCATTTTGTGTTATGAAAGAAAGCAGAGATGTGTGATTGGTATGCAAGATCAGAGTGAATGCTCCATTTGTAAATTCAAATGGCATTGGGTGTGGCTTCATGATGTCTCATGAAAATGATCTGAAACTTGAAGAATAACTTTCATAGATTGTGGTTCAGAATTGTCTTCTGAAGGGGATATATATATATATATATATTTTTTTTTTACCAATTTCCTTCCTCAAGAATCATTGTGGCCCTTAGCTGTTAGGGGGGGATTTTTTAGGTGGGGGCAGGCAGTTACTCAC
>OZ017779.1:5400738-5474741 GCA_963969325.1 Lycopodina hypogea | reverse complement strand
GCTACTTTTTTTATATTTGTTTGTTCATTAACCATCTTCTAAAGAATGCCTCACAAAGGGCAACAAGAGGAAAATGTCCTCATGGAACCAGCTGCAAACTACAGGGTGGCCCAGAGATACTTCTCCACTTAAAATCGCTGACCCCAAAAATCTTATATAAGGTGGTCTGTAGGCAAAAATGGCAGATTTTACAATCTTCACTGGTGACCATTTTCAGACAAACCGAGGTCATCGACCCCATAAATTTTATCAGTATAGAGTGATTTATAGTCCTCTAGAGGCAAAAGTGCCCTATTTTACTACTGTAGCGCCCACTGGTGACCATTTCCAGACAAACAGAGGTCACCAATAGACTCAGTGGCCTCCATAACCATATATCCCATAATCTTATGGGTGTACACTGGCCAACTGGGACTCCAGGACCAAATGGTCAATGATAAAAGTCACAACTTGTAGACCTGATGGCTTTGCCACAGGTAAAAAGAGCAACTTTATAATCTTGACAATTGACTAGATTATAGAGATAAGTCATGTACTTCCATGGACCATTGTGTTCATATTGAAAATTAAATACCAATTGTATTTTTGTCTGCTCAAATTTGTGGCACAGTCTCTCTGAACTGAAACAGAAGAAATAAGTTACATGCAAATATCTTTACTTGCATGTAGTGTGACTACAGCCACCAAAGGTGAGCCTACCAAGCTTTTCCCTGGCAGGCTATCACACTGGAGGCTGCGATTACCTGCTAGTAGTTTTAACTTCTATCGGAGTGGTGGCTTGCCCCCACCCAGTACACTTCATTTTCTTTATTTTGCCCCCCCCCCCCCCACCCAGTACACTTCATTTTCTTTATTTTGCCTCCCCCCACCCAGTACACTTCATTTTCTTTATTTTGCCCCCCCCCCCCCCCACCCAGTACACTTCATTTTCTTTATTTCGCCCCCCCCCCCCCCCCCCCCCCCATCTTGGGAAATTTCCTAGAAAAATCCCTGAAAATGCATTTTCACATTCATTTGATCATCAAAATATTATTCATTTTAGGAGTTTCGACAGCGACTTCCATCATGGAAGGCCAAGGGAGAGCTGCTGGAACTCATTAAGAGGTCACAGGTCAGTGTCATCAGCGGAGAAACAGGCTGTGGAAAGACTACTCAGGTAAAGGGTCTACATATCTATATCCACTGACTGTGGATACGCATCATCATAATAGTACTAATGTATGTGTAACACATGCTCATGTATGAATGTGTTTATACAGACTCTTGTTGCAGGCAGATTTAGTGCAATAATAATTTAAAATGTAGAATAAGAATATCTTGAAACAAAAAGCAACTATTGGATTAACTTAAATTAGATAAACTGGAGTAGAGATTTGAAGATTCTTTACCAATTATAATGAAATCCACCTATCTTTGGTGTACTTCATTTTAATCAGTTAATCCAATGTTATATGTAGCAGTATGAAAGTTGTTTTTTTGTTTGTTTGTTTTTTGGGAGGGGGGGGGGGGGGAAGGGGTGGTTTGTTGTTTTTTGGGGTTGGTTGGTTGGTTTTTGTTTTTTTTTTTTGTTTTTTTTTTTATAATTAAAAAAAAAATTTTTTTTTTTATTGTTATCATTCTAAAATTTGTTCTCATTTATTTTTATTATGTTTTTTTTTAATTACTGTTTTGGACTGGTTAGCATCGTCATTATTCTTAGGGATCCATCTACCGATCCTTGAACTCTGAACTCTTGCCTGTCTGACTCCAACTGAATGAGTAGTGACTTATCTCCTGGCATTTTTAGGAACCTTCCACCAAATTTTAGGGGTGACCTCTAATCTTATTCACACACCAGCAGCTGCCCAACTATTAGCAGCTGCCCAACTATTAGCAGCTGCCACCAACAGATAAAACTCGTTGGAGACAATTTGGTGCCACTATTGTGTGTGTGTGCACTGTGAAGTGACTTTCAAGAATAGGTCCATAATGTTTATCTCCGTGCTGACTCATTCATGCCCTGATGGTCATAACTGTGGCTATCCTTAGTGAAAATCAGAGCTGGCTTGGCTAAGTTTTGCATTTCAGGGAGGCTTATTGGTAGAAACAGGACATCTCTCACTCTTTATCTTCAAGACAGCCTTGGAGTGTCTCTGGCAGAGCCAAGGAGTTGAGGTGGTCTGTATTTGTGCTGGCTGTTTGCTCCAGGGCCTGTACTGGATGTTGTAGCTAGTGGAGGGGCTGCTGCAGTCAGAGGGTCCACACTATGTACCATGTGTGTGTGACCACTGTTCTCATTCTTCAGTCAGTGAAAATACTGTGGTACTGTGACTGTGAATCAAAGATGTCAGACAAATAAAACCTAAAGTGCTGTATTGTACTGACCACTGTCAGCCATTCCAACTCATTGGTGTGTACCATGTCTCCTTTGGTAGTAGCTTCCTGCTGCAGAAACCACTGGTCTGTGCTGGCCCTCTTGGTCGAATGGGCTCCACACACACCCACGCCTTCTATTCCAGCTCCAGATGTGTCTGTCTGAAGAGTGAACCCTTTGTTTTTATCTGGACTAACAGTACAGATTGTAAGATTAGGCTTCTTTTGAGATAGAAATTCCATTTCTGCTGTATACTTCACTCAGTCTTGTGTTTGTTACTATGTTGTTTCAATCATAAGTAGAGTCATTTCTGAAAACTGAGGAATAAACTTCCTGTAATAGGATATGAGTCCAAGAAGTGTCTGATACATTTTTCCTTCTTCAGAATGTGAAACTTCTTTTCCTCTACCCCCTTCACTTGTCTAGGAGTACCTTCCTTCCCGCAAGAACATGTCCTATTGTAGGCAATAGTTTTCTCTCTGGGCTATAGTCTGCTTCCCAAGCAATAGACCTAAAAGTACTGCCCACACAAAATGTTTTTGTTTTGTTCTCTATATGTTGGACACCTACTAGTTCAGAATCTGCATGATGCCACTTCAGCACCCTTGAGCACTTAGAAATATCCAAGGTGGATACCACATATGTTATATAAATTGATATATTTACATATATATTTGTAAGATTGATTATTTTGATAAATTCGACTCACCAACATAAAGTTCTAGCAAGACAATGACATCAAAATGTATAGGTTCAGCGCAACTTTAATTGTAAGCGTCAAAAACATTCCTCTACTTCATGTGCAGACTGAGGGAGCGTAAATGTAGTTGTGCAGTCAGTCATTGTAGCATATGCATCTACAGCATGGAGATCCCAGGCAGCACCCAGAAGGTGCGCTTTCACACGCCATGGCATGCCCATTCATCCTTTCCATATAAGTATTTCATTTTAAATGCCTTCAGATGTGTAAAGATAATGTGTATGAGGACACACATGATCAGTGACAAGTACTAGTTAAATTGGAATCTTCATCCAACTGACTCTGGAGTCCTGTAGGCAAATCATCAATCCTTTCTTCACTTGACTTGATTATTATCCTTATTTGATATGTACCAGCAGAACTGAATAATTAATTTTGTTTGAACACTAACATTCAGAGCTTGACAACTGTAGCTTGAAGTGACAGTTAACCATTGCTATTGGAGTAATGAGTAAAAGTAATGAAAGAATTAAGTGGTATCTCCAGTGCAGCTCTCTAACCATGAAAAATATGATTTTAGCACAAAATTATTATTATTTAACCATAACTTTCTAAAGAAGGGCATCTGATTAAGGGTAGTTAGGGAATTCTGTGATGGTTGGACCACTTTTATTGAACTACCATGGAGGTCAGTTACTATTGGATCTAATATAAATATTATTAGCAATGTACATTAAGATGTATACACCAATGGTTACAATACTGGTAGTGTTTTCATGCACCAAATATCGTCTTCCTCCCCTCCCCCCTTTGGCAGCTATGAATATACAGTATATTTATATATTTGCAACTAGGTTTAAAGACAAAGACATATATATTGAACAAATTATAGTTATTAATTATCGTTGTTTGGAGTGGAATTATTTTGAAGCATTTTGTTTTTGAGTGTTGAGATATTCAATTTTTGTTTTTGTTGTCTTAGTTTAGAATGCATTGTATTCCATTCTGCTACAGGTGCCACAGTTTATCCTTGATGATGCAATAATGAGTGGGTGTGGCTCCAAATGTCATGTGATATGCACTCAGCCTCGTCGGATATCAGCTATTTCAGGTAATGGAAGCGTCTACATAAGTTATGAAACATCCACCCTCTCCCTCTCTCTCCTTCCCTCCCTCTCCCTCCCTTCCTCTTCCTCCCATCCTCCCCCTCCCTTCCTCTCCCCTCCCTCCCTCTCCCTCCCTTCCTCTCCCTCCCTCTCCCTCCCTTCCTCTCCCTCCCATCCTCCCCCTCCCATCCTCCCCCTCCCTCCCTCTCCCTCCGTACCCCTCCCTCCCTTCCTCTCCCTCCCATCCTCCCCCTCCCTTCCTCTCCCTCCCTCCCTCTCCCTCCCTCCCTCTCCCTCCCTTCCTCTCCCTCCCTCTCCCTCTCACTCCCTTCCTCTCCCTCCCATCCTCCCCCTCCCATCCTCCCCCTCCCATCCTCCCCCTCCCTCCCTCTCCCTCCGTACCCCTCCCTCCCTTCCTCTCCCTCCCATCCTCCCCCTCCCATCTTCTCTCCCTCCCTCCCTCTCCCTCCCTTCCTCTCCCTCTCACTCCCTTCCTCTCACTCCCTTCCTCTCACTCCCTTCCTCTCCCTCCCATCCTCCCCCTCCCTTCCTCTCTCTCCCTCTCCCTCTCCCTCTCACTCCCTTCCTCTCCCTCCCATCCTCCCCCTCCCTCTCCCTCCGTACCCCTCCCTCCCTTCTTCTCCCTCCCTTCTTCTCCCTCCCTTCCAGTTGTTTTATATCTCAGACTGTATATGTGAAATGGATAATTATATCAGCATTTGGTCGGTTCAACTAGAAAAATTTGGTGTGTGACTAGTCATGGTTTTATTTAAAGAATACAGCAGTGGGTGGGCCACACCATTAACCCTCATCATCACTATAGTCAGCCCCTGGACCTGGCCGGGGGCCTACCACCAGACTTCATTCTGCCCAACTGTTTATAAAAGTCAGTTAGCACGTGTGGTCGTGTGCCAACAAATATATTTGTATTATTGTGTTTTGTAAAGTTTGGCTTCTGCCCCTCCTAATATGGTATCAATGCTTAATCTATAGTGAGTTGTGTGCATGCGTGTGTGTGCATGTGTGTGCGTGCGTGATTGTTGGGAACTCGTTTGAACTCTCACAACTGATTCTCTACACATCAATCAGAAGTAAGGACATTTGGTAATGGTGGAACTAACTTGAATAAACATTGATAATGTTAGACAACATTCTAAATATCTCTCTGTATAAATCTGTATATCCCATAGATTATACATGAATCACTCTCTACCCATTCTAACCATCACCATATGCATAATATACAAACACCACTCCCTATACATATTTGTGACATCCCTTACCTGTTTATTGTACCTGTTCTCTTCAGTCTCCCAGAGAGTGGCGGAAGAGAGGGGGGAACCTCTTGGCCAGTCATCTGGCTTCCAGATCAGACTGGAGAGCACCCTCCCTAGGAACTACGGCTCTGTCCTGTACTGTACCACTGGCGTACTGCTCAGACGGCTCATTGGAGACCCGTATGTAATGAACCCAATGCTGCTGGTCTCAACCTTGTCCTGTTGTTGCTCTCAATGTGGTGATCGTCACTGTTGTTTCACTATCCTTGTCAATGTTGTCTTTATTGTTATCATTGAAGTTAATATTTGATAGATTGTTTGTTTATTTTTGTCCTTGGTATTGTTGTCTGAATACACACTGATTACATCATAGCAACCTCGCTGAAGTTTCTCATGTCATCATGGACGAAGTTCATGAAAGGAACATCTCCTCTGATTTCCTCACCATCATCATGAAGGACCTTCTTGCCAGAAGGTCAGTGTCTTGCAGTGTATAGGGAGGATCACGTGACCTGAGGGTTATTTGGTCATGGGTTGCAGCCATTGACTTCATGGTTGTGTGTGATGTGTGACTTGTGTCTGCCATGCAGACCAGACCTAAAGCTGATTGTCATGAGTGCTACGATAAATTCAAAGATGTTCTCGGACTACTTCAGTGAGTTGAATGGTTTGGCTAAAGTAATTGGCTTGTTGGGACATACATCTTTCCCTCCCTTTCCCTCTCTCTCTCTGCCGCTCTCCCTCTCTTTCTCTCCACCTCTTTTTCTCTCTCTCCCTCTCTCTGCCCCCTTCTGTCTCTGTCTCTCTCTCTCTCTGCACAGATTGTGCTCCAACCTACACTATTAAGAATGTGGCGTATCCTGTCACGGAATACTTCCTTGAAGATATTCTGGGAAAGATAAAGTTAGTGATAGCACTTCCTTCTTTTAATAGCACATTTTTATTTTTTTATTTTTTTTTTATTACTGCAACCATCTATCATTCTCTCAGCTATCGTCCACAGTGCAAGCAGTTCAAGCCACGCCCACATTACACTCGTTATGGTGAAGGTCGCAGTGAGTACATGAAGGAGCAGGAAGAGGAGCAAGAGAGGGAACAGTACCTGTACACTCTCGAAACAAACCAAACGTACCCTCTCCGGGTGATTGACAGCCTGAGGAACTTCAATGAGAAGACTATCGACTTGAACTTGATTTTTGAGCTGATGAAGTATATCTGCTCGAACTTGGGTGAGGGTGCCATTCTGGTCTTCTTGCCTGGCTGGGACACAATCTCTAAGCTGAATGATCTGCTGATGGCCAATCCCGTGTTCAGGGGCAGTAGCTACCTCATCATCCCTCTGCACTCCATGATGCCAACTTCCAACCAGCAGAGGGTGAGAGGGGGAGCGTGATTGACATCTGTGAATGGTTATGGGGGGGAGGAAGATTCTACTTGAGGTGACCATGAGCTTAGGAATAGCAGGAGATTATTAGTATAACAATTACACCATATACAGATATCTCTCTCTCTCTCTCGTTATAAAGACAACATTTATTACCCATAATTGTTTGTGTGTCTGTGTGTGGAATAAAATGGAGTTATATAGGAGACTAGCAGGTGCACCCATTGTTGGTCAGAATTTAATGCATGAGACAGATAGAACACAGGGATTGTGTATGATGCTATGCTGAGTGCTTTCAATTACTGCAAATGCATGTAGCATAAGATCCTTTACCACTGTCAAGAAGTATCTTTAGACGAAGGGAAGCATAACATTGTGTAAGTCGAGTGACATGCGGTTAGGCATGATTGACTGCAAGTTGGTGTATAGCCCTGAACAGTAGCAACTCCAGTTGACAATTTTTCAGTTTTGATTTAGCAGGTTTTAATTTTATAGGTTTTCAGTTGAGAACTCTTCAGTTGACAGGTTAATTGTTTTGAATTAACTTCTTTCTGGCCCATGGGCTTCACTTCGGAACTGACTCCCTTAACTGAATAATATGACAAAAACACAATAAGGGCACATGCAATCTCCCTAGTCAAATGTAATACAATTAATGGACACTAATTAGGTCACACAACTCAATATAATCATGGCAATAATAAGGGGAAAAAGGGAAAAAAGAGAGAAAAGGACATTCAGAGATTTAAAAACAAAACTGAATTAGTAATTTTTATCAGGTATTAGAAAGAAAGAAGATGGGAAAAGCAGGGTGGGGGAAGTGGAGGGAGGGAAGAGTGGGAAGAGGAAGAAAAAAGGAAAAAGGGGAGGAAGAAAGAAGTAAGAAGTGGGGGGGAGGGAAAGAATGAAGGGGTTTAAAGGAAAGATGGAAGCAAAAAGTGAGAGAAATAAAATGAAGTAAAAAAAGTGGGGTAAGGGAAAGGAAGGAAAAAATGGGAGTGCAAGAAGAAAGTAAGAGTTAAATAGGGGAAAGAAAAAGAAAGGAAAAAAGGAAAGGAGGGAGGAAGAAGAAAGAATTGAAGGAAAAAGAGGATAGAAGGAAAAGGCCAGATGAGGAAAAAAGATAAAGGAAAAGTAGATATAAAGAAGGAAAAAAGATAGGAGGATTAAAAAAAATAGAAGAAAAAAGGTAGTATGAAAAAGATAGAACCAAAGAAAAGGAATTTTAAAGAATGGAATGAGAAGTGAGGGAAAAAGAAGAGGAAAATGGAGTACAAAAAGAAAAAAATTAAGGGTAAAATAGGGGAAAGAAAAAGGTAAGGAAAAAAATTGGGGAAAAGGGAAGAAAAAGATAGAGGGAGAGAAGGAAGGAAAGAGGAGGAAGAACAAAGGATAGAGGGAAAAAAGATAGAAGAAAAAAGATAAAAAGAAAAGGGTTAAGGAAGAAAAAGGAAGGAAAGAGAGAATAAGAAAAAAAAAAGATGAAGGGAAGAAAGATGATAGAAGGAGAAAAAGATTAGAATGAAGGGCAAAAAGACAAAGATAAAAATAATTTTTCTTAATGAAGGGAAAAAAAGAAATAAGGAAGAAAAAAATAGAAGGAAAGAAGGGTGGTAAATTGCGAGGTCAGTGGTAATTGAGCCACCAAACTTAGGCTTGAAAGCATAATGCCTTAACCATTCCACCACATTTTTTTCAGGCTTTTTGTATGGAAATTTTAAATTCCTTTCCCCCCCCCCCCCCTCATTAGAGGTACCACTTTTGGAAGAAAAAATTGTGATAAAAATAAGTCGGGATACCCTCATCATGCCCCGAAAATTTCGGGTCCATTTGACCAAAAACTCTGTGAGGAGTTTGAAATCAGACAGACAGACAGACAGACAGACAGACAGACAGACAGACAGACAGACAGACAGACAGACAGACAGACAGACAGACAGACAGACAGACAGACAGACAGACAGAGATTTGACATTTTTAGGTACAGATATTTGTTGGTTTATATTGCTTGATCTTTATAGGTTTTTGACAGACCCCCTCCTGGGGTAAGGAAGATTGTGATTGCCACCAATATTGCCGAGACTAGTATCACAATTGACGATGTCGTCTTTGTCATTGACTGTGGCAAAGTCAAGGAGACAGTGAGTGACCTTAATGACTTCTTGTGCACTCTTGTTACACATGCACATGTGACCATGTTGTCATGGATACGATGCAGACCTATGACGCTGCACACCAGATGGCATGTCTTGATGCTGTGCGGGTAAGCAAGGCAGCTGCTCGGCAAAGGAAGGGCAGGGCTGGGAGGTGAGCTTTGATATGTGCCTGTCAATTTGCTGAAGAGAGTATTTTTTCTAATCACCATTCAATAGAGTTTGATTTCTAATCACTATCCATTAAAGTTTCAATTTTAATCACCTTCAATAGAATTTTATTTTTAATCACTGTCCTATAGAGTACAGGAAGGTCACTGCTTCCACGTGTTCAGCAAGTTTGAGCATGAGAGAATGGCGGAGTTCCAGCAGGCGGAGATGCTGCGCACTCCACTGGAAGAGCTGGTCCTGCAGATAAAGATCCTCAAGCTCGGACAAGTGGCCCCTTTTCTTCAGAAGGCTATAGAGCCTCCCAATGAAGGAGCTGTCCTGAGTGCTCTCAAGTGTCTCAGAGACCTGGTAAAGGACACTCAATTGTAGTGTGAAGCTCTTGGCTTCAGGATAAGTAGCACAGGTCTATAGCTAGTTCACAGAGTACATGAGGAATTATTGACTGTGTGTGTGGTGTGCTTGCGTGCGTGCGTGCGTAGAACGCCCTGACTGAGAGGGAAGAGCTGACACCTCTTGGACACCACCTGGCAAACCTTCCTGTGAACCCACGCATTGGGAAAATCATATTGTTTGGTGCCATGTTCTCCTGTCTGGACCCTGTGCTCACCATTGCCAGCTCCCTGGGCTTCAAGGAGCCCTTTTCTATTCCTCTGGTGAGTGTATGCAGGCATGAGTGAGTGAGTGAGGGAGTGAGGGAGGGAGGGAGGGAGTGAGATGCCAACAAGTGATTGGTATTTGCATCAATCACTATTGTATAATAATGAACTAATGTTTGTCTATGTGTTCATCTCAGAACTTCTCCGAAACACATCAACCGATTTTGATGAAACCTTGTATGAATGTTCCCCATGTTGGTTGGTGGCAGAATAATTTGGTTTTGACTCGCTGCCTGTTGTGGCCTCCACTGGCATATTTCGGCATTTTAGATGATTCTGGATGAAACTTTGCATGAATGATCATATGGCCCCAGTATGTGACAGAAAAATTTTTAGTTTTGAAGTTTGATTGTATAGATGAAATAAAATTGATGGTTTTTTTCTAGAGTAAAGTAGGCCAGCGGATTGTCAACCTTGTGGCCTTCATTTACCACGAGGCCTGTGGGTCGTCAACTCCATGAACTCTAGATTTACTAAGGCCAAGGACCTTCAATCTTGTGAACTTCCAGTCATATTTATGTCCTTTCTTATCCATAATACTCTTACATTATCCCTCTGGTGGCCATTCCAATAGTAAATTTAAACAGTTTATTAGATATCTTATACGGATATATATATATATATATATATATATGTTTGCCTTTTTTATAAAATTTTTGCCATGTAGGAAAGCTGCTGTAATTCTAGAAATGAGACGTGTTAGTCATTGTGGAAGTACCAAAATTGGATGTCATGATAAAATTAGTCTTAAGTAGGCACTCTGATGTCAAGGTGTTTTCTAATCACTGAATGTGGTCTCAATGTTATTCATCACTTTAGCAAGGTTTATTAACATTCATCATTTCAGTAATTTTTTTTTTTTTTTTTTTTTTTTTTTTTTTTTTTTGCGCTGTGATTCATCATTTTAGTCATAACATTGGTTATTTCAGTGAGTTATTTCAATGTTTCAATGAGTTCAATGAGGTTGTTCAATGAAGTTATCAATCCCTGCTCCAAAGTGTACTTATTGTTGTCTATATAGAGGTTTATTGCTGCATTGGCTATCACGGGAGACTGGAGACATGTGTACGAGGCAAGAGCATGGTCGTATGCAGACTTCACCATTCTCTCCGAGTATAGTTCAGCAATGTTTTGTGGTTGGCATCAATGAATCCGTCCAATTACACACAAGGACAATAACAGAAATCCATCCAAATACAAGATGTTTTAATGGTTATTTAGTGTGCTTGTTACTCTTTCCCCCTTTGGTTATAGACGTAAATTGTATTAAGGGTGAGAAGAACACATACAAAATTCATAACTCATCAATGTTTACCATAAAAAGTTCATTTTGATATCAAAATGCGCCTTTTTAAAGAGTTAGAATTAGGTTTACCCTCTCCCAGCCCTACCCCTGATTTCGGATATCACTTCTCATAAACCAGTATCACTCTCTCTCTCTCTTTTTAATATTGATTTTTTTTTAAATTACCAGTAAATTAGAGCAAAAAAATAAATAAATAAATAAAAATAATTTTTTTTGATACCCTATTCATGAAAATGGGGGAAATATCGACTGAGAAAAATTTACCAATCCAATTAAGAAAAGATAAATGGAGAAATGGATTGATAAGTTCCATAGTGTATTCTCAGCTCATTATTGACCATCAAATACAATCTACATAAGTGTCACATGAGCGTGTAACAATTGGAATAGAGTAAAGATATATAGCACATACTGAACCATATTTCCAGCAATAACTTCTTTGAAGGAACTCCATCCTCAAGTTGTTCCTTCTCTCACTATGTGTGTCTCCTCTCCTCTGCTGCTCTCTCCACCATCTACCATTTCTGTCACCATCTCCTTGGTCTTCTCATCAGCATTGCCCTGTGCTTAATACAACCTCTTCTTGTCCTTTCCCAGAAGTAGGAACCGCACAGCTGGCCGGACTGGCTCGAGGCCTTTTATGACAGGGAATGCTGCAAAGTTCCCGCTGTTGAATGCGAGACATCAGAGATGATGAGACTTAATAGTGTACAAGGACAGTCTTTGGAGATCAAGCTCAAATCATGCCAATGAAGCTCTCATTCCTGTTCTGATGGTCCCAAGGACACATCGTTGCAGGAGCTCCTCATTACATAAGCAGCTTGTGACGACCAACCTCACCCAGGGAGTGATGTGAAGGGGAACTCTGGGGATGCATGGTAGAGGTGTCTGATGGTTTTCTAGTGTGTGTGTTGGCACTAGCATCAGCTCTCGATGGGCAACCCTGATGCTGGGGACAGTCGCCAGTGGAAATGAGTGGTTGTTCACTGCCCAGCATTCCTTTCTCATATGCTCAGATCTCCCATGCTTGAGGGAATAGCTTTCCCTTTTTTGTCTTGTCAACAGGGTGGTGCTTAGATAAGGATTCCATCATGTGCATCAAATGTGAAGGACCTATTTGTCACCTCAGCCTATGGAGGTATTGGATGGTGTCATCTCTCAAAATTTCTTTGATCTATTTCCTCATCCATAAGCTGGCTTCCAGTGACGTTAGCTCCTTGGCAGACTTGCCTCTCACATTCTCCAGACCATCTTCATGTTTCCATCACTGATGACTTCCACTTTCCTATATTGGAGGAGCTTACCCATGGACCTCTTGAAGAAGACTTCCTCTGGATAGCCATCTCTTTAGCTGGAGATGAATCACCATGGTTTGTGGTTCCATGAACAGCTGTGTAGGTGGGTGACTTTCCATCCAGCTCTGAATTATCCTTTCAAAGTAGAGCACTTACAGAGTCTTTAAGAAATGACCAACACAATGTCAATGTCACCAAAAAATGGAAAGGAAATAAGGGGGAAATCTGTCCTTGCAGCAGCTGAGGATGAAAAACTTTATATCCAGCAAAACGTACATATTGATATAAATGGTAGAAGTCTGCCAACAGGATCCTTTGATAATGGCTCAGTGCGAACGAAAAATTCACTGAGAATGTATTCAAGTGCAAATATCAGACCTCTGAAATTGTCATGCATATGCTATTTAACTATGACAGTAAAATAGAAAACACCACAGCCAGAATTCATTATATATCCAGCCTAACAAACAAAATTTCTAACCATTGCAAGCAAAGCTGCAATACTTCCGATTTTTTCAAGGATAACGTTTCCTTCTTTTCCTACCTGCACAAGATGGTATCATTCTTCTTCTGGTGTTTGAGAGAGTCCAATGTACATCATGTGGCAATGATGTACATTATGTGACAGTGACGCCCCTCAGCCATTCCCTTGTTGCTTCATCCATACCAGTAAGGTTGGCCTCTCTATTGAGGGAACTGTGAAAGGAACAAATCTCGATAAGGTGGTATGCCTTTTGAAGTGATGAACCACAGTCACATGTGACATACTCACATTGGCAGTGCCATCTGGCCATGGATTTGCCAAATCGACCGACACTAGTGTGCAGGAGGTTGAACCATACCCATGGTGTACCATTGATGATAGTGGACAAAAACAGTGAAACCTATGGGATGTTGCAAGTCCTGGCCATTTTGCCTTGATATCCTGTGAAACATTAGTGAGCTCATCTGCATGACATTGGAGTCGTTGGTGCCCCAGACCTGGAACAGTCTCAAATTGGCCATAGAGGATATGGGACTAGCTGTCTACTTTGGGCTCTCCTCACCAACCAAGGTTGCAGCTCTACTTTCTCACTGATGCTTCCAATTCCAGATGATATAGGAAGACTGGCAACTGACTGTAACAAAGAGTTGTGGTGCTGGTCCCCCCCCCCCCCTTTTACCCTGGTCCAGCCAGCCAGACACCCTAGGAAACATTCTAATTCTTGTTGTGGTAAAGTAATATCATGACCCATTTCTAAGCTTGGGACCCAATCATGATTTTTTTAAATATTTATTTATTTATTTATTTATTTATTTATTTATTTACTTATTTATTTACTTATTTATTTATTTTTTGTCAAGTTATGCTGATTTGCATCAGTTATGTTATTTTATTTCATTTATTCATAAGTAAGGAAAGGTTTAGTATAGCTGAAATATACAGTGTATTGAAAACACTCTGGAATACTTACTAGATGGTAGAATTGGTAGGCAGTTTTTTTCTTCAGATTTTTTCTATTCACAGCTAGCTGTAAGGCCCAAGTTTTGGGCTTGTGCTTTACATTCTTTGTCTGGCAGGGCTGGGAACTTGGTGGAAATATATTTAGTGATACCCCAACTTTCAGTTGATGTTGTCACAGGAAGTCACAGTCATGTGAAGCCTCTCCATTCCATGGTGTTCACCAGACCTGCTTTAATAATAGCCCAGTCTTTGTTGGGGTGTGGCTACAGAGTCTAAGGTGTGTCTTAGTGAAGCCTGCCTCTCACTTGGTGGCTGGGAAATCCCCGACAGCTGGTTTGGCTAATCAAGTTGTATACCTATTGTACAGCTGCAGAGCAGTCTGCTGTTTCAACAGAACCTCAAATTGTGGGTTGATAGAGATACAGGTGAGTTTATCACACAACCACCCTTGGGGGGGGGGGGGGGGGGGGGGATGTTGGTGTACTACAGCTACCACTTTAAAATATTCATGTTTATTGGGGGGGAGGGGGGAGGGTTTTTTGTTTTTTTTCTATGGAAAATATTCCCAACATAGAATAATATACAAGTACATAAGAATAGTTAAGCAAATAATAGTATAAGTAAAAAGGTAGTCAAATTTCAAAATCATTCACCTTGGAAGCCCAAGGCAGAGATCCCACCACCAAATCGTTCCCCAGTTGCACTGCCACAGAAATTTTTTGTAGAAGGTATTGTGTGAATTGTCATCCTAAGTCACTGATGTCAGAGGAATACTTATCTAATTTAATTTTTATCCTCAATTCAGTCAGCAATTGATCATGACTCTACCAATTAAAAAAAAAAAAAAAAAAAAAAAAAAAAATTCAATGGGCACAACATCCTTGAGTCAACAACACAATTATCCACCTTGCTTCTCTCTCCCTCTTTCTATGCACAATAATTCCCCATTTAACCTTGCAAAGTGAGGCTCAATTCCAGATCTTGGTTCATTAGTTATTATGGTTGTGCTACCAAAATTTCTTCCACCTATCCACAGAGGGTTGCTGTTTATCAGGAAATTCTGTAGTTAAGTTTTTGTTACCATGTATTAAACCTGCATACAGCTGCTCCCATTAATTAGCCTGAAATGGTGGGGGGGGGGGGGGGGGGTTGCCACTTTTGTATTTTATCACATAATGAGTCTTCTCCAAATTTATAAACCACATGAGTGGGTGCAGTGCTTGACTTCTATTCTTTTGATACCCCTCTTGACTATGTAGCTTCAAAAATGAAGGAAAGTATATTGGACCAAAGAGAACACACACACACACACACACACACACACACACACACACACACACACACACACACACACACACACACAAATTAAGAGCTATTTATATGTAGATTATTTCTTTTTTCCCTTTCATTTTATGCTTTCCCATTCAACCCTGACCTCATCTGTTTTAATTTTGTCCTGAGAAAATTTTATCAGTACAGAAGTTTAGTTGTTCATTGCTGTGTTCTTTTTAAATGTTTATTCTGGAACTAATGTCATTATTTACAGCACAAACAGGAAGAGGCTGATGCCCTTAAAAGAAGGTTTGCTGGGGAAACAAGAAGTGACCACATTGCCCTTCTGAGAGCTTACCAGGTAATTATTATGTGAGTAACGTGGTCCAGTTGCATGTGTAAGGGAGTAGGAACACCTTGGGCATGGAAGCACTTGGTGCTACTTGAGGAACAAGAAAGACTTGGTGAAGCTTCTAGTGATTCATGGAGGCCTTTGTGATTCATGGAGGCCTTTCATTTCCCATTCACACATTAAATTCTAATGAGCCTAGCACTTGAAGCCACAATGTGCATGACTTGGTCCTAGTCATGTGGAGACACATGGTATGCATGCAGCCTCACCTAATGCTCTATAACAACTACCAGTTGCACCTCTTTATATTCAATTTAGTATAAAAAAAAAACAATTAACTACTAAAATATAATATTCAATTTATTTTTTTTACATATTCACTGAAATGAGATCTGTGATGACAAGGTCCTTTATTTTATGTTCGATCCAAATTCATCTCATTGAGGAACTGTTGAAATGCTTTACTGCCAGTCTTAGTCACTTGATTACTGATGAGTTAATCACAGTGTAAGATTTCTGTGAACCACTGCACACCACATAGGTGCTCTTTCTCTTTGCAGCAACCATGGGAAGCTCTCCCTTGTTGTTTTATGGGGAGGTAGGGGTGGGGTGAAGGTTACAAAAAATTTTTTTTCAATATTTTAGATACTCAAAATTAGCTGTAAAATATTCATTCTTTTTTTTGAAATATATTTTTATCTTTAGTGCAGTTGTCATCACTAGTTTGTACTGAGTGTAAAGGACAGGTACCAAACAAACAATTCATGCAGCACGCCCACATTATTATTATGTTTTATTGCTGTTGTTGTTGTTAGTAGTGCTATTACCTTTGTGATGTCAGTGATAATGGGGAATAGTAAGTACCAGAGCTAATTCATAATGTGTTCTGCTCTAATATATGATTTACTTTTCCCTTTAACTCTTAATGCATTCAATTAATCAACTCTTTTCTCTTCATTTTTGTAGATACTTATTATAGTAGTCTGTTACTTTGTGGGACTTTGGTTTTATGGGACCTCTTTGGTCTCAACAAGTTTGGATGACAGACTTCCAACTGTGCAATCTATGAAAGGACTTCCTGGGAATATTTGGAAACTTCTGTTAATAGCACATGCAGTTCTTATGTATGCGCATAGATTTTATGCAAATTCAACAATATATTGGTGAAAGCAAGCTGAAACTTGAAAGTGGTATGTGTGTAGGGCTTTTGTATTCGTATACCCAATTTTTCAGAGTGTACTCATTAAAGTGGATACACAATATTGTTTGGTAATTTACTGCTACTTTTTTCTCTTTCAATACTGTACTCCAGCTAGTACGGCTATGCTGCAGTTAGGAAATTTCAAGTGTAATGCTATTTGTAATTGTTTGTTATTGCTGTTTTCTTCTCCTCAAGGGATGGGAAGTTGCCAGGTCACATGGGAATGCACGTCAATTCTGCTGGGACAACTTCTTGGCCAACAACACATTAGAGGTAAGATTTAAATGTTACTGGTTCATTATTATGTTTAATAATTATCTAATGCAAAACTGTGTACATTAAATAGCCAATCGGTCCATTCACTCACAGATTTATTCATAACAATCAATTTTTCACACTTAGGGAATAACTAAAAGGTGGGGTTTTCACACTTCCTTGGTCTGCTTCTTAGTGAATGCTGCTGCTATATATGGAGCAATACCTGTCACTTCAGCCATAGCCAAGTTGTTGTCTTTTTTGGTTGCAAGTGGGGAAGTAGTGTTCTGAGTAGTCTTTGAGTAAAACTCTGCATAACTCGTGCTTGCCATCACAATGTCAGGCAGTGAAGGGCAGCATACTTCTAAGATGATTTTCTCTGAGCTAAGTGTAAATGACTCAGTGGACCAGCATTTTGCAAGAGCTCTCTGTATTCCATCTAAATCACCATCTCCTGAAGTCTCTGCTCAAGTGACCAAGATATGGAGTACAAGTGGATGCAGCTCCACAGCTACTTCTCCATATCACTCCTCTCCTGCACATTCTGCTTCTCCAGTGACTGTGGCCTGCCCACCCCCACCACAGCAGCAGCCTCACTTCATTTCCTCCACTTTTAGCCACGAATCCAGCTGTTCTATGGCACACCCAGTGACACCTCCCTCCCTCCCTCCTCCCTTCCTCCCTCCGCCCTCTCTCCCTCCTCCCTCTACACCTTGTTGTGGCAACGATACTAACCAGACTCCCAAGATTGTTTACCAAGAATTTGTTAATTTTCTGACCCACCCTGTGGTAGACCCCTTTGAAGATATCCCAAAGCTTCCAGGGGAATGCAGCGAGAAAGATTTTCCCATTGTCCATTATCCTTCTCTACTCCAAGATAATCCTGATCAAAAGCAGTTTGACAGGCCACAGAGTCCTCCTCCTCCTGTAGCATACCCTTTGACTCCATTACCTCCAGACCAACATCCTCACTTCAACTGTCCTCCTGTTAACATCTCCTCTCCACGATACCCAGCACCTCTTCATCCTCCTTGTCTGCCCCCTGTTTATGCTCCACCTTCGCAATACCCTCATCCTTATGATGATCCGCAGTGTCAGCAGTTTCTTCCTTCCTCTCACCTTCCACCCCCTAATGATACTTTTCCTCAACAGCACCTACAACCTCCTCAACACCTGCTATCTCCTTTGCAAGAGATGCTATTTTCTCCACACCCTCAAGCTATTGCTCCACACCCTCAAACTATTGCTCCACACCCTCAAGCTATTCCCCCACACCCTCAAGCTATTTCTCCCTCCATGCTTCTTCCTTTTCCATCGTCAGCTTATCCACAGACTTGTTCTGATCCTCCACCAGCTGATGCAGCTGCTCCAGTGCACCTTCAACCGCCTTCTCTCTTCTCCCCTTCCACTCAAGCCAAAATTCTGGACGATCTTTTCCTCTCTGCTGAAGACCTTGACTCTCTACTAAAGCTTGATGAAGAGATGTTGCCACCAAAAATAATAACAACAACAACAAAACAACAATAAAACATAACTTACTGTGTTTTCCATACAATGATAATTCTAAAATCGGAAATATTCTTAAAAAAGATGATCATGTGTGTAAAAAAATTTTTTTTTGTTTTGTTTTTGCTAATGTAAATGATCCGTTTTATTATACTTGATGTTTTAATAGTTTAGGAATTCCTATATAGTTCATGCGTCAACTAATGTTATAATATGTTTTGATTATCCTAAAAATTAATTCACTACTGGTGTGTTGTTGTTTTTTTTTTGACTGTTTTTTTTAATTTTTTTATTTTCTGAAGTCTGAAATCACATTCGCTTCCATTTGGTTGACTTTGAGTCTGTTCACATTTGCCTTTCAGTTACTACGCAATATGAAGGGGCAGTTTGCTGGACTTCTCCAAAACATTGGATTCATATCTTCCTCCAACCCAGGGATTGAATCAGCCAATTTCAACTCACAGAATTTAAAGCTGGTGAAAGCAGTGCTCTGTGCAGGACTTTATCCGAATGTCATCAAGATTGAGTCCAAGAAACCTGGGAGGTGAATATCTAGCTATTTAGTAGATAATATCTTGCATATCATTATAAAATATCATATAACATTGTGCATCATCTGTTCACTTTGCTCATTTCTGAGAGAAAATTGACTAAATTAATTTAGAAAATTGCACTAAATTAATTTAGAAAATTGCACTAAATTAATTTAGAAAATTGCAATATTCATTGATTCAATTCATAATCATGTTCCAATTTTCTCTTGTATCACCAACCTACTATTTCACAGATTTTATTCATGCTGTATTCTATCACAGCTTTCCCAAGTTGTTTACCAAGGACGGCAAGGTCAAGTTTCACCCTAAGTCTGTGAACTCTAAGGAAACGTTCTTTGACAGCAAGTACATGATCTACCATATCAAGATGAAGAGCTCGGCAGTGTTCGTCCATGATGCATCTCTCATTCCTCCTTTTCCTCTGCTGTTCTTTGGGGGGAACATTTCTGTACAACGAGACATGGACCAAGAAACGATCGCTGTGGATGACTGGATCATTTTTCAAGCCGCTCATCACACTGCCAAGCTTGTGCAAGTAGGTTACCGACACTTTACCAGCTGATATTATTAATTAAAAACTCTTAAATTTTTGGAAAAGTTGAGTGACTATTTGTGGGCACAAAAGTCCATGACTGTCCCTGTTTCTATGCAATTGTTCCTTATCATTAATTCAGAATATATTTTTTTAATGTCATTAAACATCCCGGACTAGTAAGTTTTTCCATTAGGTAAAGTGTAGCTGTTAAGAAAGCTTTATTTGGTGGAAGGAAGGAGTGGGGGGGGGGGGGGGGAGAATAAGTCTGTTGGGCAAGGTTAGTTGCTATAAAAAGGAGATATTACCAATATTCAACTATATTTTCTTAATCTCTCCCTTCTTTCCTCCCCTCCCCCTTTTTTTTTGTTGGTTTCATTTCCACCTTGGTGACACCTCTTCTTTAAAGGCCCTGCAGCTGTTCTGACAAATATTGGAGCAATTCCCTCGCCTTCTTCACTTCTCTATTGTGCCAATTAGATTCCTAATAGGTGAAGATACCTTACCATTTCACTGGTCTATTCCAAGTCCAAAAATTTATTTTAGTCCTGGATGTTGTTGGAAATTTGTGTATACCTTTGGGACTAAAATTATGGTGAGAGGACCTAAGGTGCTCTGGGTAAGTGTAGGCGGACACAGGGAGGGAGGGAAAGGTTTGATAAATAGATCCTTGAAATCAAATTTCACCTTATTTTGTTTTTTGTTTTTCCATACATACTTTTTCATACTTCTTTTGTGTTACCTTATTGAAGTTTCAAGTTTCTCTACAGAGTATTTTTAGAAAAAAATATCAGCTGAGGCCACCATAATGCAGCTTTAGGCTACTGGTGTTATTTATTAAAACCTAGGTGATTCCAATAGCATGAATATAACTCTACTCTCCAATAATTTATATCTACTAAACGCTACAAGAACGATAAGGATTTTAGTGGAGAGACTGTTATCTGTATCGAGTCTTGTGATGTTCAGGTTAACTAATGCATCTGTTGTTGAATAGAGTCAGCCATGTGCATTCCCACTGGACACTCCTCCAGGGATATACTTGTCCAGCTGAGCTCCTCCCACTTGACAAGTTTTATATGGACCTAAAATGTAATATTTTCTTGAGATTTAAGTTGGAGGAGAAAACATACCCTCAGTACCCATAGGTTTGGAGACGATATTAGCTACAGGTACTGAAAGGGTTGGTAGCGTATTAACAAGTATTCCTATTCTAGTTAATTTTCAGAATCAAACATTTGCTGTTCATTTCATTTTGTGATAGTGTGATAACATTAACTATTACGATTTATTTGAGAAAGACATCATTATTGTGATATTGTAGGAGATGCGTCAACAGCTGGATTCAGTTCTGCAGCAGAAGGTGACACATCCCCGCATGGAGCTGTACAACCCTCACCATCACCAGGGCAATGCCTCTCCAACATCACAGCTCATACAAGCTATTATAGACCTCATCTCTAGGGAGGATTACAGTCATCAGGTAAGCTTGAAAGTGAACTGTACAATTTCTTGAAAGTGTGTGTAAATCCGTGGTTAGGTTGACAATAAGTGGGTGTGATGATAGTTCATACATTTCATTAAGTCACTGAATGTTGCAGTCAGTCCTAGATATATATTATATATATATATATATATATATATATATAAAGTCAACAAAATAGTTTTGAAGGAATGATAACCCCAGAAATTATTTATCCCATATATGTATACAGTAATTCCTTGCTTATCAGGAGTACTGATTGCCTGGGGCAGGTTAGCTGTAGTGCCCACGTTCCTTCCGCATGGAGCAGTGTTTGACTTACTCTCGCTTAGGCAGAGCTGTTTTGTACCTCTGAGCTGCTGTCACCCCATCTTGGGGCATATTCGTGTACTATTGGACATTTTGTATTTGAATACACTTCCAGATGTCCAATGAGCACTTCTGGTGAATTAGCTCCAGTGATATGGCCATGATGCCTGCATGTGTCTAAAAGTGGAGAAATGGTTTGACACATTACCTGTTTCAGTGAACATTTGAAACAAACACATTAGCAAAGTGTTATAGATTAAAAAAAGAGTTATTGAGAAAATTCCTATGCCAGTTGTTAGTCCATCCTTGCACAATGCTGGACTCTTTACTGTGTTTATGGAGTGAACTGTTATTCATAGATATCGTGAGTATATATAGTCACATGTGTATGTCTATAGGTATTGTGTGATGTACAGTAGTTGCATATGTATAGATCTGTGGATGCTGTCATGATCCTCATCTTTTTTATTGATTAAAGAATATTTGATGTGCAAACTTACCACAATGCCGAACTCCCATAATTGGTCATGACTTCTTTCAATGATCTGCTCAAGTTTAAATAGATGCTTACTCTTCCTTTTACACTTAAATGGAACACCTTCAACCATTTTAATAGCAGGAAAATAGCGTGAAGATAACTTTGGGTCACTTCAGTACATGGTAATGCATCGTAATGGTTGAGAGTTTAGAAAACCTTGAATTGTAGCACTATTGTTTAGTACTGGTCTTAACTCGCTGCTTTCAAGGACAAGCTATATTCCTCCATGTTAGATTCCTATTTGCCACACCAGAACTGTGCGAATCTTAGGTCGCACTTTTAAGCAATTGTTAGCCCAGTGATAGACACTCTTAGCCTTGGGTCCTTCTGTTGAATACATTGAAGATTGTTCATTCATCTTCAATCATGATAACTCTGATACATGTTTAGTGTTCATGTACATTGCAATAGGCCTCACAGGATTGTGTCAATGTATTACACTCAGTGATATCACTTTCTGTTTATTTGTTTTTGTTTTAGGCAGCAAGAGTGGCATCTGGAAGACATCTTTATGTCAGGAGAAAGTGACGACTAAGCACTAACTAGAGTTCGATTTTTCAGAAACTATTTATCCTATTCTGTTATTGAATGTTTCACCATTTCTTTTCAACTAATTTTGCTTGTGCAAGGTTGAGCTATGTTTTTTGGAGTTCATTAATTGTATTGGAATATATAAAAATGGACTTTTTAAAAATAAATTCATTTATCTATTAGATTCTTATGATAGTTCTACCTGCTCACTCCCTTTAGATACCCATAATTGTGGGGTGAAATAAGAAGTAAAATAAGTGTAGAGCTCCTTACTAATTACCCTGTGTGAGAATAAGTGATTATAGACAGGAATCTGTTACTCTTGATACCAAATGTTTGTCAACCAACTAAAGCAACAAAAGGAGGGGAAGGGGAAAGGGGGGAAGTGAAAAAGGGTTGTGCTGTAATTTGAGGCCACTGAGCATGCCTATGAAGTTGAGCAGATCTATGTGGGAGTAGGGAACCAAACATTTTACTTCCTCTACACTAATATTATTATTGACTACTGCACTACACAGAACACTTATACTCTTGTAAGAACTTTGCCTTCTTCAACTGTCATTATTCCGCCCTTTTCAGTTAACACAAGTACATACATTACATATATATATATATTACATACATATATGTACATGAGTAGGTACACATTATTTGTGAATAATTTTTTCAATTGAATTGAATGTGTTTGTTCAACTCATCACTGTATTCCATGGGTCAATTGCAGGCAAAGTGAAACCACAGGTTTACAACTAAACTTAGGGGGAGAGGCTGGGGTACGGAGGAAGAGAAGGAAAGTAACAAGAAAAACATATTGTGGTTGTCTCTGAACATCAATATACATGCTTGTCCTCACAAGTAGCTCAAAATACAGATCCCTACCATTTCAAGAATTCCAATAAGGAAACTGATTACGACTTAATATATATGTATATATATATATATATATATACATTTTTTTTTTTTTTTTTTTTTTTTAATTGACTTTTCTTTCATTAATCTGAACAGAAGCATGGTGCCAATTTCTCAGTTTAACCATTATGACATTAGTATTAATAGTGGACACCATTTGATTATTAACATAGTTTGACACTGTTATGTTATCATTTGTGTTGATAAAATAACACTGTGACTCAAGGTACATTTATGATAATTGTAATAATTTATGATGACAGAATTTCCCCCCACTGATTAATTAGGTTGTGCCCAAGCACAGCTCATGGCAGGTGAATAGGCATTGTGGTCATGTGTTGTTTGTTTTTTTTTTTAGTCTATGCATATAATTTCTCCAAGATAATTGCAGTTCAAACACATCCTCATTTTTGCACTAATTAGACTAAGAAGGAAACTTGGATCTCTATGTATTCCAAGTTCTGACAGTTGAACATTAGAGTCGATGTTGTTCCAATTTACACAGTGCAGCTGGTAATCTTTGCTCCAAAGACAGGAGACTTTCTTTAATTCTTGACTTGCTGTTTCCCACAACAATATCCAATTCTCTTATTTCATCCACAGCACTCTTAGTTAAAGCATGTGCACAGCCAAGAATTTTAGCATCTGCTGGTGGATGTAATTGGGCAGATGTCGGGAATGCCTTAAAGGAGTGTACTACAGAAGCTCCCACTGACACAAAAGCAGGATCATCAATAGCAGTGAGTTCCTCGAGCATTGAAGTTACAACAGGTGATGTTGACTTTACTGATAGCGAAACAAGGGGACATTCAAACAGCAGCTGCTTTTTTGTGTGGCGTTCGTGCCTATTGACCTCATTGTGTTCTAGAGTTCTTGTTTTGTGTTCCAATAACCGATCCAGTCTATCCATGTGTTTCTTATTCTCCTGAAGTAAGCTTTCCATTTCTTCCTGAAGATTTTTCCACTTGACAAGCAAGGCTTCCCTGTTGTCTCCTGTGCTTATTGTACATCTGTGGTTCTGTTCTTTCTCCTCTTCGTGCAAGTTCAGCACACTTTCCATCCATTGCCAAAACAAAGGTTCACATTCCTGCCACTGGACTAATTTCTGTAGCATGCTCACGCACCTACTTAATTCATAAACATGTGCCTTAAACTGATTAGGGAATCGAAGAAGAAATACCTCATGCAGGGACATATTTCTCATCATACTTGGACTCCTTGTGCCAGTAAGATTGTTTACCGACCGGTGGATCTTGTAAGCAGATTTCAGGTAAGCTGAATGTGCATTGACCATAGATTTCCATCTGTGGTCCACACAACCTCTCAGCCACACAAGATTGTGGAGAGCTTTGATACAGGCATCTGGTGACAACCCCTTAGCCCCCTTCAGTTTAACTAAAGATGTTAAACCCTGAGCATCACTTTTTAATTGGGTGCTTTCATTCAATATTTCTTCCAAATGATGTTTGTGCAAAATGTTCAGTGGTATTGCAGTTCTATTGGCAAAAGCTAGGAGGTGTCTGGTCAGCAAAGAAAAAAACCTTGATTTATTCAGTAGCCAACCAAAAGCTAGCAATACTTCACGAGATCCACACTGTGATGTGTCAAAAAATCTCTCCTGCTTGTAACCCAACTCAAACAAATACTGTCTAAGAATGGTTTGCATTGCTGGAAGGTTTTTCTCTGTAATAAAAATAAACATACTGGGTTCCATAAACTGCACTTGGTGGTCTCCTTTTAAGTCACCAAGAAACTTGATTATTTGTGCAGTGTGGAAAGTTAACCGCCATAAGTTCAAAATGGCCTCCTCCTTGTTAAATTTCCCCTGTCTGAAACACTCCAGTGGAGACCTGGGTATTCCACAACATTCAGTGAGCAGGGAGGATAAGAGGTGTATGGTACCTCGAATGCTCAGCTGCTGTCGGTCCTTAGGAGACGGTCTCATTGCCAAAGAAGTGGTTGCCATTGATTAGGTGTTGTACCGGAAGCGCCTTTGAACATGTGATTAGCTGGGGGTGTCAGCTACGAGATCTAACTGCTATTGTTCCTCACTTTTAAACGGCGAGGATGGTTCTCAGGTGGAAAACGTGAATGTGTTACTGATGAAGACAAGTTTTAAGATCTGACTAGTGGATGAGAAGCTCCTGCGTGATGCTTTCTTCTGCAGTTAACGAGCCCAGTGGCTATGCTCGTACACCTTCGCCTGCAGCATCAGCCCCGCCCCCTAAGGAACCGCTTGTGGAAAAGGAGGAGGAAGCCAGCAAAGTTGCGAAGAAGAAGCTTACGCATGCTACTAAAAACAGACCTCGCAGAAAGGTGAGATTGCCTACGAGGGAGCTGTGGAGGGATAACTTGGAGAAAGATGGCCTTCCAGAAAAATTGCAATTGCCTTCTTTACTATTGCCACTTCCCAAGTCTGAGAATTCTGTCTCACTACCGAACTTGGCTCTATTGCAGACCCCTGCTTCCCCTCTTGCCCCTGCTTCCCCTCATGCCCCTGCTTCCCCTCATGCCCCTGCTCCACCTCAGACTCATGCACAACCATTGACTTCAACATCTCCTAATTCTGGTAAGTGTTACAGAGAAGATATTTATTTTCTTTCCCTTTTCATTAATTTGTCAGATACTACTAATTTTAGCTTTCTAGTTCAATCAAACATGACCAAAATCATTCAAATAAATTCAGAGTAAAAAAAATTTTCTAGCTATTTAAAAAAAAAAAAAAAAAAATTAATTAGTTTAGCTATCTATTTATACTATAAAGTGGTAATAGTCTGTCTGTCTGTCTGTCTGTCTGTCTGTCTGTCTGTCTGTCTGTCTGTCTGTCTGTCTGTCTGTCTGTCTGTCTGTCTGTCTGTCTGTCTGTCTGTCTGTCTGTCTGTCTGTCTGTCTGTCTGTCTGTCTGTCTGTCTGTCTGTCTGTCTGTCTGTCTGTCTGTCTGCGTGCGTATCCTCAATTCACGCTTGAGCGGTTGAAGTTAGATCCATAAACCCATATATATTTAGAACAAGTGTCACCAGGGGTACGTTTTAAGTATGTCTATATGGTCACACCCATTTCTGTATATATTTTTAACAAAAAAAAAATGGTACTTTTGCCAGAAAAAAGAATGAAGCTACAGGCCTAAAACTTGGTATAACTTGACTCTGGGAGTAACACAGGGTGGGTCCCACTTGGCCAAAGATGGTACTTCTAAAAAAAACAAAAAAAAACACTAGGACCTAGGTAGCTATATCCACGAACCCATATATATTTTGAATCAGTGTTGCCAGGGGAATATTTTGAGAATGTTATAAGGCCATAGCCCTTTATATATATATATATATATATAAAGCAGTAGACCTACTTTTATGCTTGCCTTAGATTCCAAAACATTGAATGGATTTTGACGAAACCTTGCATAATAATCCAAACTTCCATACAAAAAAAAAAAAAAAAAAAAAAAAAAGCCTTAAGAAAAAAAAGAAATAAAAAGGCCAAATGATTAAGGCACAGGATTCCCAATCAGAAGGGGTCAGTGGTTCTATTCTAAACCAGGCATTTTAGTCTCTCTTTTCCCTCTCTCTCCTTTTTTTTTTTTCCCCCTTTCCTTTCTTCTTTTTTTCCCCCTTTCCTTTCTTCTTTTTTTCCCCCCTTTCCTTTCTTCTTTTTTTTCTTTTTTTTTAAACATGGATATTCTTGACAAGCTTCTTCTCTTTTTTTCTCCCTTCCTTTTCCCCCCTCCTCCCTCTTCCCCCTACCTCCTTCCTTCTTTTCTTCCTTTCCAAATATCCATTCAGTATGAGTGGTATGCATGACTTTAATTCCTGATTGGGCCATTTTTCATCCAGCCACTTATTGGCTTGATCCTGATCCAACTTTTAGGGTTGCTAGGGTTACTCCTGTGGGTGATACAAAAAAAAAAAAAAAAAAAAAAAAAAAAAAAAAAATTAGTGGCTAATAATGCCAAAAATGTTACCACACCAAGGCTAATAAATGTTCAGTAATTGTCTTGTGTTTGTGTGATTGTTATTCATCATTCAGTATTTATATTTGTATGTGTGCTCGATCCATTTTCAACTGTACATTTAATTTTTCTGTGGACCAAAATTCAGTAGGAAAGCTTGGGGAAATGCAGAATTAGGAAGTGCTTTACAGATGCCAAAATTAGAAGTGTTTTACAACTGTTGGTTTTGGGTGTGATACTGCTACTGATAATGACTTGGAGAGAGCAAGAAGGTAAATGGAAATGAAATGAAATAAAATAGAAAAATGAATGGCTAAAATTTATTTGCCATTATTCTTCAACTTGTCATTGTCCCTTTTTATAGATAGGTTGGGACTGTTGGCTTTGGGTGTGCTGCTATTATTGGTAACTGGTTGACTGGGAGGTGAATTTCAGCAACAACAAAATAACAGGGGGGAAAAATAATAAGGAAACCGGCTATCATTAAGACCTAGTCTAAATTTTCATTGCCCTTATCCTTTTAACTTTACTTCTTCAGTTGCCCAGCTCTACACCTACCTTTTCTGGATGCACAGAAGAAAGGAAAAAATTAATGAATTAAAAGAGTAAATTTTAAAAAAATAAGTTTAAAAAAAAAGTCAGCCACAGACCTTCAGTAGATTAACTCCAACTGCTACCTTGGATGTAGTCAAATAGGGTTTATAACAATGATGAAAACAAGATAAAATTTGAACCTGGCACCAGCACAAGTTTCAGCAGGAAGGAGCTGCTGTAGGATGGCCTCAAAGAGTCCCAACCATCACCAACATAGGAAATATGACTACAGTGTGTCTGGGTTGCAGAAACAAATCAATGGGAAACACGGAGAAAGTGCTGCTTCAATAGGGGACTTGCATGATTAGGTTAACATATAATCTACCACGCCTACTTATGGTATCAGTGAATTTCCAGCACCATAGAAAATGTAGTAGCATTCATGACTGGCAATGCTATTTTTTAGAATTGCAACCACAAAATAGCTAGTTCTTTCACCATACAATAAGGGGGAGAAACTTTATAAAATTACCTGCATGCTGATGGCAAATTCCAGAATAGTCTGAGCTATAATTGTGGAGAAATGGAGCGTGAAAGTGAAGGAAAGATTAGTTATGACCACGCCATTGAGGCTGCTGCTAGTTCTCAGAACTCATTGGCAGGTGAAAGCAGAGGTAAGCGGCAGACAGTTGCCAGAGTTAATCTTGGCCCAGAAATAGCTGCAATACTTCTCAAAATTCTGTTGGGCAGCACTTGTGAAAATGCAGAAATTCTCTGAGGTATAGCCTAAGAAAGTATTTTTAAAAGGAATGAGCAGCTACTTTGGTTAGCATGGTCTCTGGCATCTGTCTGCTCTCGCTGCTACTAGCGCCAACCAATGAGTTCCTAGAACTAGCTAGGGAGCTCACTTGAAATGGCACCACTAACCTTTTTTTTCACTTTTAAAACCATTTTATCCACAAGCAAAGCTCCAAATATTCTGGAATTTGTTATCAGCACACTGGAAATTTTATGAAGTTTCTATTCCTCTAGTATGGTGAAAGCATGAGCTATTTTTCAGATACAGTTCCCAAAAATAGAGATACCAGTCATGAATGCCGATTTTCTATGGTACTGGTGGTTCACTGATGCCATAAGTAGGCGTGGCAGGTAGTACCTGACTTAATCATGTAAATCCCCTATTGCAGAATGGTTTTGGACCCTGTTTCCCCCCCCCCCAATCATCATCTGTCCTTATGTGCCTGCAGGATGGCATAATGCTTTCCAGTTGATCAGCTTTAGGAATAAAAAAAAAACCCAACATGTCTGGATGAAGTCTACCACAGCATAGGAACCTTGCTTTCTCCAGAAGGGTCAACACCAAACTACTTGGGAGTGTACTTCATAGATAGTCAGAACAGGTTGATATAGGTGACTAGAGACAGGCACTAGACAGGAATATCTTGACCAGCCTGGCCAGAATGCTCCAGCATAACTACCACTACATGAGGTATTTGAGATCTGCCAAGGAGGCAATGGATGAAAAAAAGAAAAAAGGAATGGCACAACATTGAAAAGACAAAAGACCCCAGCAGGGGCAGGCCAGATATAGCAATGAACAGGTTTCCAGCACATTGGATCTTCTCATGGATAATGAGCCAACTGAACACCGTGATGTTGCCTCAGGCTTTGAGATGTCAGACTGCAAAGGATCTCTGAGCAGTACTGTGCCTATGACACACTTCAGTATCCACTGATTTTTCAACATGCACTTAAGGATACAAATCTATTTCAGAAGAACACCTCCCCTTGACTTCAAATGCTTGCAGTTCCCCATGAAGCCAACCTTTTCAAGTACCATCAACAAGAGCCAAGGTCAATTGTTTATAGTCATAGCTGCTGACCTCTTAACTCCATGCTTCAACCATGCTGGTAAGTTCTATGTTGCTGCATCCTGCACTTGCAGTGTGACATTTTTAGCTCCTTAGAAAAAGAAAAGAAATGTAGTCTACCCAAAGTGTCTGCAATGGTCAGAAAAAATATTTTGTATTACTTGTGTCACTTTCAAATCACAAATTAAATGTGAATAGTTTTATTGATGGTGAAATATAATTCAATCGCAATTCCTAACACACAAAAACAAAGTAATGTTATGTTTCTTTGTGCCTTCAAGCATGAGTATTTCTTTTTCTTAATTTATAATGTAAGAATGTTAATTTGATTTTTTTAATTAAAATTGTTTTTGTTTTTTTGATGTGAATATAATTATTTTTGTTCCTGCAGGAAAATCTAGCAGCTCAGTTTCACAAAAATCTGACTCCTCATTCTTAAAAATTCTGACGAAAACATCTGGTACAGTGTCACCACTAAAACAGTCCGCCACAAAGCCAGAATCACCATCTTCTTCCAGATCCAATGCAGTTTCTGCTCGTGCTTCAAATCAGGGCACTACTACTGGAACTATGTCTGAAATGAACATCGAGGTAGCTGATCCTAATAAAGGTTTGTTAACAAAGCGGTTTAGGAAGATCAGGGACAATCGTTCCTCCAAGAGCACAAATAAGGTATCTCCTATAGCTAAATTGGGCGATGCATTTCCAATAAATAGGAAGGCATTTGAGTACAAATCATGTGCAGATGAAATTGCTAATGCAAATGTCTCTTCTTCATTGTGGGAAACTAACTTTTCTCAAAAGCCTCAATCAAGTAATGTCCAAGGTACCTCTCCAAAACAGCTAAAGGCAGAGCGTTTTTCCAAGTTCCAGAATAATGTCAGTGAAATACAATCAGATTCAAGTTCCTTTCAGGGCAATGCAGAAGTTGGGGGGAAGACTAAAATGAGGAAGTTTAAGTTGCCAAAATCTACCTCAACCCCTCGTTCAGAAGTGAAGGATGATCTTAAAACTGCAAAAGACTCACCTGATGAAGATTTGAAGAATAGTGCTGACAAAATATTGAAGGCATTGCCTGAAGTTACCTCTCATATTCCTGTGGAGTCTCATTCCTTGCACTCACCTGGTGAAGATTTGTCTCCTGTGCCTCTTCCTGATATGCCTCTACCCGACAGCGTTGAACTGAAAACAAAGAATATTGCTGACTCAAAACCGGAGGCCTTACCTAAAGTTGTCTCTCTTATTCCTGTGGAATCTCATGCCTCGAGTACACCTGTAGAAGACAGTGTGGATGTGCTCCCTAGCCCTGGGGTGGAGAACAGTAATGATACAACATCTAAGACCTCTGCTAAAGATGTTGAATCTCACTCCTTGTGCTCACACTCACCAAGCAACTCAGAACCACTTCCTATCCATGGAGTGGAGAGTAGTGAAGACACAAACCCAAATGCACCCTCTCAAAATGTCTCTCATATTCCTGTTGGATGTAGTTCCTTATCTACGCCCTCATTAGGTGATGTTGAAGTCCTCCCTAGCCCTGGAGTGGAGAATGGTGCCTGCACGGAAACAAATACATCACCTAATGTTGTCTCTCATGCTTCTACTGAATCTCACTCCTTAAGCACCTCCTCACTAGATGGCATCGAACTTCTACCTTTCCCTGAAATGGAGAGCAGTGAAGATACCAAACCAAAGACACTTCCAAAAATTATCTCTCATACTTCTGTTGGATCTGATTCCTCTACACTCTCATCAGACAAAGTTGAAGCACTTCCTAGCCTTAGAGTGGAGAATGGTGCCAGCACTAAATTGAAGAGGATACCTACATCTGTCGCTCGTGCTCCTGTTGGATCTGGTTCCTTGCCTACCACCTCATCGGACAATGCTGAAGCTGTCCCTAGTACTAGAGTGGAGAATGGTACCAGTATGACACTAAATATATCATCAAATGCTGTCTCTCATGCTTCTGCTGAATCTCATTCTTTAAGCACGTCTTCACTAGATAGCATTGAATTGCTACCTTTCCCTGAAATGGAGAACAGTGAATATACCAAACCAAAGACACTTCCAAAAATTATCTCTCATACTTCTGTTGGATCTGACTCCTCTACACTCTCATCAGACAAAGTTGAAGCACTTCCTTGCCTTAGAATGGAGAATGGTGCCAGCACTAAATTGAAGAGGATACCTACATCTGTCGCTCATGCTCCTGTTGGATCTGGTTCCTTGCCTACCACCTCATCGGACAATTCTGAAGCTATCCCTAGTACTAGAGTGGAGAATGGTGCCAGTATGACACTAAATATATCATCAAATACTGTCTCTCATGCTTCTGCTGAATCTCATTCTTTAAGCACGTCCTCACTAGATAGCATTGAATTGCTACCTTTCCCTGAAATGGAGAACAGTGGGGATACCAAACCAAAGACACTTCCTAAAATTGTCCCTCATACTTCTGCTGGATCTGGTTCCTTGTCTACACCCTCATCAGACAATGTTGAAACACTTCCTAGCCCTAGAGTGGAGATTAATGCCAGCACTAAACCAAATACATCATCAAATGCTGTCTCTCATGCTCCAGCTGAATCTCATTCCTCGAGCACATCTTCACTAGATAGTGTTCAACTGCTACCATTCCCAGGAGTGGACTGCCATGGAGATGCCAAACCAAAGACACCTCCTAAAATTGTCCCTCGTACTTCTGTTAGACTTGTTTCCTTGCCTACACCCTCACAAGAAAATGTTGAAGCCCTCCCTAGCCCAAGAGTGGAGAGTAATACCAGCACAAAACCAAAGAGGGCACCTCATGCTCCTATTGAAAACAGTTCCTTGCCAATCCCCTTACCTGGCAATGTTGAAGCACTCCCGATCCTTGGAGTGGAGAATAGTGTCAATTCAAAGCCAAAGAGGACACCTAAAGCTGTTTCTTGTACTCCTACTGGATCTTTTCCTACCCCTTCATCAGGCAATGCTGAAGCACTCCCAAGCTCGAAAGTGAAGAATGATGCCAATACGTCACCAAATGCATCACCAAATGTTGTCTCTAATATTCCTGCTGAATCTCATTCCTTGAGCACATCTTCACTAGATGACGTTGAACCGTTACCTTTCCCAGTAGTGGAGAGCAATGGAGATAACAAACCAAAAACACCTCCTAAAATTGTCCCTCGTACTTCTGTTGGATCTGGGTCCTTGCCTGCACGCTCAGAAGAAAATGTTGAACCCCTCTCTAGTCCAGGAGTGGAGATTAATGCCAGCACTAAACCAAGGAGAACACCTATAGCTGTCTCTTGCTCTCCTGTCGGATCTGGTTCCTTTCCTACACCTTCATCAGGCAATGTGGAAACACTCCATTGCTCAAAAGTGGAGAATGATGCCAATATGACACCAAATACATCACTAAATGTTGTCTCTCATGTTTCTTCTGAATCTCATTCCTCAAGCACATCCTCACTAGATGGCGTTGAACTTCTACCTTTCCCAGGAGTGGATTGCAATGGAGATACCAAACCAAAGACACCTCCTAAAATCATCCCTCGTACTTCTGTTGGGTCTTGTTCCTTACCTACACTCTCACAAGAAAACGTTGAACCACATCCTAGCCCTAGAGTGGAGACTAATGCCAGCACAAAACCAAAGAGGACACCTGCACCTGTCTCTCGATCTGCTATTGGATCTGGTTCCTTGCCTACTGCCTCATCTGGCAAAGTTGACGCAGTCCCTAGTCCTCGAGTGGAGAATGGTGCAAGTATGACACCAAATATATCACCAAATGTTGTGTCTCCTGTTCCTGTAGAATCTCACTCCTTGAGCACGTCCTCACAAGATGATGTTGAACAGCTACATGTACCTTTCCCTGGAGTGGAGAGCAGTGGAGATACCAAACCAAAGACACCTCCTAAAATTGTCCCTCGTACTTCTGCTCGATCTTGTTCCTTGCCTACACCCTCACAAGAAAACATTGAACCACACCCTAGCCCAAGAGTGGAGACTAATGCCAGCACAAAACCAAAGAGGACACCTGCACCTGTCTCTCGATCTGCTATTGGATTTGGTTCCTTGCCTACTGCCTCATCTGGCAAAGTTGACGCAGTCCCTAGTCCTCGAGTGGAGAATGGTGCAAGTATGACACCAAATATATCACCAAATGTTGTGTCTCCTGTTCCTGCAGAATCTCACTCCTTGAGCACATCCTCACAAGATGATGTTGAACAGCTACATGTACCTTTCCCTGGAGTGGAGAGCAGTGGAGATACCAAACCAAAGACACCTCCTAAAATTGTCCCTCGTACTTCTGCTCGATCTTGTTCCTTGCCAACACCCTCACAAGAAAACATTAAACCACACCCTAGCCCAAGAGTGGAGACTAATGCCAGCACAAAACCAAAGAGGACACCTGCACCTGTCTCTCGATCTGCTATTGGATCTGGTTCCTTGCCTACTGCCTCATCTGGCAAAGTTGATGCAGTCCCTAGTCCTCGAGTGGAGAATGGTGCAAGTATGACACCAAATATATCACCAAATGTTGTTTCTCATTTTCCTGCAGAATCTCACTCCTTGAGCACATCCTCACAAGATGATATTGAATTGCTACACGTACCTTTCCCTGGAATGGAGAGCAGTGGAGATACCAATCCAAAGACACCTCACAAGAGCAGTGGAGATACCAAACCAAAGATACCTCCTAAAATTGTCCCTCGTACTTCTGTTGAATCTTGTTCTTTGCCTACACCCTCACAAGAAAATGCTGCACCACTACCTAGACCAAGAGTGGAGAGTAATGCCAGCACCAAACCAAAGAGTACACCTGCAGCTGTCTGCCATACCCCTGTTGAATCTGGTTACTTGCCTATCCTCTCATCAGGCAATGCAGTAGCAGTTTCTAACCATGGAGTGGAGAATGGTGCCAAGTCAGTTCCAGAGGCTTCTCCAACAGCTGTCTCTCACACTTCTGTTGGATCTGGTTCTATACCTGTAACCCCAGTAGACAATGTTGAACCACTTCATACCGTAACCAAACCAAAGACACCACCTAAAACTATCTCTCTGACTTCTGTTGAATCTCACCCCTTGCCCACACCCCCACCAGAAAGGTTGGAGCCACCCCCTGGCCCTAGAGTGGAGAATGGTGCCAACTCAAAGTCAAAGAAGACACCTACAGCTGTCTCTCTTATTCCTGTTGAATCTGGTTCCTTATCTACACCCTCATCAGGTAATGTTGAAGCTGTCCCTTGCCCTGGAGTGGAGAATGGTTCCTGTACAAAACCAAAGAGAACACCCATAGCTGTCTCTCATAATCCTGTTGGATCTGGTTTCTTGCCTACCCCCTCTTCTGGCAATGTTGTAGCACTTCCTAGCCCAAGGGTAGAGAATGAGGCCAAATTAATTCCAGGGGCTTCTCCAACAGCCATCTCTCATACTTCTATTGGATCTGGTTCTGTACCTTCAGTAGACAACATTGAACCACTCCATATCCCAACCAAACCAAAAACACCACCTAAAATTGTCTCTCATAATCCTGTTGGATCTGGTTTCTTGCCTACCCCTTCATCTGGCAATGTTGCAGCACTTCCTAGCCCAAGAGTAGAGAACGAGCCCAAATTAATTCCAGGGACTTCTCCAACAGCCATCTCTCATACTTCTATTGGATCTGGTTCCGTACATGTACCTTCAGTAGACAACATTGAACCACTCCATATCCCAACCAAACCAAAAACACCACCTAAAATTGTCTCTCATAATCCTATTGGATCTGGTTTCTTGCCTACCCTTTCATCTGGCAATGTTGCAGCACTTTCTAGCCCAAGGGTAGAGAATGATATCAAACTAATTCCAGGGGCTTCTTCAACAGCCATCTCTCATACTTCTATTGAATCTGGTTCCATACCTGTACCTTCAGTAGACAACGTTGAACCACTCTATATCCCAACCCAACCAAAAACACCACCTGAAATTGTCTCTCAAACTTCTATTGGATCTCATTCCTTGCCCATCCCCCCACCAGAAAAGAAAGAACCACTTCTAAGCCCTAAAATTGAGAATGTTATCAGTACAAAACCAAGGATGACACCTACAGCTCTCTCTCATATTCCTGTTGAATCTGGTTCCTTATCTATGACCTCACCAGGCAATGTTGAAGCACTACCTAGCCCTAGAGTGGATATTGCTGGAGTGGAGAATGGAGCCAGCACAAAACCAAAGAGAACACCTACATCGCTCTCTAATATTTGTGTTGAATCTGGCTCCTTATCTGATTCCTCACAAGATAATATTGAAGCTGTCCCAAGCCCTGGAGTGGAGAATGGTGCTATCACAGAACCAAAGAGGACACCTACAGCTGTCTCTCGTATTCTTGTTGAAGCTGGTTCCTTATCTACACCCTCATCAGGCAATGTTGAAGCTGTCCCTGTCAATGAAGTGGAGAATGGTACCAGCACAAAATCAAAAAGAATACCTACCACTGTCTCCCATGAATCTGGTCCCTTATCTACAACCTCATCAAGCAATGTTGAAACTGTCTCTTGCCCTGCAATGGAAAATAATGCCAACATAAAACCAAAGAGAACACCAACAGCTGTCTCTCATATTCCTGTTGGATCTGGTTCCTTATCTGCTCCCTCATCCAGCAATGTCAAAGCTGTCCTTAGCCTTAGAGTGGAGAATGGTGCCAGCACGAAATCAAAGAGAACACCAACATCATTCTCTCGTGCATCTATTGGATCTGGTTCCAGACCTGTACCTCCACTAAACAAGGTTGAACCGATTCATAACCCAACTAAACCTAAGACCCCACCTAAAAGTGTCTCTTGTATTCCTGTTGGATCTCATTCCTTGCTCACAAAAAGGTTTACAGAATTGTTTGATCGGATAAATGTTCTAGAAGATGAGGTGAGTGAGCCATTGCCCCCTTTCACTCAGACTAAAGTCACAGAGAACAAGAAAAAAGCATCAATTGCAGATCATGCTATTAAAGACAGCTTGGCATCTCAGACATTTGTCAAAATTCCTGATGACCAACAAAGAATGGTTGCTGAGAAGTTTCCTCCTATGCGGAAGATTGAAGTGGAGAATGGTGAAGAGCTTGAAACAGTGCTTCCTGAGAGACCATCATTAGGTGCTGAAGCTCTATCACCACAGGGAAATCCAGCTCATAAAACTAAGAAAAATTTAAATCAGGAGCAAAGTCCTACTTCATCTTGCTATATTTCTAGTCCACCACTTGCAAGGAGAGCAGCGCTGCCTGTACCTCTTTCTAAAATGCTTACTCCTCTTCATTCAAAGTCTCCTACTGCTTTTCCACATCCAGTAACCTCTAGCACCTCACCAGGCCTTGTGAATGATGCTAAAACTCTGAGTGCTGGCAGCAGTTCTGATTTATCCACTACACACAGCTATAGATCTACCCATATCCAAGTCAAACCAAACATTCAACCCTCTTCTTCGGAAACCATATCAACGCCTATAGCTGAAACACCTGGTACCCCTTCATCATCTCACCTATCTTCTGCACGCAACAAATCTAGCCCCCTCTGTCTTCCTGTCGACAATGCATTGATAAAACCTAATACGCAGAGTTTTGAAGAAAGGATCTCCAGCTTTCACTCTTGTTCTAGCTCATCTACTAGAATTATGGAAAATCCTAACTTTGGCAATAAAGGAATAAATTCAAACTCTGAGAATGTCACTCTTCTCTCAGTGAGCCATCAGACCCTTCCCTCTGTGACCAATCAGTCTCTTTCCTCAATGACCAATCAGCCTCTTCATAAGGTGAAGGTAATATCACAGGGGTCACATCCCATCAATCCTAATCTAAAGTTTACTCGAGTAGCAAAGAAAACATGGAAGAAACCACAGCCTTCCAGAGATGATGATCGCCCTTCTTCTGCCAGTGCCACTGGGGCTGTTATGGGCACAGGATTTGATCCAGAACCAGTTAGGCCCCGAACTTCTAGTCTGCAGTCCATTGGTTCCTTTGATTCCATACTGACACTTGATAAACAGAGCTATCTTCAGAAACAATCTTCTCTTTCAGCGAGCAGTATCTCAACACCAATGGCTGAACACAGCATGAAAGACAAACCACATTTTTCCTCATCATTATTGAACATAGATAGTGAAGCCCATGTAGGAATACAACGAGAACTGCTTCCCAAATCAGAATCAACAGGTAACGATTTAGCACAAAGTGCATTTGTGTCCAAGGAACAGGAGCTGAGAATCAGAGGAAAGTTGAAGCGTGGAAGAGTGGACAGCTTCCAAAGAAAGATCAGGAAAGTAAGAAAATCTCCATTCAACCTATTGGTACAGGACAACAACTTATTGGATGTAAGTAAACATTAGAATTTTATGTCGCATTAAAACTAGATTTTTCATAATCAATGATATTTCACTGTGGTACAGACTGAACCAGAGAAGTGGGGCACCAAAGAGGTTTGCCAGTGGCTCGATTTTGTTGGTTTGGACTCATTCAAGCAATCCTTTAAAAGTAAAAATATCAATGGAGGTACACTGCTTCAAATGGATGTCAAACCGTTAGGTAAACACTACTTAAATTATTATCATTTTTGTTAATTTTTTTTATTATAAAGGAAAATCATTGCTGTCCATGAATATGATCGAATTATTCCATTTTCATGCTTCATGATTGTTAGATCCAGTAGAAGTTGTTGGTATATGCAGTAAGGACTGGCACAAGCTGAAAGCTGCAATCCGTGCTCTGAAGAATCCTATTCAGAAGGACTCCGTTGTACTGGATCCTTCCATGGGAGAACTGGCGCACGTTGACAATATCCGGTCACAGTCAACACCTAACATTCCTGAGTCAACCGAATCTTTCAAGCTTGGGATGGACTCTCATTTCCACCGACAGTCCCCTATTCCACTCACTGCAGATAGAGCAACCATAAATCTTACCTCCAGGAATCCCCATGAGTTTGAAGAAATGAGGGAGAGTGAGAGCCCAAACGTTTGGCACAAACAAGCCAGCCAAAATGGAATCATCTTCCAGAGTAATATGGACAAGATTTACTCAAGAGATGCACATAGTTCAAAAAATTCCACTGGGGAAAATCTTGACAGTTCGAAGAATATGGTCAGTCAGTGGATAGCCGAGCTGGACTATGGGAGGAGTTCAGTCTCTCACACTGAACCAGCCATCCCTCCTGACTCTGTTCTTAGAGATGACCCTTTGTCTACTTCATCAAAAGTACACTTAAGCCCTCCACCAATGCCGTCACCATCACAGGAGCTTGTTGTTGACAGATCAGAATCAAACCGCAGCAGTAGCAAGATGCGCTTACCTGGAGGTCAGAGTGTGCACAACAATGACCCGAGAAAGGCTCTGTCCACTTCATCTCACTATTTGACTGACATGAGATCCTCTCCTTCAACACCTCTTTTATCCTTGCCGGCAAACACTCTTGTGAAGATTTACATGAACAAAGTGCAAGAAGGTAAAGGGCATAGCATATTGCTCATTAAACATCAGTTGAGATGATCACAGTCTTGTAATGTTGTTGTTTCTGTTGCAGTGTTGGTTGTCATGTTTTCCTCCCCCCCCCCCCCCCCCCTTTTGTTTTGTTTATTATCATGCTCACATAGCTAGTTACTTTTTAAAAAATTATATTGTTGTGGTTGTAGTTGGCATGTCAGGTTTTAGTTTTGCCTGATTTTGCAATCTTCTGTCATGCTGTGTGATATTGATATGAAGTTACCTTGCTGATGTTGATTGTTGTCTAATTCACACTTGCAGGCAGTCTTTATAAATCATTCTTTGCTAGCAGTCTGACGACAGTGGAGGATATTATAACACAGGTACTAGTGAAAGCCAACCTAGATGACCAGGACACAAACAATTACTCCATCATGGAAGTTACCACTGGTTAGTCAGTTTAATTCCCATCAATAATTTAGTTGTTTGTTTGTTTGTTTGTTGTTTTCTTGCTACCTTTATTATCATTTTCATTGTTTCTATCTGCTATTGACATCTGCCACTGAACAGTTGTTACTGATGCATCTATTTTTCTATTGTTTCTGTGTTATTTAGAATCTAGTCAGCTTCTGGAACGTCTGTATACTATTGTTGACTCAATGAATAGGCACGGACATGACAGTAACTATCGCCTTGAGCTGCGACATGCTCCTAGAGAAACTACTCCTTCAATAGATCATGTGACAGAGCAGCAAACAGAAAATTCTAAGACAGAGTGTGTTAGCGACCAAACAACAATTCGATCTCATATCCACAAGCTGGAGAAAAATAACTCAGATTTATACCAAGACATGGATTATCTGAAACTTCAACTGCTGAGTCAACAAGAACTCAAAGGTCGGCTATTTTGGTTACAGAAGGAATACTCTGTGCTCGATATGAAGTACCAAAGTGACCAGTCAGCCCACACATCAGCCATGCAGCACCTCCAGGAACAACTGGACAAGACATCCCTCATTCAGCGGAAGACAGAAGACCAACTGCTGGTGATGAAGAGCAGTGAAATGAAAGGTCCTAAAACTGTGCTGGATCAAATTCAAGAGAAGTACACTGAAGAGGTCACAAACCTGACCAGTGAGCTAAGGGTGAAGGACAGATCTTTGCAGGAAATGAGGAACGATAGAATTGAACTTGTAAGTGCATTGACCAGCGTTGAGTGTATAATGAATGTTTAAGTTCTACATTAGGAGTTTATCATAGTGTCATGTAGATAATGGACCTACTTTAACATTTACATCTTTTAAAGGTGTTTTATTTGCTTCACAGGCTGCATGACACTTAACTCTGGCTCTAAAATTGTTAGATCAGGATCCAGCATAATATGCTTGAATACCAGAATAGGATAGGTTTAACCCGCACTTACCACACATAATGAATTCTAAGCAAGAGAATATGTATATATTTGTTTTATTTTGTTTTTTTGCTTGACATGACGATAATATGAATTTTTAGGAGGATAAGGTGAACTGCTTACAAGAGAAGCTAAAGAAATTTGATCAAGATACCCATCAACTTATGCAATGCAACTTGCAAATCCGCTCCTTGAAGCGTGAAAGTGAAACAAAGGATGATATGATTGAGAAGATTGCATCAGAGAAAGAACACACACAGATACTCGCCAACCAGGTTAATCCCCCCCTTCATGTGCATGCATGTCTAGGCACAGGTAGTGCAGTCAACTACTGTTGTTATGTTTCCTATTGTAGAGCGTTGCACTACAGAGGACCCTCCAAAGTGTTGATTTCAATGCTAAGCAACAGAAGGAGCTTTTTAATAACACTGTGATTAAACTCAGAGAAAGGTTGAGTCGACAAGCACTTGAGAATGCCCAGAAGGATCAACAAGTAAAAATATTGCAGAAAGAGGTGGATCGTTTTGTCAGAGAAAAACAAGTGAAGGTGAAAAAAAATGAGATTTTACCTATTTGTTGTGGATAGACTGATTGCTAATAATTTACTTTTATACTACAGGATGTTTTAATTACTAGTCTTCAGGCAGACCTTGCCAGTTATAAAACCTTCCAGTCTTCCACTTCTAGTGACAGCCTTCATGTCCAGAATTTGCATCGGTCAATCTCCCTCCACGAAGTGGCCATGGCGTCACTCAAGAAAGAGATTAAAATGCAGAATGATGAGCTGATAGCATCTCTACAAGATGTGGCTAGACTACGGGCAATTCAAGACAAGAAGGTATAACTTATTGACAAGAGATGCAAACATTGAATGAATATTTGACATTAATTTGTTTATAAACTTCAGGAAGAACAGTTCTCTTTGGTGAATTCAGTAGATGACAGAGATGTGGACAACCACAGGTAAGCATGGGAATTGCCAGTGATATGTACTGCACTTGATATTTCGTCCATATATTAGGTTGTGCCTGTACAGCACCTTGGTCCACACCTCACCACACCTACTAATCACTGTCCACATCACGAGACCCTGCACCAAAGAAAGAGATGAAGGAGATGTAGCCTTGAAAGTTGGAGTGGGTGTCAAGTTGGATACCCTTCCTGGCGAGTTTGGAGGCTGTGTGATTATCAAGATTGATGAACATGTCAAAGGTTTGCTACCAGGAGACAGGTTGGTGAAGTGAATCCATTACTAGAACTCATACAGGTATTTGTAAACGATTGATACTGTTCATGTGCACAAAGGAGCACATAGATTGCACACCCTAAAGCTATAGAAGACCATTCGTGCAAGGTCTGTTTGGGCACCCAAAACAAATAGAATTGATTATGATGTAGTATAGTGTCAAACATGACTTGGTAAAATAAAAATAAGCCAGCCACTTATTTTTCTTCTCTTTTTAATTTATCGCCTTGTGGATCTTTAGAACAACTATATGTTCAAGATACACAATTATCCAAATGATGCAATGTTTTGAACCCCATCCATATTTTGAAATTGGAAATGACATGCAATTCAAAGCTAATTCTGGATATATTCCTCAAATATGCTTCTGATATAATCTCTAGTCCACAATAGCATTTGGTTTGATTTGTGAAAGTTGGCAGCTTCACACTCAGAATTGAACCAATAGTAACTAATTGGTCTGTGGAGGTTGCACAAGTTTTATTGTATAGTATTAAACTCACCAGTTGTGTATCTTTAGAACAAGGTTGACAGAGATTCATGCTCACAAATGTTGCAATGCTCTCTCTGCCCTGGGAGCTGGACTGAACAACAAGTATGGTGTTTGGACTTATATATAAATACATAGTGCAGAGAGAATGTCTAAGTTAATTAGATTGATTACAGACATCGATCTTAAAACACCAAACACTGTTTATACTAATACATCACTAACCAGTGTCTTTTATTTCTTAACACAAACTGTTCTTTGAATTAACAACAAAAAAAAAAAACAACCATCACATCACCTTTTTTTTTTACACAACTTTCATTTGGCCATCTCGTTTAAAAAAAAAAAAAAAAAATTATATTTGACAGCTTCACACAGCCCATGTTCATCCCAGTGATCATGTGACTATCCATGCAAATGAAATGCATGATTAAGACACAGTGAGATAGACAAATAAACAGATAGACAGCCAGAAATATTAATCAGTTGCTTGATTTCTCTCTCTCTCTCCCTCTTTCTCTCTCTCTCTCTCTCCCTCTTTCTCTCTCTCTCTCTCTCTCTCTCTCTCTCTCTCTCTCTCTCTCTGCAGTATTTCTTTATATTAATCTTTTATTACTACTGCCATAGTTGAAAATAAGCTATAAAACTTGCATGTTGTCATATTGAGTAGTTTTCCAACCAAAAAATGGTGCTGTTTTTTTTTTGGGGGGGGGGGGGGGGGGGGGGGGGGTTCTGTTTATAGGTCGTATATGGTGTCTTTTTCTTCAAATAAGACACATATGGAGTTTGTGTATTGAATTCAGTACTGCCCAGACAATTATGTTTGATTAATGTTGGCATAATTTAGAAGTCACCACTTTATGATCTTGCAGGATATTGGAAGTGAATGACTATAACGTGGTCCACAAGTCTAGCCTTGAGCTAGAGGAACTACTCCAGCAAAGTATTCTTGCCCCAGAGGGTCTAAAGCTAGTAGTGGCACGCCTCCTAAAACCGGCGGAGAGCAGTGACAGTGAAAGTGTCACCCTCAGTGTGAGCCTTGATTCACAAGATCTTGAGGTGGAGCACTGGAAGCAGAAATGCAGCAGGTAATGCAGATACACACATGCTCGGGTATGCAAATGTGTGCTCTATGATGATTTATTCATTCAGTTTAGATGAGGTTATGTATTGTTGAACTATTGTGATGTCCATGTGCACCCATAGAGAGTGTGCTCTGAATGTATACAATCAAGAGATGTCGACCATGCATGCATGACCTAGCTGTGTCGTCAACATTATCAGAATCTTTGAATTTATCAGCATAGGATAACAGAATTGTATAAATCTGTACTGAATTATTGGCCTTGGGTTGGATTCTTTCTCGGTGCCAGGGCAATAATTATGGGATGGTGCCAGCAATGGGTACAATATGGCCTGGACAATGGCTTGGGTTAGTGCTGACAATGGTTAGGTACAGTTGAACACAGGTATTACTATACAGCTGTGGGTTTGTTTGTTTATTCTTAGTTGGGGGGGGGGGGGGGTGAGATGCTTCCAATAGTAATTATTTTGAAACCCAGTTGCTTTTAAATATAGTTGAGTTCACGTTAGAAGCAAGCACACATAAAGAGTACCTTAAACCACAGACCGATTTATGCCCTTCCCTTCTCTCCTCTGTATGAAGAGAAGTGTTGCTAGGATTTGGATTAGTGCAATGGCTAATGCCTGAGGTAAGTTGGTGCTAGACTTCTATGGCAGTGGTTAAGACCAGGCTTCTGGAATACTAATCAATATACTATCAGTTGACTTGTTGATTATGCACGATGATGTAATCCTAGCTCTAGCTACTTTGGCTCAAAATCTCCATGTTCATACACAGACACTTTATTCCTCCTGTGATTTATCTTTTTCTTTCACTCCTCTCTCATTAGGATGAAGTCTGAAATCTTGAAATGCTCAGCATCAAAGAAGGTGATACAATTCTCTGATTATATATAAGCATAGTCATTCTAAGTTGGAAGATACATCTTTGAACAGATTTAATTGGTGTAACAATTATGCATGACAAATTATAAAATAATGCAATCAATTATTAACCCTAGCTCCCTAATAATTGATTGTATTATTTACAAGGTATATCCCTCCAAAATGTCAGCCTATTCTGTTGTGTGAAATAACATTAGTGAGGGGAAGTCTGTTGAGGAACTTCATTAATAGTGGAAATGGAAAGAAAATGTATTTGTGGCACTTTCATCAGACTACTCATTTCTACTGGAAGAAAGTTATAGAGAAGTACAGGAAGCTGAATACAGCTTACCGACGTAATCATTCAAACACACCAGATCTATTCACAGGCGTAAATTGATCACACACAAGGAATCTGAAACTGAAGGGAAGTGAAGTGGAGTGTGGGGAGAGGCAGGAGGTTTCGTTGTAATTTTGACTTCCATCTACTTAACTTTTACTTGCAGTGTCAATAACCATTAATGTGATATATTCAGTTTTAAAAATCTGAAATTAGATTATCATCATTCTTTATGATTATTTCAGGTCAGAGATATGGAAATGCTGTACCTCCAGTCAACAGTTCAAGACCTCAAACAACAAGTAAATCTTATCTAACTTAAACTATGTTAGGCATGTTTCTGCTTGTGCGATATTTGACCTGTAATTATATTGGGTACCTTTATCATGTCACGGTCAACTCTGACCTCAAATGCTTGTGGTGACATGTCTAATACTAAACATATAACTTGTTGCAAGAGAGTTGCTGAATATTCAATGATGGTATTTAGCACAGAAGAGTATATGTTTGCTTTTAATAATCCACTTGAGCTATGTGGTTAGGTTGGAGAATCTGCAACTGGTATAGTTCTTGCCTGTTTTGTACCGCAAGAATCAAAATGTTACACATAACCTCCAACAAATGTAAAATGTTGATTTGATTTAGTACAACTTGAGGACAGTGTGCAAGAACATTCCTATTGTCTTGTGTGGAAATAAGGCGGACATCGAAGATAGGAAAGTTAAAGCCATGACTATTGTTTTCCATAGAAAGAAAAAGTTGCAGGTGAGATAGTTTAACATTGTACTATTGTTGGTGGAGAGAAATATGAAACTACGTAACAAACTGATTAAGCAACTGTAATTAAAGTTGAAGTAACAGTTTCAAAACACCAAAACTATGTAAAGTGTGGGAATTCAAAAAACCAATACATTTTAAGAAAAAGTCATGCACAAAACTCAAATTAACGGTAGGAAATGTACCAAAGCAAGGCTCCTCGCTTTTGCACTAAAGAACCAGCCAGAGGTTCTGCTACCACAGTTGCTTAATATTTTGTTCTATGAGGTACTTCCTCTGATTCTGCATTGCTAACTCTTGCAAGAAAGGTGACCAAACTTGTAAACTATATACTTATGAAGGGAATAGCTGAATTCTGGATGACTGGCTGATTCTATTAACTATTACACTTAATAGTTTCCTTGATTCAAGTTAAGATTCAAATCTATATATTTTTTTTGGTCAGATTAAAGGATACTTAAGGCATAACGAAATCAACCAATTCAGATAAATTGTCCGGCATTTAAAAAAAAGAAAAGAATAACTATAGTGATTGTGCCACCAACACAAACCACCACTTCTCTCTAGAAAACCTGGAAGCATGTATTTCACTAACCAAAAAACAAAAATATTTACTTTTTTAAAATTTTTTTTTATTTTTTAATAAATTTGCAGAAAACCCGCCCTTGGGTGGTTTTTAAGTTGGCCATCTGCAATAACAAATAGTTTAGTTTGCTTTATGTAATATGTAGGGATTATTGACACTAATCTCATTAATCAAATGAACATGATGCAACAAATAAACATGCCAAGTTTTAATGATAGTTGTGTTCCATGTCACCAAACCACACCTATTAACAACGCCACACCCATAGCCACCTGATCTGAATGAAACTTTTGTGAGGGCATGCAGTGATGTGCCCTAATCAATCCCTGAAAGTTTCGTGAAGATCCCTCCAGCCATTTGGAAGAACTTAAAGTCCGCACAGACAGACAGGCAGATAGACAGACAGATAAACAAATTGTAAATTACACTAAAATTTTCTAGTTTCTTCGAATTTTTCAGTCATCAGAACAACGCTAAGGTACTAATTAACACTTACTCCTTCACTTTCTTCTTCTTTTCTGCTATAAATTTTGTTATCCATTTATTAAACTGAAAACAGATGTCCACAGAGCTGCCATGAGCATGCAGCACAAACTCCTTCCTCCCTTTGTCTTTTCGATGCAGCTGCTTATCCAATAACACTGTTCATTGATCATCCTGTAAGAATTGTGATTATCATAACATACTAACACAAAACTCTTTATAGGTTTTTTCCTGCCACAACTTATAGCCAGATGGGATATAGAACTGTCTATAACAGCTCTGCCATAATGCACTGTCATCCATTGTCATTGAAATATTTTAAAAACTCCTTCAGTTTCTCTACTGACAGCTCCAGTGGTACTCAATAATGAAGCAACACAAACATAATATAATTTCAATTTCAATAACTACTAGTGAGTGATGGTGGTAGTACATTATAGTTTAATACTAATACCATGACCCTCACAGCACCAAATATCAACTGTCAAGGTGGGAACTAGTACGTATCAATAGATTCTTTAGAAATATTTGGAAATCCCCTGTCGAAATTGTAGGTACCCCCTTCCTTAAATAGATTAAAAATTTTGATTCAATTGAAGTGAAAGAGCTCCAAAATCTCATCAAAATTGTAGGTACCTCCTCCCCTATTTAGAAATTGTGATCCAATTGGAATGAAAGAACTCCAAAATCTCTGGAGTGACCTCAATACTCATTGTGGTAATAAAAATGCACAATTCCTCTTTCCCCTTCTTATATCTCCAGATGGAAGCAGATAAATCTGCTAAGCATCTCCATGAGTTGCAAGGGAGTGAGGACATGCACGACAACCAGTCATTGGAGATGCTGGAAGATATTCTCAAGAAAAGAGATAAGGAAATTGCTATTTTGAAGACAGCAGAGAAAGCAAGGGTATGTAATATCTCACCCATACAATTAGTTGTGTTGCGGGTGGATGACTGTAGACAGCTCTAGAAGTCTCTCTTTGGCATAATAACTTAATTGCTATTGTTATTTCGAGACAGGCTAAAAGCACACTTATTTGAAGTAAGTAATTGACTATCTAGGACTAATTCTCAGGCATACACAAAGCAAGTATTTATGATATATCCTCATCAGAATTATAAGTGTGTCTATATAAGAGTGTGATGCTGTGATCAGTAGCTAAAGCATATATACACTCAACACTCCCAACAAGTTAGTCGAACCTGCAACTTCTTTTTGAAGAAAAAAATATATATATAAAAATAGAGAAGTTACCACTGTAGATTCCCAGCTTGCTACCTGTGCTGAATTGACACTAACGTATACAACCAGGAGAACCTCGTATTATTTGACTAACAATGGTAATTCTGGAATAAAAGTATAATCTCTTCTAGAATCAGTGTAGTGCCAGCTTTATAAATGCAAATGCACCAGAAAATTGTGAATCAGATTTAATTTGTTTAATTCTATAGATTACAGAGTTGAAGAAGATAAAGAAAGAGAAGGAAAAGGTAGTAAAGGCCATGCGGGCACACATGGTCAACTCAGAAGACTTGAAGGATGTCCTGCCACGACACAGGACCAAAGGAGAGAGCACAGCCAGACTTACCAGGGCCCAGATGGTGACCACTATTCATAACATTGAGGAAGACCTCACACATCACAAAACTTACCTTGATGAACTCCTTGCAATCGTCATTGACCAGAACCCTCAGCTGCTCTCCATGATTGGCAAGGTTCAGAAGACAAAGTGAGCTTGAAACACATAACTTGAACGGTTGACTGATAAATAGAGGGAAGAATTTTGCTAATTCATTTGTGTGCTTGCCAACATTAAAAAATTATTAAAAATAAATAAAATTAAAAAACAAAAACAAAACAATATTAATAAATTTAAAAAATAAATAAATAAAAAGAAAGAACAAACTTTAAACCCCCCCCCCCCCCACCCCAACAATGAATCAACAATTTCATGCACCTTGCCACTAAAATTGCAGCGTTAACTGTGGCAGTATATATTTTTTATTAGTTGATCATTTACTTGTAGTTGACAATAGAATACGAAATCCTAATAATTTTCGTAGTCGACATTAGAATACAAAAATCCTAATAATTTTCTAAGCATTAATTATAACTATCTCCTTTCTTTTCTAACCTCAAACTACAATATAGTAAAATTATATTTAAACTACTTGCTCATTATACATACAACTAAATATTAATGCTAAAATCCAGTATTTTAGTTGACATATTCGACACACATTACTCCATGTATGGACACTAACCAATGTGTTTTATTTGTTTAGTTCTAGAACACCAATAGAAATCCATAACTTTTGCCTGTGCCACTGGAGTAGTTGAATGGACAGAAGTTGGACTCTCAGCTAATGGTTTTGCTGAACCCCCCCACAAACCAACCTTATCCTGCACTGGTACAAACTAAATGATCTAGAGTACAATAGAAATGATGCACTTGCCTTAACTCCCACAGGCTAGGTGCTGCACTGGTACAAACTAAATGATCTAGAGTACAATAGAAATGATGCACTTGCCTTAACTCCCACAGGCTAGGTGCTGCACAGGTGTTATTAGCTAAACATTTTTAGAAAAAATATATTGGGGAAGGAAAAAAAGGGAGGTTTATTAGTTTTGCTTCCATATTACTTGGTCCACCACTAACCAGTGCATGCAATAAGTTGCGAGATCCAATAATAACTTCTACAATTACCTGTAGATATCAATTCCTTTATTGTATATATGTACATGTAATGTACACAATATGAATCTGTGCAGACATTATCCCCCCCCCCCCCTTCTTTTCTTGTTTGTATCTCTGTCTCTAGAGATAAGATGGACGAAGGCAACTGGTGCTGAACATCACCCAATCATTACCTTGCTCATATAAATATATATTACATATCTTCTTTTTATACAGTACAGCTGATAGAAACTGTAAAGTTTCATGCACATGTGTAATTAAATTTATACTAGTTGTGTTAGTGGTGATGTTAATTCCGATACATTATTGCAGTGACAACCAGAAAGAAAGGTCAACACTAAATGATAATTAATATTCATTTCTTCTTTGTAGATCTTGTTCTAGTCTTAATTTCATCAGCAACTTGAGCAGTACATTCATCACCACCACCTCTTCCATCTCCATTACCATCACCTTTCCCCTTCCGTTTAGATCTTCTGGGACCTGAAGCAGCTGGTTTGGCTGTAACTGTTGCTGTAGCATCACCATCAACCATTGCCTTCACCTTTTGAGTTTCTCTAGTCTCACTTGATTCCACTTCCATTCCAACGCTTCCTCCCAGCTCAGAGTTTGTTAGTTGTACCGTTTCATCTTCCTCTGAGTCGGCATTCGCTTGAGCATTGTTTCTCTTCTTCTTCTTCTTCTTGGCTTTCTTCCTTTCATTGGGTGAAGTCAAAATTTCTCTCAACGTAGCTCCTCTTTTAGTAGGTGATGCTTGATCCTCACCACCAGAGCTGTCGAGGAGGGAGCCCAGCACTCCCCATGTGCTCTCTCCTCCCAAACCAACCAGTTCAGCTGTACCTTGACCCTGTGTAACAAAACAACAAAACACATCACAAAGCCATCGAAATGTGTTCAGGAACAGATTTTATGCCTGAGGGGGAAACTAATATGGCTGCAGAATGGGTTATTTAGGATGAAATAACGACTAACTATTTCATCCTATAATAGCCATTGGTGCCATGTCACACCATAGAAACACGCACCAACAAACCACCTGTGTATGGAAGGAAGAGCCCCAAACAGCATGAAAAATGTTAAACTCAACATTGACCCTTTACCAAAAACCAGGCATACTTCAACCCGGCCACAGAAGAATTTTTATTTTAATGAGTAGGACATCAACTCGAGGATGATACACAGCATTTCTAGACACTTGTAACAGAACTAAGAGAAACACAGAAGCTGTTGATGATGCTACTTGCCAGCTGTTAACACACACAGGAAAGATCTGTTGGCCTCTTTTAAAATAGAAATAACGGGGAGACCTATGTGGATGTCTATAGTAGTACCAATCCTGTGAAAATCACTCCTGCTGCCCCCCTCCCCTTCCCTCCCAACCAGTTAAAAAATTCTGAATGATACAATGAGAGTTAGATTACATGGAGAGCACAGAAACACAACATGGGGATGTAAACAATTAGAGTAGCATAAAGTGGACAACCAAAACAACTTCAAAATCAATGCACTAATTGGCAGACCACTCCCCCCTAGGATGTTACTCATTACAATGTTGTTTTCCAACATACAAGACAAATGGACACAGGATAATTGTTGGCTCAATCCTAAGTACTCCAGCACATACTATTTCATGTGCTAAATGAAAATTCCTTAAAATATTCATTTCTCATTCCAAGTGATTCTATTTCCCATTCTAAGCAATTCCATAACCCAATCCCATTCTTGCATACTATATGGCAGTGGAATAAATGAGAATATATTGGAACTGGACTATCTTCGAAAGAGGGACAAAGAGTTACACACACAAGCATGCACACACATACTACACATGAGCTAACCAAGCTATTGACTTGTCCTTTGATTGTCATGCTCTCTTCCTCCATGGTCACCACTCCTTCCTCTTGATCTTGTCTAGTGGGCATGTTCATTTTATCCTCCACCTCCTCCACTGCACGAGAGCTACAGAGAATACTCTCTGTATTCCTGAGAACATGTTGCCCACAGTGTGTGCATGTAAATCTCCATGTGATGTGCAACCACAACATATCATATACACAAATTCACATTTACCATCGAAAGTATATATATTGTACTACAGCAGAATATTCTTGAGCTTTGGTCTAGCTAGGGTTTATTGTCTCCTCCTTTAGATGCATGGCTGAGAAACCACATGGGCTGAAGCAACTTGGTGGGGAGAATTACAGGATTTACAAAAAGGAAAAAAAAAGAAGAAAAAAAAAGAAGGAATGTGTGCATGCTCTCAGTTAACATAACCGCATAATGATTACTACAGGAAGAAATGCTAACAGTATGACATACTCTGCCAAGGTTTTGAACCATCGGCTGATATTTTTGGTGGGCACTGTATTGGTTCCATATTCCTTTAGCCATATGAAGACAATCATAACAAGAACACACAACTAACTGCTTTGCTGATTGAAGCCTTGTATGGCTAATGCGAATAACCACTGAAGAGTTAGAATTCAAGGTGGTACCCATTTTGATCAAATTCTAGGTGTGAAAGGAAGCATACTCTTACTCCCAAAACTCTAATCACTTTCTTTTAAAATTTATTATGTCATAATAAGAACAACTTCAGGAGAGAGCCAGAGAGAGAGAGAAGGGGGGGGAAAGAATTCTAAAGTATGCCCTTCAGACTCCTGTATTTATCTCTGCATGGAGTATTCTATTGGTCTATTGAGTAGAGTACTAACATTTCACAGGCTGGGGAGTCATGGGATCTAATGGGTTGTTGGCTGGGTAATAAAGGGCTTCCAAGGTAAACATAGACCTCCACATAGACAAGGCTCAAATACAAGCAAACAATTAGCCCTCAAACTGCACCTCACACACTGCATGACAACAATCTTGCTACACACTACCACATACGTTGACAGGTCATCTATCTTGGCTCCAGAAAGATTTGTCTTGATCTGCTTAGTGACCTCATCACACTTGACAGCAGCTATCTGGATGCACCTCAGCACCTGCAGAAGTAGCAATATCCTCATTAACAGTACCACAGGGAGCACGTGTCAAACAAAAGGGTTCACACTAAAACAGTGGTCAGATGAAATAAGTCCATTTCCATCCATCCCCAATGACATACCATAAGGAAGGGAAGGTGGGAATTAGTATCCCTGTGTACTCTGTTCCATGGCTACTGTAAACTAACCCCCTGCCCCACATACCTGCTCGCTATGCAGGGGAACTCCTCCACTCATCTGAATGACGCACACCTCGTGGTGTGTGTTGATCCCCACCACGAGATTACCCTCCATCACCAATTCCTCCTTCAGACTTGGATCCACCAGCATGTACCGTCTGTGTGTGTGTGTGTGTGTGTGTGTGTGTGTGTGTGCGCGCGCATCATTATGGTCTCTATAAGCAAAACAAATGTGCCCCACATAAACCTAACACACAAGCCACACCCACCCCATCAGCCAAACCACACCCATCCCACGCTCACTCCAAGTGAGCCAGTCACTACACTTGGTAAAGTTCAGTCACAATCCATGTGTGGCTCAACTGACTCACCCATCCTGAAAGAAAGCAAACGTGAAGCACATTGGCATGTGATGGACAATCAGAGGAACAGGGTCTCGCTCTGACAATGGATGCTAAGGACAACAACACCCAAAATAGATAACCAATTGCCCCTCCCCCCTACCACACACACACACACCTACAAGACTAAGTGACTTACTATGATTGCCTCTTCCCCTGTGACTGTCACGTCAGGTCGTCTGCACAATACAACATGACAAGAGCACTACATGATGTTAGGGACAAGTTGGGAGAGGGAAGACCTGTCACTAAACACCTATAAGTTCTGCTGTTTGGGTAATGAGAAACTGACGCCGCCTGGTGCAACTGATGCCGCCTGGTACAACTAACGCCACCTGGTGCAACTAACTAACTGGTGCTTCTCAGGCCTCTGCCCAATTGAGCACCTCTGTAAGCTAAACACTATTTTGAGATATTTTGGGAGAGAGTCAGTTATCCAATGGAATCTGAACCACAGAAATACCAAGAAGGTTTTGCAGGATTTCCCAAGTCATTCTAATATTACATGGATAGGGACATGACAGTTTTACTTCACACAGCATCATATACGCACCTGAAATGTTTGAGGGCCAGTATGGATGCAATGCTTGCACAGTCCACAATGTTTCCACAATAATCCAGTACATGAATGTCAACTCTCACTTCCCATACCTAATTATATTTAATGGGATTATACATTAAATAAAATACAGCGACAGCAACAACAGTGGTCTTAACTTTTGTCCAGCAATAATGCACAAAGACTCAGTATCCACAGCTCTTGACTCCTTCTGACATCTTTCCAACAATCTGTTGATTTCAATGGCAGCAGTAGAAATCCTACAAAGAGAAGAAATACACAATGATATCGAGTCCATCTTCTAATTCACTGTCAACATTTTACTTTCAGACAACGTGACCTAGATCATGTGTGCAATCATGCTAGGAAGGTGACACAATGTAACCATGGTGTAATGCAATGTTACAATTAAGACCAGTTAAAACAACTAGTATATAATGTACAGGATTTCATTTTGACCTATTTAACTGGAAAGAAACACAAAAAAATAAATATTCACCATGGTGCATTGTGATGTACAGTTTAAAGATTACACTTTACAGAAAAAAGACAGGAAGGTAACTTTAGAGGACAGAGATCAAATAAAGATGCCATTCAGAACACAGATAGCACATAAGCATTGAGAGATGCATTGGGATGTTTTATGTGGCAACCTTAATAGTCAAATTAACAGAATCATGGCTCCATGCTATAAACAATATTCATGACGTATAGCTTGTTTGTGGTGAGCCAGCTCACCTGTCTTGAATAAAGAGATGCACGCAGTGCTCATGTGATTTTTATGATTATTTTTTGGTCAATTATGATTGAACTTATTAACAAAGTCTTGAATCCATCAACGTCATTAACTCTTACAGTCACTACACTTGAGGTCACTTGAAAAGAAAGGAGAGGAAATGTTCCTGAACAGCATGACAAGGACTTACTTGCCCGATTCAAATGAAGCAGAGGCCATGGGAGAGAGTTCCACATTGAAGAAGAGCATGCCCTCAGTGGGACGGTATGGCTTGGGGACAGCCACCTGGCAGTTCACCACCGCCAACACTCTGTGCAACAGGAACACATCAACACACCATCACCACAACAACAGAATAGAAAGTGTTATTACAGCTGCTGCTGCTAGGATATAACCTACTCCACACAACAGAGCAGTGGCAATAATATCTACCAAAGCATTCTCCACTCGAAGTTCTCATACATACAATGTATTTAGTTAAATAGTCTTCACTAAAAAATATCTCTCTTCCTTGTCCTACATGGAATGGCCGAACTCATCATTAACCAGCTAATAGTCCAGTGTACAAACATGCAAGATTATCCAAGTTGAACACTAGCTATTACCTTGTCTTCCCCAGAGTGACCTCCACTTGTCCTGGTGCTCTTCCCAGAGAAATATTGAGTTCTCTGTAGTCATAAATATCTCTGCCATCCACCCTCTGTGAATAAAAACACATAATGAAAAAATGGATACTAAAGGAACACCACCCAACACAAATATGAATTTACATTCACCTAATACTAATTTGCAAAATGTCTGTCTGTCTGTCAGAATGCTAACTCCTCAAAAACCGCTGGAGCTACAGCCACCAAAGTCAGCATGGCAGAAGCCTATGGGTATATGCAGGTTATAGGCTATATTACATAATAGTCTAGCGAGTAATTTTTCTAGTTCTATTAATGACTGTGCAGTGCCATAAACAAATGCATTGGCATTTTATTTATTTGCAGAAATGAAAATATTGAATGTTTTTAATTCAACACAATGCACCTCAACAATTAAATGTACCATCCCAACTCTAGCCTTGCCCCACACTCAAGCCCCTGCCAGGGTGTTTTTTAAGGTATTATCAGGGGGGGAGGGAGAAGACCGCAAAACACTTACCATCTTGGGGGGTCTGAGTGCATGCTCCTACAGCAATTAATTCTTGACTGAGTAAGAGCATAATTTGGTGTAAATATACACTGGAATGCTGAACCTATGCGTGATACTGACTTTCACTAAGATGGTCCCTTTTACCAATGCTTGATCATGATTTAGGCTCTCGCAGACATTACAAATTTCATAATTTAAAATAAATTATAATACTTTTTGTTGCTGATTCTTGGATCCTGTTTAACACTTTATTCTCATGCAGCTATTCACCATGTAATATATATATGACAGCAATAGGGGCCGATCTAGTTTCCAAGAAGAGGAGAGAGAGCACAATTGTATTAGGTAGGATGTTCTGCATTCCAAAGTATACTCTACACTCCAGAATATGATCCACCCGAATCTACTGTTCTATTCGGAGATATTCACAGTCAATCCAAGATAATTAACCCTGTCATTGAACAAGCATATACGTGTGCTTGGTGATGTTAGGCTATAGGACATGAATTCCATTTATCACTATTAGGGTGAGACTTGATGGACGTCCAATTAGTTCTTCCAAGGAGGTCTTAACAGCAAGCACTACTGAAAATGACAAATACTCTGAACAAGTCCTTCTATCACCTGAAGCTCACATCATTTCATACATAATCTTGTGACTCCTAAAGGAAGACATAGTATCACAATTGCCCTATGAAATGCTCCTCACTGACACCTCCCAACTTTAACACTTCTGGAGGCAATCATTCGTGAATCAAATTTTGCTGACACTGCATCAATTGAATATTAAAGATGAAAATTTTCAAGAAAAAACCTGCAGTTAGAAATAAACCTTTTTTATTCCATGGAAATGGCTATAGATTCACCACCATTTTTTCTGGGCATCAGAGACAGCTTTAGATTTTGATGATTTGTCTTTCAGGAAGTGCTCCTGGTTCATCTTTGGGATTTTGAGCACAACATTCAGCCATTGAATTTACCTTGTCAACGTTTTCAACTTGATTTTAGAACTTAGTAAGCCCTAGGTAAGTAAGAATAAGTAAACAAAATCAATAGAATGAATTTATATACTTTCTTCTGTTGGTTACTGCTTTTTTTAAAAGTATACCTTATTGCATGTCTTCTGGTGTTTTAGAAATACAATAGTAATATTTACTTATATTTACTTAAGGAAAAAAGTTAATAAGCTAGTAGTCCTTCCAACTGCACTGACCATGCATGCGAACATGCTTGCTCGCATGCATGCCAAGTTTTAAGTTGGTAGCTCTTCTTTTTTTCTAAAAAAAGTACCATTTTTGGCATTTTTTAATATGGAAGGGTGTGTGTGGCCATATAGACATGCTCATGACATTCCCCTGGTGATACTGATTCTAAAAATATATGGGTTTGTGGGTCATACTTCAAACTGTTCAAGCGGGAATCGCAAACACAAGGGCAAACAGACTATTCATACTTTAAAGTATAGATGATCTGCCTCTCTCAGTTTTATCTTCCCATATTTTCTTTTTCGCTGATGATACAAAATGCCTAAGTTGCATAAAATCTCACTCAGACACAGCAAATCTACAAAAAGATATCAATGTCGTTGAAACACGGGGTAATAAATGGAATATGCCTTTTAATGAAGGCAAATCTATCCACATCCATATCCTCCCGAAACATTTGATCTAATAACACGCCTAGCTATAGCATTAATAAGTTAAATATTTTATCTTCTGATCATTATAGAGATCTTGGTGTGACCATACCCAGCAACCGCTCGTGGTCAAAGCATTATCATCACATAGCCTCCAAGGCGTAGAGATATTTTGGTATATTAAGTAGAATTTTTAGTATAAATGTAATGACTACCAAAAAAGCTATCTCTTGTCTGCTCCAAGCTGATGCATTATTCCCCCATTAGGAGACCTCATATAACTAAAGATATTCTCATACTAGAAAAAGTTCCAAGGCGTGTAAAACAATTTCAGTTCAGATTATAAATTACACTTGTACTACCTGAAATGCACTACTTCTTTATTAATAGTTTAAAACATCCTGCAGACCACTTCCATATCACAGATTATATTACTCTTTCAAATGCTAACACAAGATCTTCTACTTATCAAAAATTTCTACATACTAAATCCATACTAATTCATTTAGACACTTCCATTTTAACAATATTCCTTCACTTTGGCACCTCTTCCTCCAGTTGATATAAACTCCTCTCTTCAAATCAAACCAAACTACATTTCTCTGGTCCCACTTCCATTTAAATTTCAGTCCAAGTGATTCATGCCCTTTTGACTTCCAATGCCCATTTAATAAATGTTTGTCTTTAAACTCAACAAACTCAAAAGTTTAATAATACATATACTTATCATTTTATTACAGTATCATTGGCTTTTAGCAGATTATGCTATTATACCTTCAGTGCATTTTTATTTACTGCTCTGGTTGGACTAAACCGACCTATTGAGGTTGACCAAAAGGATTGGAATTACTTTAATTTGATTCAGTATGGAGAAGTGTGGACACAACCAATTTGAATAAATCAGAATTGAAGTGTATGGTATGGACAGGCCATAAGTGACCAGAACATTGAACAGGTCCTGGGGAGAGAGGGGGACTGCTTATAATATATTTAGTGGGGGGACCACTATTTTAGGGGAGGGGGGGGGGGGGGGGGGACTACTCCAGTAATGTAACAGTTCACTACCACACAGCAAGCAAACTAGAAAAGAATAATATTAAACAATAACATAAGCCCCATAACCCCGCACAGCAAACCCGCCTTGACTACTGGATTTAAGCATTTAAATTTCCTAAATAAATTACCTTGCTCTCTCGCAGAGCTTCTAGTATGAATTTCCTCTCACAGAGGCTCACAAGAACCTCTTTCACACGGTTCATAGCGGTTGCTTGGGCTAGCAGTCGTAAATATTTACAGGCTTCCCGCGTGGTCGTCGCTTAATTTAGTCCACGTGTGAGGACAGGGTGATCTGCGTACTGAAGAACTCGTTGTAAGTCCTCGGAGATGGCTCTGCTGTGCCAATTACGAGGTAATTAAAATCCCCTATGAGGGGATCTTGGGGTTATTAGATTGTGGCATTATTTATTGTAATGATTATCTTCTTCTTGTAGGTATTTCTCAATTTCCTGCTAGATCAGGAGCTCAAAAATCAATCCAACTTTTCAGAGTAAGGCATAATTTTTTTAAAGGGGAACTAAACATGGAAAGAAACTGTCTGCATAACACGCATTATTGTGCAATGCATGCATATTCCACATCTTAGCTAGGGAGTGAATGAGTGAGTGAGCCAGAAACTAAGAAGAGAGACTTCTGAGACTTCTGTATTGCTGATCATTACCAAGTGTACAAACTTTTTAGCGCGCGTGCGTGCGCGCGCATGTGTGTGTGTGTGTGTGTGTGTTGTACAAAGTCCATGCAAACTTCCAAAACAATATATCCTTTATCAGACAGTAATTAACATTGTAGGGATGATTTCATGTTAATAGAAATTGGAGTTGGCTAAATGTAAACACACAGGACCACACCTCATTCAATGTGTAGATCACACTCTTGTGCTGTGAGTTTTGCTCATGCACATTAAAAATTTCAACTTATCCACCCAATCTGTCGGTACTTTCCATGCCATGGTTTGTGCATACACACTTGGTATATCTCTACAGGTCAGTGACCAGCAAGGTGCGGTAAAGTGTGGCTCATGTAAAAGTGTGGCTCATGTAAAAGTGTGGCTCATGTAAAAGTGTGGTGAGCAGTGGATAGAGTTTGATCACTTGTGGTCAACAATTGTGGTAAATGAAAGGGGAAAAAAAAAAAAGAAACCTGGAGGGTTTGGTACGGGGTAGTCAAAGTGAATAGTAAACTACAGAAAGGTATGGTTATAGTTTGGTTTGTGATCTGTATCTGCATATGGTAAAGGGTATATTAAGGAAATACAGTTGCAATAGATATTGTTGAGTCTTTTGTGCATGAAATAATCGTATCAGTGCAGTCTATATAGGCAGTAAAGCATCAGCACGGTGCAATTATGTTGCGCAAAAAATATATTATTGGGTGGAACTACTTCATTGATAATATTGTGTGCTACAGTCAGGATTATGTCGGTATATGTCCTTGTGTTGTGCAGTCTCTTCATCCAGCTGCCACCTCCCGTGTGCTAGCTTGCCCCACCCCCTCCTCTCCCTTGTCTCCGCGCCGCTCCTACTCCGAGGCGTTTGTAAGGAGCAAACCTCATGTCAATATCGGGACCATTGGGCATGTTGATCATGGAAAGACAACTCTCACTGCTGCCATTACTAAAGGTGGGTGTGGCTTGCTGTATGGAATGCACCCATTCGATAATTGTTTCATCTTTTGTGGCACCTTGATACTTGCACGACCATGAATTGTTGTTTAAACTGTTTGTATACCAATAATTGCTACACTGAGGCAGAACAAGCGATATATGGTTGTTTGAACTTTTAAAGTTATCATGTTGTTTGTTGTGGTTTTGTTGTTTTAATTTGTTGTTTTGAAAACTCCACCAGTTATCTATTGGGAGATGGCTTGTGATTGACAATTTTGTGTGTGCAAATTAATGCTTGTTAGACTTTGTTCTCACACACACACACACACACACACACACACACACACACACACACACACACACACACACACACACACACACACACGGTCAGCCATGTCCATATTTTTTCCTGCTTCTTACAAATTTATTATTAATATCATTATTTATCCCACAATTACAAGAAGCAGGAAAATAGGATATTACTATAGCAGAGTGAGGTAGATACTCATTACTTTGTGCGTCTTATCTTACGATATGCAATACAACCACCAAGTAAGGAATAACAACATAAAAGAAAATCCCTGCTTCGACAGCAACAAACACTATCTCCTCACTACTATTGTTGGTGCTGTTGTTCTCTATCTATTGCTGTTGTTGTTCCATCTGTCCTTGTGTACTCAGTGTTGTCTGAGAGTGGAGGAGCCAAGTTCCAGGATTATGCTGACATTGACAAGGCCCCAGAAGAGAAGAAGCGTGGCATTACCATCGCTGCCGCCCATGTGGAGTACGAGACCAAGAACAGACATTATGGGCACATAGACTGCCCTGGACATGCCGACTACATCAAGAACATGATCACTGGTACGCAGATTGAACCACACCCACTAACACATGTGCACACATGATGGAGGTACTGGCTAGTCCGCTTTACCTGATCAGGGGGTCGGTAATCTGGTCCGATATTCTCTTGGAGTTGGTTACTATTGATGGCCAGGGCTGCTTTCACTGGCCTGAGCGGTTGTAACAACTCTATAAATCGGTATCCTCTCTGGAGAAGCAAACAACATATTAGTATAGCCTACTCAAAGCTTCATCAGCTTCACAGATAAGTTGGGTCATGCACACCTTGACTAGAGGTTTTTGTAGACCTGATGTGGTAGTGGGTGAAGGTAATGATTGCAGGTTAAAGTCTGTTAGTATCATCAGGCTGCATATCATCTGGTACAGGGTTGGCAATGTTCTCACTAGTGTATTGACTTATTTCCCTCTAATGGGGGTGCACAGAACACAGCTTTTGAAGTGTGTATCTAACTTAATGTTTAGAGAATGATCGCTCTTGTCTAGCCTGCAATGTATTCAGATGTCATAGTCTATTTTGGGGTGGGGATAAGTTGTATTGCTGCCTCAAACACTTAATCACTGCTTCATGGAATACAAATCTTCAAGATGTCCACCAAAATCCTCAAAGCATTCATCTATCTGACACGGTTTTTCCAAGACAGTTGTGTCTAGTGAGGTAGTGTGCATGTGCTTGCCCTCACCTGGTGCATAGTGCATCTACCTGTTCCAGGTGTCCTCATCTGGTTACCTCACATTAACCAATCTGTTTGACACACAACACTAGTATAAAGGTTAACCACACCCACTAGTGATGTCATTACTCACCCCTATGCAGGCACAGCGCAGATGGACGGAGCAATCCTCGTTGTGGCCTGCACCGATGGCACAATGCCGCAAACCAAAGAACATTTGCTCCTGGCAAACCAGGTATGTTGTAGAAATTAAAATTATAGCCGTAAGATTTGTAGCATCTGTACCCTCCGAGATATTTTTTTAGAATTAAATGAAGAGGCAGTACTTTTTTTAAAGATAGATTCAAGTGCTATTGACTTGTTGGGCATTGGATTGGATTTAGAGATAAGAATTTCTTTTTATTTGTTTTATGTAATCTCTATTACTTAATGTGATCTCTAATAGTGTTCTCTGTACAGGCTGCTAATAATTCTGGCACTTAAAGCTTCAGTAAGATCAATTCTAGTCCTCTCTCTCTCTTTCTGTGTGTGTGTGGCACTGATTCATGATTCAATGGACAAAAAATCTATCATTTGTGCCGAGTGTTATCTGTCAAGTGTCTGGGCATGCCCAGATCATTGCTTGCTCTGGTAGTATGCAAAAATATTGAAGCCCGATTATATTGGCAGTAAGGCTACTTGAACATTAAACTTGATCCTAAACAACCATAGTGACATCATATTGCATTAATATTATGCAGAGGTTTACTACGACAGAGAACTTGGACCATGTAGAAATTGCTAATGAATTTAGTCGCCTTCCTGGGAGGATTAAAAAAGTTGAAAAAATATATGTAATGAAGAAATATATTTCTGAGTATGTATTTAGTGGGCAATTGCAGGATTCGGCCAATAACACTTGCTTAGGACATGCATGTGACTTGCTTCAGTTTGAGACTGTGCTGCAATGGGCAGATAATTGGATGCTGTGGGTATTTATATTCCAATTGGAGTTGTCTTGTAATGTTGATGAGGTGTCTGTGATTTATAAGTTACTCTTTTTACATGTTTGTGAGTCATTTTGAGCAGATAGATAATGAATAGACAATCTAAAGGGTAACAGCTGTAAGCTCAGCTAAAAAAAATAATAACTACCACTGCTGCAAGGTAACTAAGGAACAAAGAAGAAAAGGGAAAGGAAGGGAGAGAAAATGACCCTGGTGGGGCTTGAACCTTCCAGAATTTCCATTTTTTGGTGAAACAATGCAGCTCTCTTAATTTTTAGGTACATACTGCATGCATGCGCACGCACACACACCTTTCCTTTGTGTATATAGATTTATCGGTGGTTGTGATCATACTACGTGTAATCCATTCACATGTGCAGGTGGGTGTGAAGAAGCTGGTCGTGTACCTCAACAAAGCTGACATGGTGAACGACCCAGAGATGATGGAACTGGTGGAGTTGGAGATCAGAGAAACACTGCAGTACTATAAGTATGACTGCAACGACACGCCCATCATCGTTGGCTCTGCCTTGTGTGCCTTGGAGGTGAGTTGAAGTACAACCATTACCATGCTCTGTCATGCAGTGCAAGTTGGTCTATGTTAGTGTTCTAATTAGTTTCTACAGATGGCTTCCTTTTTTCACCCCAAGTTTTACCATCTGACCCATTCTCTGTTAGGATTTAAAATTTTTTTTTTTAATATTAAAAAAAAAAAAAAAAAAAAAATTGTTGTTGATAGCCCTATTGCTCCAATGCTTGACCGCACCAACAAATATTTAACCTCAAAATTATTGTAGTAGAAACTTATAATGCTATGCCCCCAGTTTATCTTTCTCTTATTTTAAAGTGGAAAAATATGAATAATTTCAACCAAGTCTTGGTATAGCTAAGGGAACACCTTGTTAATGAGTAGATTAACCTTGTTTATATATGCCTTGGCTATAGATGAGTAGATAAACTTTGTCTCTACATACCTCGGCTATAGAGGAGTAGATAAACTTTGTCTCTATAAGCCTCGGCTATAAATGAGTAGATGGACTTGTCTCTATGCCTTGTCTATAGATGAATAGATAGAATTTGTCTCTACTTACCTCGGCTGTAGATCCAATAAGGAGGTGAGAGTTGTTTCTGGAAAGATGAGCCTGTTTGTGGTTCTACTATTTTTGTCATGTGTAGGCCTGTGAGTTGGTGTATGATTGATATTTGAGATAATTACTGTATATATTTTGTAGTGAAACATGTAACCTTAGTTAAATCTAATTTCAGGTAGGGATATCCCCCACCTTTCCCTCACTAATCAGAGCAATTCTTTATATGTTTGGGTCAGATAGTAATAATAGCGTCATCATCAGGACTGCTAGCTAGAGATGGTAGAGGCAAGATGTGGTTTCTATTAAAAGACACACACTCATTGCACCCCTGGGACCCAATATCACATTCCCCTGATCCGTTGTTACTCTTTCTTGACCCAAACTACGCTAGTTACATCCTGTAATCCAGAGTCGTCTTTGTTAGTCACCCATGTAACTGGATTCTTGCTTAAAATAATATATATATATATATATATATATATATATATTTTTTTAATTTTTAAAAAATTTGAATAATGAAAGTCATGTGCATTGGTCACTGCAATAGGGTAAGAACTCTGAACTTGGGTCGGAATCAATAATGAAGCTACTTGATGCCGTTGATGATTGGATTCCTGTTCCAGAACGGATCTTAGACAAGCCGCTGCTGTTTCCCATAGAAGGCACCTGCTCTATTCCTGGACGAGGGACTGTCGTGACAGGGCAAGTAGAGAGGGGGAAGCTTCGGAAGGGCGAGGAGGTGGAAATCATCGGCTACAAGTCGAAGATCAAGTCTACAATTACAGGTGAGCTGAGTGTGTGGTGTGTTGCCATGGGCACCTGATCCACTTCCACTCCTTACCAACCTGTAAAAGTGATCACAAATATTTGAGGTAGTTGGAAGTGTTAATTTCTTTTTGAGGACCATGAATTTTCCACATTCTAATAGTTGTGGTGTGGCTTGGGGTTTATATGTGGCTCAATAAAAGCCCAAGTGTGTGTCGTCTCACTAACCTGAATGTGGTGTAGTTTTACCTCGTGTATGTACTAAGATAAGCTTGTCCAAGGTCATTGAATGTAATTTTATGTTTGAGTGAAGTGTTGTAGCAATTTTGCATGTGATATTATCTCTGTGTTGGGATTAGCACAGTTTTGGTGTTCACTTCTCAACACTTTATTCAGCCTATTAATATAGTCGCACAGCACATGTAGTATCATGCAGTTTAAAATGACATTGAAATTGATGGCAACACTACATGTGGTCCCACTTGCTATGCTCTTATGCATCTTGGTGGACCAAACAGGTGGATTTCTCATGCAAGGTTCAATTTGTTGTGTACAATACAAAGAAATTGTAGTTAGTTTTATGTTGTACAACATTCCCTGTAATAAATTAATGGACTTCAACAAGATTTCTTTGTGTACACATAATTGAGAATAACTAATTACAAGGAGCCTAATATAATGTGAACAATGGATGGACCACTCCACTACTGCCATCCATTATTTCTGAGAGATGCTTAATAAAGAGAATATTACTTTTATATTTTAAAATATTTTTCTCTCTTCTTCAGGTCTTGAGATGTTTCACAAGTCTCTGGATGAGGCGCAGGCTGGGGACCAGCTAGGCGCCCTTGTGAGGGGCATCAAGAGGGAGGAGTTGCGGAGAGGGATGGTGTTGTGTGCTCCGGGCACAGTCAAGGCACACACCAAGTTCAAGGCGCAAGTGTATATATTGACCAAAGAAGAGGGAGGCAGGCACAAGCCGTTTGTGTCAAACTACACACCAAGTCTCTTCACAAAAACAGCAGATGTCACTGCTTCCATGCAGCTTTTGGAAGGTGAATGCCATATCTTTCTCTTTCTACACCAGGCAGACAGCAAGGACAGGAGCCAAATCATGTGTAGCTCACATGATAAATCAAGTGTAGCTTACATGATGCTCTCTTTGTTGGCTTTGTTTTGATCGTGTAGCCAGCCATGCCTGTGTTAGTGTTAGGTGTAACCAAGTAATTGACTGGTCATTGTGGGCCTCCTCTGCTTGTGCATGCACATGCTGTAAGTATTGACCATGAGGATCTAGAAAAAGTACCCCCCCCCCCCCCCCCCCGGCATTGCCCCTGACTTAAAAAATTTTTTTTTTTTTTAATTTTTTTTTTTTAATTCCATTAGCATAATTACATGGAATGTTTTTGAACACAAAACTATTGGGGACTGCATTTTTTAGGAAGAGGTGAAGATAAGAATAGCATTATTCATTAAAATGCATAGAGATAGAGCTATCATGTATATCATTTAAAAATGTATAACATTTATACAATCCACCTAACACTAATGCATGAGGTTAGTATCATATATTAGGGAGTGCTATCTCCAAGAAGAATAACTTTAAACGGTTTTGAATATGCTCTCTAGTGTTTAATCAGATTAATCCCCAATGACAGGGTGTACATGATAGAGTGGCTGCATCCATGGACTTTTTCAGGATGCAGAAATAGCCATGAAATATCATCAGGGCTGAATGCTATAGTATACGGGCTTCTTTTTCTGCTAAGGATTGTGATAATTGAATGGCTGATGTGGCTTGTCAGGAAAATCACTAGCTTGATTTAAGGCACTTAGTAGGCAAAATAGATACTGAGGCTTGCTAATATTGCAACCTCAGCTAAATAGAGGCAGTTATTCAATTGCAGCTTGTGTATGTACCACTCCTACTTATTAATGAACTTTGAACTTATAGAAATGTTCAATCCAAGTAGGGTGGGCCAAAACAAGACCAACCCTGACTGCTTGATATTCATTCATTATGTAATTCTATTTTAAAAAATATATATATTTAGGATTTTTTGTGTACATACTTTAAAAAATATAACTCTTCTTGTTGTAGGAGTTGATATGGTGATGCCGGGAGATGACACTTCACTCATGATCAAGATTGGCAATGAGCTTCCCTTGGAGGTGAACCAGAGATTTACGCTGCGAGAGGGCAGCAAAACTGTAGGCACTGGAGTAATCACTGAGATCATCGAGTGACATCATGTGTGTCTGACATGCTGACCTTTGGATATAAACACTTGTGACTGTGTAGTTGACATTGGATGACTGCCTCATTGAATGGGCCAGCTACTAGAGTGAAGCTTATATTTGCGTATATGCATGTATGCTTCATATAAATCAACACAAATACAAACATCCATATACATGTGTGCGCACACATACGTACACCACACAGCCCAAATTTATAAAATGCCAGGAGACATTCTTGATGGATAATCATATTACCTCTGGCTAGACATGGCCTGTGTGAGGTTGACCCTCATTTGAGGTTACTGGTGAAAAACTATGGGTGGTTTTTCGATCTCCTGTAGTTACGAACTTGTTTAGTTTCCTTAATGTTTTATATGGGGGGGGGGGGGTTTTGTGGGGCATTTCTACAGTAAGTGGAATAAAATGAATGCACCTCCACTAATTAGTGTCCTTATGAACTCCCCTGGGTTATAATTCCCTGCTGTATGTAGGAGGTATGGAAGGAATTGTCCCATTTCCAAGTATATTGTGATGCACCTCTGGTAATTAGTGTCCTTTTGAAGTTCCTGTGTGATCAGAATAGTGTGGTTTGTAAATACAAGTTCCTCTTGAAATGTCCTTTTGAATAGGATAATATAACATGTTACAGCTTGGTGGTTAATCATTAATAGGAAAGTTTGTTTAATGGACCTACACCCTAGCCCTGCCCACATTCTCCCCAAACTGGACCAAAAATCCTGTGACCAACCCCTGAAAATGGCAGGGCAGGGGTCCTGTCATGTGGAAGATAGTTGAATGAAATGAGACTACCGGTGTCAAGTTAGTTAATGAACCTGTCTATTCATATGGAACTGAATGTCATGCAATTCAGAATTTGTAATGAGTCATTCAACTCTTCGTCTACAATCCACTAATGATTTTATTATTTTTTTAAGACTTTTCTCTTTTTTTCTTAGATAAACATCTGAGTGGTATATATAATTGGGGAAGCCAAAATAATTTCAGAATATCAATGTATACTTTAATGCCTAATTGTCTCAGTTACCTCTTGTGGACCACCAAAAACAGAATTGTAGCTGCAATACTGCAAATTGTTATGAATATTATTGACATGATTTTACTCTCAAATGAACAGGATGGTGAGAATTAATGCCTGGAACATTTTCAATCCACAGGATGCCAAGCGCTCTTAAACAAGTTTAACACATGCTATGATTTGGTGTGGTTGATCACACGCAGTTATAGTATTTTACAAAATCAGATAAAAATCCATAAGGGTTTTGAATTAGCTGAACATGAGGATATTCTTGAATAAAAAAAATCTGAAAATCATATTCAGCTGCTAAAAAGATCAATATAGCTTTTTTATAATGCACACACACACATATAATAAGTATAATTTGTATCAGACAGAATTGAATGCATAAGTACAAGTCTGTTCCTACCGTAACCATTACACACACACACACACACACACACACACACACACACACACACACACACACACACACACACACACACACACACACACACACACACACACACACACACACACACACACACACTGCAGTCACAATGCTTGGATAGTTAGTGAGGGGATCTTGAACGAGACCTCGACTCTGAAGTTGTTGGCACTGGAGAATTACTGGATGCCTTTGTCTCACTCATTCTGTGTTTGGCAGTGTCCACATCACAGTCCTAAACAATTAAACGAATATATACGTTGACCACAATAGTGAACATGATATGTTAATAATGTTCAGTCACCCAAGACAATAAACACCATTTAATATTCACACCAAAAATAAAGCAACAGTAAATACAACCATTCCCTCCATACCATTCCTGATGGACTCCCCTTCCTGGAACTAGTCCCATCACTTGCTGTGGATGCTGCAGCACACTCTGATGACACCTTGGTAAGTCCTCCATCGTCCACTTCTCCAACACCTTCTCCTACAACGCTGCCCTCACTGGAGCAGCCTGCAACTGCTGACTCAGCACTCTCTGCCACACCTGTAGCTGCAGGAGTTTCAGTTGCACCTACGCACATCGATTGCCTGGGATCAGTAGTGGCAGTCGTGGTGTCAACATGTGGTGGAGTGGGTGGAGTTTCAATGGGATTTATCTGCATGTCTTGTGGGTCATCAGAGGCAAGGAGAATGTCTGGGGGCATCTGGTCTGTGAGCAGTTCAGGTGAGACCATGGCCATACTAGCCATGGCGGCTGCAGCAGGTTGGGGCGCTGTGCAGCAACACAAAATAAATGAGAAAGCAGTTCTTAAGCACAAAATAAATTTCTGTGTTTTGATGTGTCATTGCATTTAATAGTAACATGGCATCACATTTGGTACATGTAATGCCTATAGGTACTTCCATACACAATTATAAGAGTGTTTGATACAGAAATAAATACCCAGTGCAAGAGAGGTTTACTGAACCCACTTCAGTGAAGGGAAGCACTTTAAGTAAAAAACAACAACACACATTTTAATGTTATTAAAAAATTCAATTATAAAAAAGGTGTTGGATGCCTACCACACACACGCATACCATGTGATTATTGTATACACATGCTCAAACACACACCACGTGTACACATGCTCAAACACACACACCACACATGTTCTCATACACACACACACACAAACAGGTAGAGAATGCACCACATGGCTGCTTGGATGCGATACCGAAAATTAATAATCTTATGGAGCATGAAAAAACAACAAACCTATAGATTAGTGCCAGTACAGCATGTGTGTGTGGTTACAGTGTGTGCATATGCACCTCCCACACAGTGTGGTCCCAGCCAGTCAGCACTCCGATCGTGCAGTTTGACATCTAAATCAACACCTGAATCAACAATTGACTAAATACCTAAATTAACACTTGAATTAGCATTTGAATCAACACCAAAATCCTCCACCACCACCATGGAAGCTAATATATCAAGGTGTGCACTGACCCAGGTGTGCACTGACCCAGGCTTGCAGATTACGAGTGTGTGCTCATGCAGACCACAAGTCAGATAGCCCTCAAACTACTTCAAATCTAATATCTCAATTACTTCACATTACTGTTCAATAGGTTGTACCTTATTTCATATGGTAAATTGCAGCAAAAATTGTAGGTCACATGTTTTAATAAAGATGTTTTCCGCCTCAGGTCCATCATGCTGCTACTATGATTAGCAGCATTTATTCCTTAATCAACCACTAAAAGCCTGCAAGAGGCAGTCCATATCAAGATATGACCACATATTTGTTGTTATTTTGTTGACTGCTATTTGTTGATCTGTATCAATTATTTGAAGTTTGCTACTCATAATTCTTTTTCTAACTCATTATTCAACAAGCACTGCCTTCTTTATCTTAGTATGGTAATGGCAGGCTGAAACTCGTCCCCAATCAACTGAAGTTGATACTATCATCATCCCAGACCACAACTTCAGGTCCTCTGGGGCTCAAGCTTTAAGTTCCACCTCAACCAACCAGTGCAACGACTCCAGGCTGGATGAATAATCTCCTACCTGACTGACATTATATGTGCAACTTTTGATGTGCTGGATCTCAAAATTAATTTATGCCCTGTAAGGTGGTCCCTGCACGGATAGCAAGTATTGATGAAAGTTACAGATGAATGCCAGCAATTATGAATGTCAGGTGACTTCACTAGATAACCACACCCATCTATAGACTCTCAACAATGAAGTCAAAACTATGAAGAAGCTTTACCATCAAGATAAAGGAGGAAATTGGAGTTGTCACAAAGCGTAATTTGGGAGACCATGAGAAAGTGAAACAGTATTTCTATCCTTGTGAAGTCATGTTCCAAGTGCAAAGGTATACAGTGATAGCATTGGGCAGCATTGTAATATGAAACTAAGTGTGTTGGCACTTCTGAAATCAAAGGAGAGATCTGACTTGAATCACAAGACCTGCCAATGCTGCCCACTGGAAGTATTTCAATAATAATAGTCCTCGTATAGCTCAGTAAGACAACAACATCAACAACAACAACTTGTGTTGACGCAAACACCAAGGGCACTCACAATGAGAGATGTCTGGCAGAGTTGTTTCATTGCCTCCGGTCTGGCTCTCTGAAGTTTGACTTTCCGTCAGTTCCATCGGCTGCAAGGAAAGGGAAGGGAGCACAGGGGAAATCAACTTAGTGTGGAACAAACACTGTCTTGGTCATACCATAAGCCATGTCAATTTAGAGAGACAGAGTTCCCATAGCAATCCAGCTATTTAGAGTTATACTTGAGAAGCACTTACTCCCACCATTAGTTGTAAGCCATAACACATGATGCTCAAGTGCATCACATGACCAGCACATAACCAGCACACACCACTCCATACTCCTTCTCAAGAGTTAATATCCATTATCACTCATGTACAGGGCCTTCGACAGACTATTAGACACAGACTATTAGACGTGTGCTCCACCCTACTGGCTGTGCTTTGCTATAGTAGCATCTCCTGGAGATCTATACTTCATGCATTTGAAGCAGTGCGGGGCAACAGCACTGCACAACACAATCAACATTTATGGTCACATACGCACACATGAATCTGTAATCATGAAGGAAAGATTGTGTCCATATCTGTATGTGGTTGGTATTTACCTAAAAAATGAGAGCGCATAACTAGAGGTCGTGGGTTTGAGTCCCACCAGGGTCAGGTTTTTGTTTTGTTGTTGTTGTTGTTGTTGTTGTGTGTGTGTGTATGTGTGCTCTTTCTTCTCTTTTTTTTCTTTCCTTATCTTTCCCTATCTTTCCCTCTCTTCTCTTCTTTCTTTCCCTTTTCTTCTTTGTTCTATAGTTGTGTTCCTGTCATTCTACTGGAGGACTATGGGTCCACCTTGACTAAGCAATGGGACAAGAGGCAGCATCACGACTCTGCTATCCAATTGAACTGAGACAATCATTGCCAGAGGACCAAACAAGGGAGAGATAGCCATACTGCCCGAGTAATACTGCCCGAGTAATACTGCCCGAGTAATACTGCCCGAGTAATACTGCCCGAGTAATACTGCCCGAGTAATACTGCCCGAGTAATACTGCCCGAGTAATACTGCCCGAGTATCCCAATTGTGCCAACTGACACTGGCCTACACTCTGACTTCCAACGAGTCCAGTTCCCACTGAAGCATCACCAATGACCATCCATAAAGAGCAGGGTCAGGGTTTCGTTGCTGTTGTTGGGTTCATCCTCAAGGAAACAGCCTATAGCCATCGTCAGTTCTATGTTGAAGCCAGTCGTGTTTTCTCATCTAAAGGTCTGCACATCTACTGCAAGACATGCAATGTGGTGTACTGTACAGAGAGGTCCTCACTCAGACAATGGTGTAGTGGTTCAATTTGGGTGTCTCCCTTGCAACTTGAACAGTGTTCATTCATGTGTCGTTTCTTCCTTTTTATACCCAGCGAAGAATGGGTACCTTAGCTAGTGCAACATATTCACTCATTTCATACCAGAATAACACAAATGGAGTCAAATAACAAGTATTAAAAGGACCAGCCTTTATGGTGACCATACTACACCAACACATGTGGAGGACTGGTTGATACAAAAGAAAGAAGAATAATGACCCCCCCCCCCCCCCCACCATTCATGCATCCAACTCCTTGACACTGTGCTGTGCAGTTGGTGACAAGGTGTGACTACCAGGAATGTGGTAGCCTCAAGCTGTTTGACACTCTGAAACAGTCAGAAAGAGGCCAGACACGATTGAAAAGATGTTCAGTCCTTAACTGAGTCTACAATTCCCCCCCCCCCCCCCTCCCTCCCCACCAAAATATGCCCTAGATTAATTATGTTGATACTTGGCTCGTTGACCATCAGAAAATGTTCCGAGAAATAATTTGGTCTATTTCAGAGTCAGCAGTGTCACTAGTAACCCTGCATGAACCTCACTAAAGCTGCCCAGACACACCCCATGTGAAACCTTGTAATAACATTGCCAACATGTTCCCATGGCTTCTAGCTCATGCAAATGTTCATAGATGCTTTCAGGAGTAGCCTCACTTGCAGCACAAACTCCTCCCACAGCCTTTACACACCTTTTCATATGCCAGCCAACGGGCATCACGGCCTGAAAATCTTCTATTCAGGAAGATCAAGGCCATTCTGAATCCACTTACAAACTCTGCTCTTTTGGGAGAATTGGGGAAATATTTCCACAGAGCAATCTAGGTCTCATAAACCTGCTTCATTCCTGGAGTAGAATTTTTCCGCTTGTACACAAGCCATAAACATCATTTGAAAGTTAAAAAAAAGGAGCAACAGTCTGATAACAAAACTAACTATGTGGAGGAAGGAGAGGGAATTATGTTATCGCAGAGTTAAATAACTTATTTTTTCTTTTTTTTTTTTTTAATATTCTTAAACCTCTTCATCCCCCCCCCCCCCCCCACACCCATAACAACTGATAATCTTTAAATTTTGCCACCCCCCCTCCCCCTTGCGCAACTTAATGAAGATTGACCAGACTTTAACCAGACCCTTCTAACAGCAATGGTTGGTAAGGGTTCAGTGTTCTCTAGACAAGGTAGAGACCATTGAAATGGTTAAGGTTAAACTATGCTAGGCTTAGGTCAATCAGTACCTCTGTTGTCCTACACCTACATTAGCTATATTGCCCTAACTCAAACCCCAAACCAAACTGAATGGGACAAAATCCCTGAGCTAAACATCCAAATCATGGTAAAGGGTTAGCAACATCAAATGAATGGTTAAAACAAAGTACAGATTGGTCAAGTACTCTTAACGATTTCAAAATGAACTAGCCCCAGGTTAAAATGTATCCACCTTACTTGATTTTCTTTGTTATCCTCTTCATCTTCAGGCTTGTCTTCACGGACTGGTAGAACAAAATATAGAAATAATTTGCTGGACAGGCAAATCAACAAAACGTACTAGGCACCCACTTGTACACTCTTAGAGAGTTAGATTGGCCAAGATCCACCCACTTCTTCTCCCTGTACATCAATATAACATTTTACCTAGCTCAGTTCATTGTGAACCTGATATTCTCACCATTTCCTAACTTTTTCAATCGTTTGTATGATCCTCTTCATCTCATCTTTTGCTCGGCTCCTAGTTTCTAACCTAAAACTTCTAGAAGTCATTTTGAAACGACTCTGGAAGCTAAAGAAATTTGAACTTAAGATTGAAGTAAAGCGTCAAAACTTGGTGTATGACCCGTACCAATACGCTTGGCTGGTAAGCCCATTATCAGTCTCCCCTCCCCTTTGTCCTCCGTTGCGAGACCCTTTACCTATTTTCTGAATAAAGCTAAGTAATAGGTAAAGGGTCTAGCTAAGGTAAACTACTTACTACTTCCCCCTCCTCTCCTAAAATTTATAATACCAGACATTTTGAACTGGCGGTGAAATTTTACAGTTGATGTGACATTACCAATATGTAGCATCCTATATGTATATTATTTTTATTAACTCCCTGCCTGTCTGCAAGAAAAAAATAAAACTTCATTCTGGGTCCTAAGGGTACACAGGGCCTCTGAATTTCTTTTAAAATGTCCAACTAAAAAGTTAGAGGTAAACTAAAGCCTTTTCTTTTAGCAAATTTTGTTCATGAAGCAGGTAAAAGGTCGACAGCATATCTACCCATGCTCTAGGTTTTTTTTAAATGGCTGATAAAAATGCAACAAGAAATAATTGTAAAAAATTTAACTGAGAATGAAAGACTTTTTAGCTATCAGAAGCTCAAGCTAAAGGTCTACCAATGGTTATGTACCTTAATCATTTTTCTTAGGTATTTGTGAAGTTAAGTACAGTATAACCTCAGAGTCAGGTATCCACAGTAAAGCAGAACAATAAAAGACCTGTGCAGTGTATGACAATTATATAATGTTTCTAAACTTGGGTGCTCAGCTTCAGAAATGCCACTGCTTTGGTGCCCCCCCCCCCCCCCCCCTTCTCCTTTCTCTCTCTCTTTATCCCTTTCTTTCTCTCTACCCTTCAACACTTCACTAAGTAGAATTTTTCAATGGAAGGGTCAAAGAAAACAGCTGCAGCTGACA
>OZ017779.1:5182091-5400538 GCA_963969325.1 Lycopodina hypogea | reverse complement strand
ATTAGGTTGAAGTACACTAGAGACCTAAGAAGACAAATATCAGTCTCATTTCATCACAGGCCATGTAACTACTAAAAAAAACAACAAAAAAAAGCCCTTGCCCTCAGATATGGCTGGCAACCAGCCAATGTTCCTACTAACTGCACCAGTGGTTCCCCGTTCTCTGTTGAGCATGCTCTATCTCGCCCCAAGGGGGGCTTTCCATCTTTAAGACACAATAAAGTGAGGGACCTCACCGCAAATCTAATGGCTGAAGTATGTCACTATGTCAGCTTTGAGCCACACCTGCAACCTCTCTCCAGTGAAGACCTACATGGGGTGCTTCTGCCAATACCGAAGCTGGTGCTAGACTAGATGTGGCTGCATGTGGTTTCTGGGGAGGAAGATTTGATTTGACATAAGAGTATTTAATCCAAAGCTAACCTCTACATGGGGTAAAAGATCCATATTCTATCTCTCTCACTTGTGCTCATTGGAGGCCTAGGAAAAGCAGCCACCGTGTGCTATAAAAGACTTGCCTCAATCATAGCTACAAAGAGAGACCAGACCTACAGTACCACTATGGCCTGGTTAAGATGTTGACTATCTTTCTCTCTATTGTGATCTAGCATTCAATGCTTAAGAGGAGTCCTCACTCTCATCCGTTGATTTAATGTCAGCTGGGTCAATTTGGCTCACCTTGTTTAACTTTTGTAACATTCATGCTGTCTACTTGTCATATAATATTTATTTATATATCTATTTATTAAAAAAACAAAAAATTTTAAAACACAAAAAAACAACAACTTGGGTTATAATAATTTTTGTGTGATCAGATTACATGTGTGGTTTGTAGAACAACTTTGTGGGTACTCATGCATGAAATCCTCTCTTTTTTTCTCCCCCCCCCCCCCTTTCAGATCCTGATACCCTCAGACTTCTCTCCCACTCCCCTTGGGGATCTAAACATTGGCCAGATTACTTTCTGGGTCAAGTTGTGAATGCATGCCAAGTTTCATGTCTCTGGTCATAGGGTTTGGCAGGCCATTAGCCACATAGATTTGTGTAACAGATTATATGAACCTTGGGTTGGGAGGATGGTTTTGGGTTTGGGGGGGGGGTGGGGTGTCCATTTGGCCACACCCCTTTAAGAGTGCATTTCATGCAATAATAGACCTAAAAATGGTCTTTTGACCATTTATCTCATTCCATGAAGAAAAAAAGAGTTTGGCTTAAATTTTTTTATTTTTTTAATTTTTTTTAAATTTTTTTAATTTATTTATTTTTTTATTTACGTGCAGCTGTTAAGTTGCACAAATGTATTTGGTGCTCTTATAAATAGAAGAAATAAATTAATTAATCAATTTTTTAAAAAATGAAAAAAAAAAGTTTTTTAATGAGACTATAATACAGTTACCAAAATATTTTAGTAGCAATTTCATATCTATGTATGCAGGTGCAACTTTTACTTCCAACTATGTAATCAATTTTAAAGATCCTTCTGTCTGTCAAACATGACCCATATGTTTTCGAACCTGATGATATGCTGATTCCAGTCTGATTCACAAATCTGCAATATGCTTGAGTGGGGATGCTTCAGTGAAAACAAACATTACATCAATAACCAAACATGAGGCAGAAGGGACTGAACCCTGTAGTGGGGTTGACGCTGGTGATATATGCCATGCATAATGGACAAAGATGCTTCCCAAGAGAGTGGATGTTCATGCAGTATTTTACTAGTGGCTTTTACATTTCTACCTCCCACTTGCCATCAATAATAAGTAAATAAAGTTTTACTGTCCGGAAGTAGAAAAAGGCCAGAACCTAAGGTTTGCACCCAGTTGACTATATTAAAAAAGGAAAGATACAATATATCAACAGTATATTATACATAACACTAAGGTTAGTATGTTTATTGTTCAAGTTATTGTATGGCCTTTTAATTAATGTAGAATCAAGGACAGTCACAACCGCTCTGTCAAACTCTTTGTCAGCACCATCTACTTTTTCTCAGTTTTGTTCTGTCCACAATTAATACCAATCCACTATGTGAAGTTCCGTCAACTAGTGTGTGGAACAAACTATTATCATTACTAGCGAAAAACCCGCCCTACAGGCGGTTTTTTGGCCCACATTTGGTGAGCTGTAGTCACAAAAGTGTCTGCTTTGATTACAAGTTGTAGACTATTAAAACAAAAGTGAACATATGATTAGGACAGTGCTTTTTTCGAAGCTCCATTTTTGGCATTTTTTAGCCTTACACACAGAGCAAAAGTACCATTTTTGGCTTTTTTAAAATATAGAGGTGGGTATGACTATAGACATGCTCATGGCGTTCTCGTGGTGACACTGATTCTAAATATATATGGGTTTGTGGGTCTAGCTCCATTCTTTTTAATGGCAGAAATACCATTTTTTGTTGCTTTTTTTTTAATACAGAAAGGTGTGGCCTTATAGGCATGCTTATGACATTCCCCTGGTGACACTGATTTTAAATGTATGATTATTATGATGAGGTTGAAAAATATAATCTTTTACTTATGCTAAGTTCGTAAGAAATACCACATAGTGGAGAGGTAAAGTTAGGGACAGTGTTTCAAACTTCTCAAGGTAACTGAGATAAGCTAAGGTCATTAGCAAATGGTATCCCTGATGTTCAGAAGAAGGAATATCTTTCTCATTATTATAAGTCTGCTTCTTCTAAACATCTTTATTCACATTAGGTTACCAAGGTGGTGGAATGACAAAAATTGGAGTGGTCCGGTTAGAATTTGTAATTCTTTTTGTGATCTCAGGTTCACAGAAATTGTGCCAGTGGGGTTAGGATACTGGAGGAAACCAAATCTCACCATAAATTTGTATCCAAATGAGAATATTTCAAGGCAGTTATAAACCTATCAAAGTTTTGAAAGTAAAGATAGTTTTCTGTTTTGTCCAATTTGTTTGTAATACACTGGCCTGAGCATCAATCTGTGAACCTACCTTAATATGATGAGATACGTTATGCTATGCAGGCCTGAGCACTGTGAACCTACCTTTAGTGAATAAAGAATGATTATGCGGTTACTTATATTTGAGGAGCACCATGTCGCATAAGGATGAAAAGAAATGGAAAAGTACCCTTTGATTAGAAACACCACAGATTCTGGCCTTCATTTCGGTGTCAGTTGTGCCTCTGAGGGCCTCTTCACATTAGTTCAGAATATTTCTATAATTAGACATAATTGTGGCTGAAGTACCAGCTCCAACTGTCCATATTGTTGGACTGGACGATTCACTTTTCTGTTTCCTCTATGATTGTTCTTGGTATTGTCTTTCCCTTGGGAGAAAAATTAAATAAGTTTAACTAGTTCAAAACAGGTATCAAGACATAGCAGCAGATCCATTCATTGTATCATTTACACTCAAATTAAGGGCAACTGCTATGAGTTCAATTTGCTGCTCCCTAGCTGCTACATCACCTCTAGCTCCAGCTATTGTGCTACAGCCATCATAGTGCTGACCATGCCACATAACAGTGGGTATCTCAAAATGAAAAGAACATCTTTAATAAATGCTAAGATGCTGTCAGCTGTAGTTGAGAGGTTGTATAACCCATGGCAATCTTCAGTAACTTTAAAGTCTTTATCTAGCCACTTGATCACCAGGTTACATTGCATCTTATTAGATACATCAGTGGTTTCATCTGCCATGACTGTTAAAAAAAGGGGAAATATGGCTGAATTATGGATGTCACAAAGCAGTTATATCAAGATATATTGAATTCATTCTGTTTCTTATATGATGTGAACTTCCGCCAATCCCACTCTAACTACTTACCAATATGTGGATTATTTTTAGCCCTAGCTTCATACTGGCCTCGCTGAGCAAGAGCTAGGCTAACTAAAAATCGTACACTAAAATTAATTATCCTCAAAATATCTCTCGCTTCTTAGATGTGTGAACAGCACTCAAGAGTTCAGTGATATCTGGCTGGATTTGGGTAAGGAAAACATTGTTTCCACTGCATCACCATGTGTTTGAGATTCTTTGTGTCTGATCGAATCCTTCCAATTACAATAACCTTTGAAGGTCTAGTAAATATTATGAAAATAATCATGTAAACTGGATATAAATGTTACTACATATTTACAAACACAGCTACTTTTATGACTGGATTTGATCAAAGTCTTCACACAGGTGTAACAGAAACCTTCATTCTGGGCATAATTTTAGTGTAAAAAATGCCATGCTGTAAATTAATGATGCTTCAAACCACAAAAGGTAGTACTCTTATGCTCATATACCTTCTTGTGAAAGCTGGTAAATCTGGTAATGAAGTTGAATCCTGCTCAGCCATCTTATAAAAGTCCTAACTTAAAATGGTTTGCCAATATGCCATGTGCTCCAAAACTGAGCTGATCAATGCAGAAATTTAGACAGAGTACATCTGTATTCAGGAATGTTTATAAAACCAATGTGGTTAAGCAACTTTCAGTTATGTGGTTCAGGTACTCTTGTAAGGGCAATATCAAGCCACAGTGATGAAACAAAAGTAGCAATGGTGAGCCATTATGGGGGAAATGATGTAAAAATTCTAGATGTACAGATATAACTACTATCTACCGGATAAATAGTACCTTCTTTTTTTTCTTTTTTTTTTAATATAAAGCAAAATTGATAAACTAATTAATGGCCCAAAAAGTGGTCAGGGTTTTAACCAGACCAACTGGACCAGTCTCTCAGCCACTGAGCTAGGTAAAACATGGAGTGTTTCCTTTCAACTTGGGTGGTCTGTACAATTTTCTTGGCTCTCTACAGTACTTTTCTTGATGGTGGTCTTTGCAAAAACTGTATATATTTTTTCAGAGCAGCCTGGAGAGGCAATGATTCAGGAATTGGCAGTCAGTTCTGGTATTTTAATTTTATACACCATATAAGAAACCACATTTAAAACTCAAAAGCATTTAGCAAGGGTGGTATACTTGTGCCATAATGAGACTCAAATGCATTGCTGCTTCCAAGGATAGCTTGCCAGGTTGTCTGCATATCTGTATTTCTTTGGCTGGATTGCTGGTTGGTCATAGATGTAAATATTGAATAGTAACAGGGCCATAACTGAACCCTGTGGAACCCCTTTTTTAAGTTGCTGAACCCTGCTTAATTGATTATTGTTGGTTTGCAGCTAGAACCTGCAGTCATTGAGCATCTCCATTATAAAACTCATCAGTGCTTGTCCAGGATGGTTTTCAGGAATTTCATGTGGAATCCATGGAAGTAGACTGTGTCATATACAGCAGTGAGATCCAGGAAGATACCCAGCCTTATCACCAGCTTGGAAGCTGTCCTCAATGTCATGGCACAACAGGGTTACTGATCTGCTGTTGACCTGCCACTTCAGAAGACAGCTTGATCTTTGGGCAACTGCAGATCAATGACAAGGTCGAAACAGGCAAACAGCAGGCATTCCAGGATCTTGTGAGGAACACAGAGTAATGAGGGTAGTTTTTAGAGCCGTCACTTGGCTTAGTCACTTGGCTTAGTCACTTGGCTTAGTCACTTGGCTTAGTCACTTGGCTTAGTCACTTGGCTTAGTCACTTGGCTTAGTCACTTGGCTTAGTCACTTGGCTTAGTCACTTGGCTTAGTCACTTGGCTTAGTCACTTGGCTTAGTCACTTGGCTTAGTCACTTGGCTTAGTCACTTGGCTTAGTCACTTGGCTTAGTCACTTGGCTTAGTCACTTGGCTTAGTCACTTGGCTTAGTCACTTGGCTTAGTCACTTGGCTTAGTCACTTGGCTTAGTCACTTGGCTTAGTCACTTGGCTTAGTCACTTGGCTTAGTCACTTGGCTTAGTCACTTGGCTTAGTCACTTGGCTTAGTCACTTGGCTTAGTCACTTGGCTTAGTCACTTGGCTTAGTCACTTGGCTTAGTCACTTGGCTTAGTCACTTGGCTTAGTCACTTGGCTTAGTCACTTGGCTTAGTCACTTGGCTTAGTCACTTGGCTTAGTCACTTGGCTTAGTCACTTGGCTTAGTCACTTGGCTTAGTCACTTGGCTTAGTCACTTGGCTTAGTCACTTGGCTTAGTCACTTGGCTTAGTCACTTGGCTTAGTCACTTGGCTTAGTCACTTGGCTTAGTCACTTGGCTTAGTCACTTGGCTTAGTCACTTGGCTTAGTCACTTGGCTTAGTCACTTGGCTTAGTCACTTGGCTTAGTCACTTGGCTTAGTCACTTGGCTTAGTCACTTGGCTTAGTCACTTGGCTTAGTCACTTGGCTTAGTCACTTGGCTTATTCGGCTTCAGGAGGGTGATCACCTTAGCATAATGCCAGATCTTTAGCAGCTTGCAACATTGGAGACACACAGATATGAAGGACCACAGCCAGTCAGTTGCCACTTTACCTTGATGTTTATATACTCTGGGTGGATGCAGTCAATGCCTGGTGCCTTGCCGATCTTCAGCTGTCAGATAGCCTGTTGAGCTCATCTTCTGTGAAGTCACCAAAAGATTGTATTCACAGCCCTGTGCAGGATGCAGCTCCTTCACTCTTGCCGATATGGCCATGGTGAAGTTCCTGTCAGCTCCTGGGAAGTGACCATTGCTCAGCAGCTGCAACACTACGAAATTTGCAGTGAGTAGATACTGAGTTGGAGTTGTGGGCCTACATGTAAGTATATTAATGGTTTGCCATGCCTAGCAGTGGCTGGAGGACATAAAATCAATCAATTCAATTGTCTTTGTCCATTGTTCCCTGCACATTTCATTTAGCCTGCAAAAAAAAAGGTTTGTTGTACTGTCCCTCTCTTTAATAATTGATGCTTCTGCATGGGCATAGAGTAGGTCCTCACACTCATCATTCCAGCAGAGGACATAGGGCTTGTGCAAGCCATGAGGGATGTTCTTCTTGGACACTGCAATGAGCAGTACTCGTATGCCTGTTGAAGTTGGTTGGACCAGGAGGCTGAAAACCAGCAGCTGTATTATTCTCATGTTTTGTGAAACCTTTCCAGTTGGGTTTCCAGAAATGCCATCTTTTGACATCTTTCCTGTCGATGGGCTGAACCAGAGATGAGGCTATCCATCAGGATCTATGGCCTTACCTGAGGAACCTGTCCAGGATGCGTCTTAACGGGAGAGGCTTGTCAACGCAGCCTTTGGCGAAGGCCAGGTCTGGGTTGGTGGTGCTGTATACAGAGGAAGCCCATTCTACCAGCAACTCACCAGAAGTGTTGTAGGCCCAATATGTATGTGGCAGTTGAAATCACTAGACTGCAGTGGCGATTGTGGCAACGATGTATAGTCCAGCTTGCTCATTGGTGGTTTGTAGATGTTGATAATGGTGGTGTCTTGCACTTTGGTTCTTACCCATTCTACGTTTTTGTGAAGGTGGTTATGACATGGTATTTATTGGCGATGTGACCAGCCAACATATACCCTGGTAGTGTCAGAGAGTTCTTGTTTTCTAAATACGTTTCCTGCAGTAGAATTATTGTCATCTTGTTTTTGATGGCTATCTGCTCAACAATGTTAGGTGTGGTGGTGGTAATGCCCTAATGTTCAGCTGCATCATTGTTAGACCTTGACATACAGCAACTGCTGAAGTCACTGCTTGTCCTGATAAGAACATTACGCTGTGTCTCAGTCATATAGTACTCTGTAGACATGGTGAAGACAATTGTTTCACTTATAGACTACTTGTAGTGGAGGCCCATTAGAGAAGATGAAAGCTGTTTTCTCTTCTTTTCTGAATCTTTCTGTCTTTATTATCACCAAGAATATCCTTGATAAATGAAAACATTTGCTTCAAAACTTCAGCAGGCCTATAACAAAGGCAATCGAATAATTAAAGTATCGAACACTTTCAGAGAAAATAAACAGTCTTTAGCTATTCACATCATGAGATACTTAACTGGTTAATTCAATTGGTGTGAGTAGAATTGAAACAACATTCAAAGATAAATCAGTAAAAGAGCAGTGAAAGAGAGTGATTACTATACCAGTGCCGGTTTCCTTCATTAACCGAGTTGGAGGAAAAATTTCAAGGTGAGTGAAAACATAACCAACCATATGCATTCGTACCTTGTGCCTTTAGTGATGCTCAATTACAATCAGAGTCTTCAACTGTTACAACATGTAGATGACCTCAACTGCTGAAAGTGATCATCTGTGATCTTTGTCTCTCACAAGTAAACTGAGAAGATGGCAATCATTGGAATATTATAATGAAGAGGATGACAAGGCTACTACCCCCAACAATCTTTATCTAGCATTTCCCAAACAAAAATGAAGAAATATCAAGTTTATTAAATTCGTATACATACATATATATATATATACAAACAATAAAGTGGTGAGAATAATAAAGCCTTCGAACCAAAAAATTCCTAATGTTAAGTGAGGTGACAAAAAGAGTTGTGTTTGGCAAAGGCATGATACATGAAATTAATATATCTAAAGTAAGGTAAATGTAAAAAACAATTAATATTATAGGAATAAAATTAGATTAGTAGAGCTCTGTTGTTTCAGGCTAGTTCTGTCCTAGCTCCTAAAAGAGTGTGAGAGCAGGTGATGGAGTTCTTGTCATCCTCATTGAATAGATGCATGATCTTCCACTTTGTGAGGCAAGGGAGTCTGCTTTTTAGTTATGAATGAGTTTAAGGTAGAGAATGGCCTAGAGTACCAATTTTCAATATAATGAGTGAATATTAAAGCCCTTTCCAGGGGCATAGCCAGGATTTTGAAAAAGGGGGGGGGGGGGGGGCAAATAATCATGACTATATAACCACAATTATGTTGAAGGTTTTGCAAAGGATGAATGAATTTTGATGAAATTTTAGACATTATCCTTGTGTAATGGGGTTGTTAATGACAATTTATTTCAATTCTTGATACCATAAGTGACCTTTGGTGGTGGGGGGAGGGGGTGGTAATTCAAATTTTCAGTAAAAAAAAAAAAAACAAGTTTGAAAACAATGGAAAAAACATCAAAGCACAGGATTGTCCAGCAGGTGGGAGGTTTGTACATTCATAACCTGGTTGTCAGGGGAGCTTGGAACATCATCTGTGTACACATTCCAGATACAAAACACTAAATTTTGCAAATAAAAGATGTAAGAAATGTTTGTTATATGAATTTATCCTATCCTAGTGATAGCCTCTCACCATTGCTTACAAGAAAGATGGTCTAAGTAAGATTAGTGGCTTGGGATTCTATCCACAGCAGTGAAGTGCCTGGGGCATCCATTGATTACTCACTGAAACCCCAATATATTTATTTGCTTTTATTTTGTATTAAAAAAAATTTTTTTTCTCTATTATTTATTCATTTATTTGTTTGTTTATTTATTTATTTATTTATCAATTAAAAAAAAATTTTATTTCTTTTTTCATTTATTTATTTAATTTTTTTTTTTTAATTAGAAAATTTTTTAAATTTATTTATTTCCAAAGCAATTGACCCTAAAACTTGGAGAATTTACCTTAACCAACTTATTAACATTTTCCATCTTTTCAGGACATGAAGAAACTTTTAGTTTTCATATCCTGATAAGATGGAAATCAATTATCAGTTTGACAATGTAAACTTTTTAAGTCCTGGGGTCTTGCTTTAAAAAAAAAAAAAAATTGTGAAAAAATTGTGAAAAAATTGTGAAAAAATTGTGAAAAAATTGTGAAAAAATTGTGAAAAAATTGTGAAAAAATTGTGAAAAAAAAATTTTTTTTTTAATTAAAAAAAAAAAAAAAAAAAAAAAAAAAAAAAAAAAAAAAAAAAAAGAGAAATAAAATTAAATTAATAAATAAATTCAAAAAAAAAAATTAAAACAAAAATAAAAGTTTTGGTTCTTCTAGTACATAACCTGCAGATGTACAGTCCTCTCTTTAATTGGAACATCTTTATAAAATGAAGCAGAGCACAGTCATAAAAATAACAGGAAAGAATAACCAGCATTTCAGAATGTGGTGTTGTGGGCACTCAGCCCTTTTATTTACAGCTGGGGTGGGAGTCAGTGGTGCTCAAGGAGAGGGAAATGGTGGGGAGTCTTTCTGGGGAGCCAGGCAAGGGAAGTTTGAGTGTACTAGTACTCATATGTGTAGTCAAGCTGACTTCGATAGAGTCTTTCAATTGATTAATTGAACATAATTAATAACTGTGGAGAGTATATCCCTGGCAAGGTCAGAAATTCCATGAGCATGGACAAAGCTGTTTTGAGAAATAGAGAAATCTGATATCTTTGCAATAATAGAATCTGGGGACAGTGTCACAATTGCTAGCTAGTTCAGCTTGGCTGAAGTAGAGCATCTGTCCAGTTAAGGGATGTTGAGAAAAGAGGGATGGTGATGGTAGTGGAACATGTAAAGCCCAACCATTTCTTTATATAACTTGTGGAAAGTGACTTTAATTTCTTGGAAAACAAGCTGAAATTGCCAGGCCATTAGTTGGTATTCTCTAAAAAGAAGTTAAATACATGCATTCTACTTCATACTCACAGGTTCTCAAGAACAAATTGAACTTACAAGTATTTGCCCAGCATTTTATATGCTGATGAAGATTGAAAGAGAAACATATGAACATTATAACTAATTATTATAATTTGCTTTGTGTGTTTGTGATGTGGGTGGGTGGGTGGGTGGGTGTGTGCATGCCTATTAGAAGTTGTGGCTTTAGAAAGAGGGTGCAGAATTCTTAAGTTTCTGCACTCTTATTGCTGCTATCCACTTTTGCCTTCCCCTCCTCTTTTTTTAACAGCTGGATCAATGCACCATATTAACCTGAGTTACCCAACCTTAGAACAGTTCAGTTCGTTTGAACAACTTCCACTAGTCATGTCAGAATTGGACAATAAGCTGTGGCTTTAAATACTCCAGCAATCCCATATCCAGTGTCAAAGATGGGTCAACTGAGGAGAATGTAGGTCTAAGTACTATTGAATTGTTTGCACCACTCCAATCTTGAAGTAAAAATACTCTGAGAGAGAATGAAACCTACACTTACCATGAAACTCTTTAAGTGACTCACACATGTGACTGTGATGTGTGCATACTTTATTTGTTTAGTTTATAATAGGGGAAGGATGTGTAGTGAAGTATATTTAGTACATGTAATATATTTGCAGCATTTGTTATCAGTATATTGATCATGGGCATTTGATATAGCTAAAACTGTTAGCCAGTTAGGTGTTGGTTTTCTGAATAAATGCATCTATTTCTAAACCCTATCAACTTCAAACTTGTTACTCATGTCTACTTTAATGGATTACCATATCTATGACTCACCATTTCTGCCAATAATGAAAATGTTCTTGACTTTCAAGATCACAAGTGCAACAGAACTATAGATAGCTTACTTACACTTTATCTTATTAAAAAAAAAACATACACAAACTTAAGTTGATGTCTGTCTCTCAGTTCCCCTTTCACCTTTATGCCTCATTACCACCACATTGTGAAATGTTTACCACCACATTGTGAAATGTTGTCTCCAGATCAAGCAAGAAACCTTCACATTCTGCAGCTAAATTATCATTTTCATATTTTATTTACAAATACAATTGAGAATATAACTCCACTAGATTGTAACTGAAACTTATAGTGCCCTTCAAATTTGAATACAAGTTTTAATTCATATCAAAAATGATTCTAACCTTAAACAAATTGTGTCACAAACTCTATCAACTGTTTCTATACAGAAAAATGCCCCATTTCTGTAACATACTGGAGTTTGAAGAGATAAGGAGGGGAAAAAAAAAAAAAAGAAAAAAAAAAAAGGAATTCAACCAAAAGTATTTTTAATAGAATTTCACCCCCTTTATTACGTCACAGAAATGACTCCGACCAAGATTACAATTTTTTACTGACAGCTTATTTATTGCAACATAACTTTAAATTAGTTATCTATGAGATAAATAGCAAATTTTCTGCTTACACAGCAGTACCATCCAAATTGTCAGCTTCTGCATCCCCATACAAATTGTCAGAGTTTGTATAGCCAGACCCTTTGTAATTTATACATGTAGAGGATTATTTTACATTGTTTTTATAAAGTAAAATGCAGGTGTTGATCAGCGACATCATGGTGATGTGCATGTTCTAGAAAGCACTTCAGTTTGGAGTACTCAGTAGATACATGTGTTGTCACTGGGATTTATTTCTATCATTGGGAGAAACATCATGGATGATTACCCTGCTGGCTGCCAGTGTACAAGTTGCATGATTCCAGATTATGCTGATCACCTTGGTGATACCAACATGATCAATCTCGGCCAAAGAACATAAAGAGAAGTTGTTTATATACTGTAGGATTCTTAGCTTTGAAGTTGTACAGCACTACTGCAGTCATACTAAAAACTTTCTTCTCTGTGGTAATAGATTGGAACTCTTTCGACAATTGCTATGTCCATAGGTGTCATTTTCATCCAGAGAATTGGATTGCTTTTCTTGGTTCCAGAAGTTGCAGGCCATGGAAGTTAACTATACCCTCTCCATTAAGGATTCTGAGTTGTGATCAGCATTTCTTGCAAAATATTGGTCAGACTTAGTTTGTGCATATCTGTAGTACTATAACTTACCTTGAACAGCATATTGTTGAAATTGTGTACTTTATTGATTGTTGGAGCATGAGAAACCACGTTCATGTAATATATCAAATAGAATGGGTGATGAAAAATGGTGATGCAACTACACCCCCCCACCCTCAAACCAACCTGAAGTGGCACCTAGAAAATTCTTGATCAAACTGTTTTCATTTTTACCTTCCAGCTGAAGTAGTATTGCATGGATTCTTCTCCCTGCAATAAGACCTGCAAATGGTTTTCTGAAACTTTCAGGTAAGAAATTTATGCTCTCCAGATCTTAATTCATCATAAACTGGATAGATGCTGTTAGATGCTTCCACAGCTTTTATATTGTCTTTTTATCAATTGAAGACAACTACTATTATCTTTTTTCTCTCTCTCTCTCTCCTCAGGATCATTATCTTGGTGACTGTAGAATCATAGAGTACAACTTTGGCCTTGCTTCTTAAAAGTAACAACATTGGGTTGAGCATTGATCTCTGTTTGAATAATCCTGTCTCTAAATTTTTCCTTAGTTTCTGTTTCATGTGTGGAAAACTTTAAGCACTATATTCCTTAAAGGAGAAAAAAAAAAAGAACTGTGAATGCACAATTTTTTTGTTTGTTTAGAATTCTTAATTTTCACACTTTTACCCCAAGGGACTGATCAGGACTTCATGTTGTGGACAGTGGAGGACTTTTCCTTACCAAAAATGGTGGACAGACTTCGTGTTGCAATTACCTTAAGGTCAAACCATAAAATAACAGACTAAATGGGATTTTTCACACAGCAAACCACAACAAAGTTTTATTGAGCTGTGTGCAGCATGTGTGCCTAATTAACACACAGAGCATGATCAAAATGACAACATATTGATATAAAAATATTCAAACTGTAGGTGTTCCCAACCATTCCAACTCTTGGCCACACTCCTGTAAGGTAAGCAATGGTCTTGAGTACCTCATTTGTATGAATAGAGAACCAAAAACTTGGCAGTTATCACTTAAAGAGTGCGAAAGTCACCCATCAATTATTGTTCTCTTTAGAGCACACAAAGTAGCATGGCTCAACAGATATACTCTGTTAACAGTGCTCATATTCTTGGGAGGTAAGGGTGGGGGAGTAGCTAGATTTATGGGTTGACCTTCATTATCAAAACTAGCACACAATCACAGGTAGGCCAAAGGTAGGCCATTGCTTGCTTGCTAGGCCCACCTTCGGTGGGATGTGGTCACAAAATTGTCTAATGTGATAGCATGTTTTAAGTGTGAAAATCCACTCCATGGCGGGACTTTTCAGTTGGCCACCTGGCCTCCTTATGAATGCATCTCTAGTAATTAGTGTCCTTTTGAACTCACCTGGGGGGGGGGGGGGTGTGGGGTGTGTATAGGAGTGTGGCATTGCCCCAATTCTTAAAGAAACATTATGATGCATTCTAGTACTTTGTGTGGTTGGTAACAACAACTTCCTCTAGAAATGTCCTTTGGAATGGAATCAGATTACAACTTTACATCACTAGTGGTTACTCATGAATAGGAAAATTTATTTAATGGACCTACACCCAAGCTCTTACCTAGTTGAAATTCCAACACCCCAAGGTTTCAATCCAGTGTATTCTTGGTCTGCTCACAAAATTTGGTCTTGATTGGTTAAGAACTGAGGGAGGAGTTGAGGGCCAAACAAACAAATAGACAAACAAACAAACAGAATAAGCTCCATTAAGTACAGATATAAAAAAAAGTGTCATTACTTAACCCACTTAGAGATCTTGCCATATAAACATTATATGTTAACTTTGTGGCATGAAATTATTACATAGTTACATTAAAAGTTGAACTAGGTTCATTACCAGACCATGCAAGAGTATAAAACAAACCATATGCAATATAAAATACAGCAACAAGTTGGTATGGCCACTGATTTAAATTGCCAGTCAATACATTCATGATAACCATAGTGACACTATATTAATGACACCTGTTAATTGATCTATCAGCCCAGATTCCTATGGATTTTCCAAATACAGAAATATTCCAGCAGCCACTGTGATATCAATATTGTTCCTGAATACCAAATGGTCCAATGTTGTGCAAACAACATCAGTAAAGTTGTGTATAGTGTGAATTATTTTGCTCACCTAAGAAGTGACTTCATATAAAGCAGAACTACTGCTGGACTTCTCAGTATTTCACAAGAGAACAAAAATTACTTAAAAAAAAAAAGAGTTAAATTTCTGAAGAACACTGTTAATGTTGGCATGGCTCAGCTAATAACAAGTAAGTGTTTGATGGATCTATTATTATGGTTGAATGAAATTAAAGTAGGCAGTAATAAAATAATGTTTATTTCTTACATCTTCTTTGCATAAATATAGGTGCTGCAATATGTTTAGCAATAGTACAGCTTCTACAACTTGTTAATGCTAAACTACCAGGTAAATACATCACTATAACTATAATATATTTATACCTGGTTTATAGTTCATAATATACAATATGCAATCTTGCAAACATTAACTGTTGTTTTTTCTCACTCCATAAGCAATTTTCTCTTATGTATTCTATTATTTCTTTAGATGCTATTGACCTTTCATTTGGGAATAGTTGTGCAGCACAACAAATGGAGGATCAAAGTGTGTGCTGTAATGACAATGAAGGGGTTTCCTTCTTCTGCCAGATTCAATGCTTTGGGACAGACATATGCAGATGTGTAGATATCATAAATGGAATTGAGATTCCAGCAATACCAACTTTCTCAGTGACTGATACTGACATGAACTGTGACCCAGAGGCAATAACAACTGAGATAGCGACAGAGGTCAGTGTGCCCACTGATGCAGAGACAACTGACGAAGGGCTGACTGATGCAGGGACGACTGAGGAAGGGCCAACTGATGCAGAGACGACTGATGAAGGGCCGACTGATGCAGAGACGACTGATGAAGGGCCGACTGATGCAGAGACGACTGAGGAAGAGCCTACTAAGAATTTATGTGATGAAAGTAGTGTCAGCAGTAATACAGGATCTACTGATTCCAGCAGCAGTGATTCCAGCAGCAATACAGGATCTACTGATTCCAGCAGCAGTGATTCCAGCAGCAGTGATTCCAGCAGCAGTGATTCCAGCAGCAGTGATTCCAGCAGCAGTGATTCCAGCAGCAGTGATTCCAGCAGCAGTGATTCCAGCAGCAGTGATTCCAGCAGCAGTGATTCCAGCAGCAGTGATTCCAGCAGCAATGATTCAAGTGGAAGTGGTGATTCAAGTGGGAGTGGTGATTCCAGCAGCAGTGATTCCAGCAGCAGTGATTCCAGCAGCAGTGATTCCAGCAGCAGTGATTCCAGCAGCAGCGATTCCAGCAGCAGTGATTCCAGCAGCAGTGATTCAAGCGGAAGTGGTGATTCAAGTGGGAGTGGTGATTCCAGTAGCAGTGATTCCAGCAGCAGTGATTCCAGCAGCAGTGATTCCAGCAGCAGTGATTCAAGTAAAAGTGGCTTAACATACGATTGCAGCGGCCTCTCAGGTTCAAAGAGTAGCTCAGGAAAAAGTGATTCTACAAAAAGTGGGTCATCATCGAATGGAAGTGGTAAGCTGATCTTTATCTATCTAAACCTTTATGTAGCATAACTTACTGCTATTAACTTGCCACTGTGATCAAGGTACAAAGAGGTGCAGGACAGTAAGGAAAGTGGTGAATTCTGGGTGTCCAGATCTGTGTTTACAAACAGATGAAAATGGATGCCCTACTTGTGACCCATCATGCCCTTCAAGTTAGTACAACATGCAAGCCATCCTATATGTCTGTATTCTGAATTTTTAGTTGTGTTGTTGTTCTAACTTGGGTGTTTGTTGCAACCCTGCCGTGGGATGCATACCTGTAGGCATTAGTAGTCTCTGTGATTGTCAAGATTTCCAAATTTGTACAAGAATGGGGGACTTTGGAGTTCACCAATGTGTAGACCGTAAGTGTGAATAAATTTATGCTATTATATTATCATGATATTTTTTTACAATTACACAAGCTGAATTGAGTATAACTTTATCCCTAAAAATACTAATTAACAAGTCTCTAATTATTATTACCGATACTCAACGAACCAGGACCAGGAATTGGAGAAACATGTGGAGGTGATAGAGATGGAACAGAAGATAAAGTTAGTGTGAGTGACAGCACTAGCATGAGCAGAGAATCCAGTGGAACGAAGAGGAAGGGGAAAGTTACCAGACGTAAAATAAGAGGAGCCACTGAACGTGAAGCATTTGGAAGTCTGGAAGAAGCTGAAGTGGGATGCCAAGATGGAACTGTGTGTGCTGAAGTGACAGAGAATGTAATGGAATGCCGACAAGAGGATGTGAATAGTAAGCCTGTAGGACTATAGACAAACTATTAGTAACATGTGATGGATGGTAATTGATATGAACCTGCTGTATTCTAATTCCTATAATAAAAAAAAATTACATATTATGTACATTTTAACTGGCACACATTAATATTATGAATATATTTGATTCCCTTTAGGTATTTGTGTACAAGCACGTATGTTGTCTCCATCAATATCTTGTACTCCTGAAGGATATTTTGAGCCACTCCAATGTCGCACACAAAATAGTAATATGCTCTGTCACTGTGTCAATCCTTTTGATGGAAAAAACCTACCTGACACTTCTGAAATAAGCGTAAACAGCTTCGAAGACACACCAGACTGCAAACCTTTAGGTAACAATAATATATGAGAATTATTTTCTAATTATTAGCCATAGTTTTCAAGTCAGCCATCCATGGGGGAGAGGGGGGGAGGGGGAAGATAGAATCAATGTCATGTATAGAGCTCTAAAGACTATTCTAATATATACATGACAAACTATAGTTATATGGAAATTGAACTTACCTCCCAACAGTGATGAACCCCTCTCCATTTACCCAATTAGAATTGCTGTTGTGGCCATGTGCTATTTATATGATACTGGATAGAATACTTATTCTTGGTATGTATACATTAGCTTTACAAATCAAAACTATGTGTCTGTAGTGTTTGATAATTGCATCACTGAAGTTGGAGGCATAGTGACGGGTGCTGCTCATGGAGAATACATAGTAGACTCAGTTAACTGCAGAAGGTGTCTGTGTAATAATGGGTCAATGGAGGACTGTGAGGCTTCATCAACCTGCCTTAGTATCCTAAGAAACCCGACTGGTTGCAGCTTCAATGATAGCATCATACCTCATGGAAGAAAATTTAATGTACGTATACTTCAATATATTTAGCTAATTTCAGCTGATGTGAATTATTTGAAGTTAAGCAATAAAATTTGATGTTCAATTGATTGTAATGTCAAAACGATGCTCTTATTCTTTTAATGTTGATTCAAATTAGGTTCATAAGCAAAACCTGAAAACTTACAGAGAGTGTCAGTAATTTTTTGATCAGGATGTAAAGTCTAGAGGAAGAATTATCCTAGTGGCTAATAAATATCTGCTCAAGCAAGGCAGTCTGGGGAGATCATGCAATAGATAATTTATATCCAATATTGATTCTGGCTATATATGGAAGTATTAAACGGAGTACTAAAAAATTAGGAGGGGTTGGAAGGTGGTTATTGTGAGATCAATCTGCATACAGTCGATTGTGTATAAGCAATCATAAACTTAGGAAATATTAAATGAGCAATTGAGCAAGTATAAGTTGGAACCATAAATAAACTCTGATAATAGAAGCATAATGACTTCACTTAATATTCACAATAATATATTTTTTACACGGTGTGAGGGTGTCGCCACATTACAGATGAAAATATAAACATGAAGAAGAAACATTTTAGCTCAGTGATTAATAATTATTCTTCAAAACCTCAAGAAAGTTCAGTAAATTTATCAAATGGAAATGTTGAATGATAAACTCAATGACAGGATTGAGCAGCATCTAGACTTTACAAATTTCTCAGCTCCTATGCCTCAATATCAGTGGATTTGTTCACCCCATTAAAAAAAAAGTCACCTTTGTTTATATTGATCTTATTTTCTCTTGCCAGTAACCAGTAGGAATAAAGTATGTTGTATGTAAAAATGTAGGTATTAATTTCTAATATTATATTAACCCTCTCTTATATACATACCAAACCAATTTGCAGGTGGGCTGCAATAAATGTGGCTGCTATAATGGACATATCAGATGCACACAGCAATCGTGCAGAACTCCAGACCAATGCTCATCTTGTGACCAGGAGGAATATGATCCTGTCTGTGGTCCAGATGGGGCAACATATCTTACTAGGTGCCATGCTATGTTCTGCGCTGGCCATATTCCTCTCAAAATCACTCCTGGTGCTTGTAATGATATTGTAAGCTCTCAATTTAATATATATATATATATATATATATATATGCATTTACTTTTATTTCATTTGAGAATGTATTCCTAATAGGATGTTTGTTCCAATTATCCTTGTGAAGAAGGTGAAACCTGTGTTAAGAAGGGTGGAGTTACCTGCATCAGTGACTGTGAGCCTGATGACTTTAGAATATGTGGTAAGTGTATTTGAAGATAAGTTATCATTGGAATTTAATCAGTTCCTCTTTGTCCTCGTAGTTGACATTGGTGAATTAAGCTGCCCAAGTGATGAAGGTAATTCAACTTACATACAGACTAGTAATATACTAATTTAATTATATATATACATGTTATGTATTATTCAGAGTTGTCAGAGGATGAGACTATGTTGTGTGCCACTAATGGAGAGACATATCGCAGTCTCTGTCGGTTGCTCCAAGATTCTAAGAGGGAAGGTGTGGCTTATGTGGGGGGATGCGGAAGTGAGGAGTGTTCTGGTGGAGAGGTAAGATGGTTTCCAGGCCATATGATCATATAACAAATAGCTCTATGTATTTTTAATGAAGAAAGTCACTAGCTTGCTGACCTTTTCATATGCCATGGTGTTGAATTTGGTAAATACAACTCCTTGGAGTAGGTGTTATAGTTCCATGTTGTTTATCATTTCAGTGTAGCTTCCAAAGAATTGTATAGATGCACTAGCTTCTATTTTCTATCAAATATGGTGTGTACTCTGGACAGTTGCCATAATATAAGGCTGTTCCATGCTATATACTAGTTTAAAAACCAACAAGACAACATGTGACTCACCATTGCACATAGCATGTATAGTTCACACCAGGGGTCAAATTATCACAGTTATTCCACAATCTTCATATTTGCTGTACACAGGTGTGTGACACTGCTGCAGTGACACATGACAACATCTGTGAACTGAGGAGCACATCAGGAAACACCAGGTTGGACTACGAAGGGGAATGCCTAGTTACCAACGGTGATTCCAGCCAGGCTATTTGTGAGCGTGTTCTTGAGAGTGGAGTCTGCAGATACAATTCTGACAACTGCGAGTCATTGGTCCAACCAGAAGAAGGATGCTGTCCTATCTGTGGTACGTTTAGCTCCACGTTGAATTTGTATGAATAATACGTAACTGAAACACCGATTGGATGATATTTATTCTAATTTTGTTGTTGTTGTATGTGAAGTTCATTTCAACATTGTTAACCATGTAGAGTTATAGGTTTATTTCCCGAACGCTTGCTTTAATATCATTTACAATACAAAATTAATTGCCCGATCCTGTAAAACATAATTTTTTTATTTTTTATTCAGCTCTCAGCAATGAACTAAATTAATCAGGCTACAAATATTTTCTGTTACTTCTGTAGCTTAGTAAGTAGTGTAGCACAACAACTGGCAGGCAGTACATCTTTACTACCAGTACACTCTATTAATCCGTGTATCCAGAGAACTTATGCAGCAGAGCAATCAGGATAGGTCTATCAGGCAGTACAGCTATCCTATGAATATGTGCAACCCAGAAAGTAGTGTAGCGTATAAAATACATATGGCAGACTTTCCAGGGGTAAAACGTATTCAAGCATTATTAGTTAGTTGTTATTTTTTTAAAAAACTTTGCCAATGAAGTTTGAGTAATGAAGTGTTTCTATCATATTATATCAAATACACTTAAACAATAAAATACACATATACCATTTTTCCTACACAGGAGGCATCGTTCTCATTGCTATAGATTTGCGTGGATTAAGGGAATACATCAGAATCAATCCACAGACAAGCAACTTTGACCTTGTATATGAAATTCTTGTTGAGTCGGATATTATTCCAGATGAAATCTCAGATAGATGTAACTTGGAAATCACACTGGTAAACAGAAACTTCCAAGTGATCCTGTCCGCCAGGACATCAGCTGATGCAGAGTTCTGTAGAAATGCGAGTGCACATATAGCCACAGTTATCAATGATCCGACTCAGTACATCGAATTCTTGCCTGAAATGTTCCAGTTTGCAAGTGCTGCACTAGCTGTTGGCCAACTGGATCTACTGGACCTACAGACTGATATTATTATCAATGGAGCTATGCCTGTGGCAAGTGCGACTTCCATCATTGCATATGTTGCAATTATCATTGCCTGTAAGCAATGAATATTTCCTCCTGAAAGAACTTAAAAATATGTTCGTGTCATTTTTTATTTTAACTATTTGATATCAGCTAAGATAGTAAAAACAATAGATTTGTTGAAGATCATTCTAAATGGCACTGATACATTTATACACAGCACAAGTTAATAGCTAATTTGACAGATTTTTCAAATGTGTGTATTATGACTCTATGATCTCTTAAAAATAATGATAGGGGTATTGTGGCAGTAATATTTACCTGATGGACTCCAGAATTTAAGCTGGGATTATACTAGCACTTAATCAAAACAGGTACAATATTTTGAATGCTGTCACATTTGAGTGGGGCCACAGAATGTGATGAGGCAGTGTTCATAAATAGTATATGCTTAAGTCTAGACTCCTCATAGAGATTGCAGGTGCAGGAGGAGAAGTGTGGGATATCTTTTTTTTTTGTTGTTGTTGTATTTCTAATGAAATCACCTGAATCTGCTTGCCTGATATAACATTCTTTAAGTTAATCCTTCAATCTAACCCGATTCTAATCTGGTTTAAAATTCCTCAAAGGTAAAAAAAGAGTTGTTTTTTTTCACATCTGTTGCCCAATTTAAAAAATATCAGCTCAGAAATCATGCTCAAATATTCCTATATTCAGTCATGAATGGTGTTAGTCCTCTGTTTAGTTGTTTATATACAAAACAATGTTTTTATCATGGGGATGATAACTGGAATATCACATTGTACCACTTGTAATGAGATAGTGTATATATAAGTACTGTGCATGTACACAAGTCAGATATTTGTGCCATACTTGGTGTAAGCATCATCAAAACATTGAAGAAATGACTCATCAATTAAAGCCATTTAGAGATTAATAATACAAACTAGGAGCATAATATGATACAGTCATGTTAATAATTTAATCAGGAAATGCATTAGGTTTCATTAATAAACTATAAACAGTGTAATAAACAGCAACAGAGCTGTGTCAATACATTCATAACAACGAAGATGATGTAATACAAATAACAAACACTAATTTAGTTAATATTACCATCTAAAAACACACCATATAGCCAGTTTTTCAGTCCTCTAGTTACAAATTTGTTTAGATGGCTTATATTATGTAGGTGTTTATTCTGAGGCCCCAAAAGTGCATAGGAAGGATAGGGTCTTAAATTGGTTATTCTGCTTGGCAGTGCTTCTCAGGTAGTTATTTGTAGGCCTTTGTCCTCCCCGCAGTAAACAAAAAGTGCAATTGGCTGCGTGTAATTGGGAGGTGGAACCCACCCCATTCAAGATTTATTACCAGGTAACCTAATTTTGACAGGAGGAAGACAACCAGTCAGTTTCCTTAAAGCAGCTGCACACTTTTTAGCCACAGGCAAAGCCTTGGACTGAATTTAAACTGAAGCTACTGGTGTACTTTTTGTCAGGGTGTGGGCTTGCAGCTGCCTTTTGTCAATATTAGCAAAACACCAGCACGGTATGGAATGCTATTTTGGTGTTCTACAACTTTTTCCTCAGTTTGCATATGCTGAAAAGTTATTTTTTTTCCAAGGGTTATCAAATAAGTAGTAAGGTCAGACTGAATTTTAGCTTTTGATCTTTATCATGAATATCATGACAAAACTATGGGAACCATGAATAGTGTGGAATTCAAATTTGATAGGCAGAAAACTTGCTGTAGTCCAAAAGGTCCTCTCCTGAAAGTTTCACAAAAATCTGCCCAGCTAGTTGGGAGGACATTGTGAATACACACACACCCAGCACAAATTGTTAATGTTAAATTTGATCAAGTACATTCACAGTTCTGTCTTCCAATGCACAGACCTCTCAATTCAAAATGGTTGAGGGTTTTCATAATAATTACTTTCAAATGGCAAAATTTCAGAAATGGGGAATGCCCCCCCCCCCCCCCAAATAAAATATTAAGCAAACTGGACAAGTTTAAGTACTAACTGCAGGAGGACCAAGGCAGATTGAAATGAAGTTTCCCCACTTAAAATCTTCCCAGTGGCAAATAGGTGCTTCACATTTTGATGGTCAAAGCTAATACAGTTAGTTTATATAAAGATTATATAGAATTGTTGCATACTATATACTACTGCCAGTTTTGTATATCCAGTTCAACTTACAAGCATGCTCAGTAGTCCCAGTTTTAAGCATTCCACTTTGTTGCTGTTTTAAAAAAACTTCAGTTTAAGGAAGGTAATCCACTTTTGGCACATTTTCATATTTAATTAATTCATTATCCTTTAAAATTATTATTATTATTATTTTTTAAATTTATTAATTCATTAGCTTTAAAAAAAAACCTTTTTCATAGCTGTTAAAATCCTTCCAACTTTCTGGGGGATCATTGTAGGTTGCCAAAACAGCTGATATGGGCTTCTGGTGTTTCATGGAAAGGTGTTGAAAATGGAAGAAACCTATCTTCCTCTATCTGGGTAGCAGTTTTGGACCATAAACCGAGTGAGCTGTACCAATTTTCATGCATATGGTACTTCATCTCGGTGTAAATAGAATTTCCATTTGTACATCAATGGTCATGTGACTAAATCAAACAAAACTACTAGAAAATTTTAACTTATAAGGTTCACCACATACCAAACATTTTCTGTGGTAAGGTGTATTCAGATAACCTGGGATACTACGCCCCCAAACATTAACCTCAGTACCTCACCTTACCCACACTGCAATGAACTAGCCCATACATTGTGAAATTGAACAGATTTATAGATTCCATAGATAATATATTCATAGATATATATATATTCATAGATTAAAAAATGAGTTGTGCTCATGTTTGAATGGTCAAAGACCATGTTTCCTCATGAAATTTCTCTCATTCTTGTCTCTTTTCTTTCTTGCAGTAGTCACTTGTTCACTTTTAAAATTAACCAGCACCACCATCACTTATCCTCCTCACCACCACCATCACTTATCCTCCTCACCACCACCACCACCACCACTTATCTTTTCAACACAACCATTCCCCCCTAAACCAATATCTCTACCATCTCCACCAACCTCCTCCTGATCTCCACTCTTTCCTGCTTCAGTGCTGCATGGTTCAGCCTTGTCTTCAGGACTCAAAGCACCAGCACCCAGGTGGGCTTTAGGTTCCGTAGGAGGCAGAGAGGTTCGTCCATCCTTCCCCTTTGCTAGATTCATCAGCCACTTCATGGCTGCCAGAGAACTGAGCAGGATGGGAACACTGATAGGCAGAAACAATGGAATGTAGATGGCAAACCTGTGGAGCAATAAATAGTGAATGGTGATCAAAATACTCGATTACATCACATGTCAAGTTTTATGAGCCTGGGGAGTTATTAGTTGCTGCATTTTTTAAGTCATGTTTTACAAACATTACTTTTATATACGTAAAAAACACACAACATATTAGATACTAGAACAATGGAAATGATCATAACAAGATAAAAATGATAAAGCAGTAAAGGGCTAAGAAAAATACACCCAAATATCACACCCATTGTCCATGCCCCAACTCATATATTTTGTAAGTAAAACATACTTTTGGTCATCAGGAAAGTAAAGCAGTTCCAATATGGAGGGGTCGAAAAATGCTATTTCTGAAAATATAAACAATGATTAAACAAATTAAAAAAATAATTACAACAATAAATGAATTTTAATATTTCTTAGATGTATTGGCATGTACATGTTCTATTGTTTGTCAAATAGTTGGACAATTCAATGAAGTTTGTGTTTAAGGATGACTTAGTGGGGAGTGGTTTAGGGTAGAGGTATCAATTTCTAACATCACCACGTGTCATTTTGAGTGCATATTTGTTGTGCATACATCTACTACATCATGAAACTTCTAAACTATCCCAATCAGGCATGACATTAACATCCCATTAATATCAACCTAATCTAAAACAGAATGATGCTATGAAGTATTATGTTCATTATCCCAGGTATATAAAATATTCACGGGTAACGCCAAGTACTTCTGCTAGTATAATAAGAGAGGTCCCGCACTAAGACCTGTGGCAAATAATTAATATAATATTTATAAAACACTAGCAGGCTTACCTGGTGTTGCCAGGGATATAATGATATACCCATATTAAGGCGTGACTATATGTGACCTAGCCCATGTACAAGACTTTGGCCAAATATCATTTTTTTGGGGCATTTTTAGCCTGACACTCCCACAGGATTGTGTGTGGCCAGGTGGGACTCAGCCTATGTCTCTCTCTAGTCGTGATGTGTGCTCATGCCAAGTTTTAGACGTCAGGCCCAAGAGTTTATACAAAGTACCATTTTTGGCATTATAGACTTGCACAACCACAGGAAGAGGTGAGGCCATGTGGCCCAATTTTTTTCTTTCCAAAAAATCATCCTTGGTGTAGGATGTATCTACACTGAAGAGTGAATTATATTTGGTTGTGCTTTGGTGGTAGAGTGGATACATAAACGATAGACATAAATAATTCATATCCACATGTACAAACCAGGAAGTGGAACATGAAAGTTTCAGATTGGTAGACCTGTGCCTTGACCACTCGTAAATTAAATGTTTCCCAGGCGATACAGATTCCAAATATTATGGGCTTGTGGGTCTAACTTCTTAAGTCCAAGTGTTAGTGAGAAGTTCCATTTTTGGCACTTTTTAGCTTTACACACCAAGAGGAGGAGGTGTGGCCAGGTAGGACCAAGCCCATATTACTCCCAAAGTCAAGTTGTGCATAAATACAAGTTTTAGGTCTGTTGCTCCAAGAGTTTGTCTGGCCAAAGTACCATTTTTTTTTTTGGCTTTTTTCATCACCATAGTAACCATTTTCCAGAATTTTTGCCCAGATTTAACTATGATTAAGCCAATGTTTCAGAGAAATCCATCCATAAGTTTGGCCAGAATGATGGTCCAAACATAGACTAACATAATAACCACATTTGTATGTAGATAGTGTTTTAGACTAGGCCAAATAATTGTTTAGAACACTTAAGGTGAGTTTAAATTGTGGTAAGATTCATAAGTTTTGGTCTCTATACAGTAAAAAGTACTTACTGTAACCACAGGATTTCCTTATAGTAAAATCTCTTGGTTGCAACCAATAAGTTGTAACAACAAACATTGGTATTTCCAAACAGTAAACAAATAGTTAAAAATTCATTCTTGAGAAAAACTTGTGGATGTATGCTACCCCCTCCCCCCCCCCCCCCCCCCCCCCCATTCCGAGCAAGTGTTCCTAGACCTGCATGCCACAGGTAATAATACCATCTGAGAATTCATTATGTAAACTGTTCACTGGGATATGAGCAATTACAGTTTAAGTCTGGGTGTAGAATTCCTACAATTTTTGAGTTCCTGTCTATGTGAATGTCTGTGAATAATGAATGGCTAAATACAAATTTTCACACACTGGCGCTATTACATAGAGTTCATGTTCAGTCATCCCGATCAACTGAACCTTGGAGCGTAAAACTACAAACTCTTCTAAAAGGACAGAGGCAGTGGGTCTCTCCTGTCAGCAGATGAAGGCAGTCAATCATGGCATATGCACAGAGATGTAGCTGTTCCATCTAGATGTCTTCAAAATACATAGTACACCGCGGCTGACATTCACAGCTGATTCAAGGCTGCACACATTCATGAATACTGATGTCTGTCAAGTCAACCCACCAACATATCACAGGCCTACATCTCCTATCACATTGCACAGTGTGTGTGTGTGTGTGTGTGTGTGTGTGTGTGTGTGTGTGTGTGTGTGTGTGTGTGTGTGTGTGTGTGTGTGTGTGTGTGTGTGCGTGTGTGTAATAAATTTTTTGTGATAAATTTTTTGTGACATTACACTTGCAGCTGTTGTAGTTACAATCAAGTTGTGTGTATAGTAAGACATTAACGATGCCTCAATGAGGAGGTGCAATGATACTGATAGAAGTGCCACGCTAATACATACCTGCAGATTTCATAGCTTGTTTAGCTGAATGGTATGCAGCTTCCAAATCACCTTTCATAGAGTGTTTGTAACACTATAAGGATGAAACAGCACAGCATGCATGACAGAGATGGAGTAAAGAGAAAACCTCCACCCCAGAATTAAGTCACCCCAAGTGTAAGAAGAAACACTCTGAAACTCAGTTTCACAGTTCTTAATTAAGATACAAATAAGCACAGACATTGGCCGCACACGCCATACTATAATTTTCACTTTGTCTGTCTGTATGTCCGTCTGCATGTCCGTCTGCATGTCTGCCTGCATGCCTGCCTGCCTGTCTATCTATCTATCCATCTATCTATCAATCTATATATATTCGCTTTCTCGTCCCAGATAACTTGACCCGTTTAGGCAGAATGTTGTTAGGGCTAGGGCATAGGTCCATTAAATAAACTTTCCTATTCATGAGTAACCATCTACTTAATTGTAACAACAAACTTTTGTGTTTCCATACAGTAAACAATTTGTTAAAAATCCATTCTTGACAAAAATATATGAATGTACCCCCACCATTTCAAGTGTTCCCAGATCTGTGTGACACAGGTAAATATTATTTGATAGTTCATGTGTAATATGATCCCAATCAAAAGGATATTTCTAAAGGATGTTGTGCCTATAAATCACACAGGAAATTCAAAAGGACACTAATTACTAGAGCTACATCACTATATTTACTTTAGAAATGGAGCAATAGCCCCCATATCTCCCCTCCCCCTAGGTATAATGGGTACTTTTTTCTAGTGAAATATAAAGCTTAAAATTTTAGTCAAATTTTATCTAGCATACTGTTAAATTTTATCAAGTGTAATGCAAATTCCTGCATGATACGACAGGAGTGAGTGAAATAATTTGGTGATAGTTTTATACATCATCTCTGCCACTTCCAGAGATAACATGACTACTAAAGGATGCATTGTGTAGTATTAATAGGAAACTTACCTCTTGAATAGACAGCAATGATTGTTCAACCTTCAATAAAGATAATTTGATCATAGCAGTAAAGTATTGATTAAATTATGTAACACAGCATAACCGTTTGTAGTATTAGTGGGACTCACAAAAAGAGTATATAAATGTTTGATTCTCGAATGTTAGTGCATGTATGTGCATGTGAGCTGGACGTGCCTCATATTGGATGTGATCACTGATCACCATATTCTTGACTTTGTCGAGGAGCTGGACGAGAGAGACTAGAGAAGTGGTGGCCATGGAAACACTCTCCATCAGTTTACCAATCAAAAGCTGGTCCACATTCTACAGGAAACAGGTAGTTTAATAATCATCCAGAAAAACCCCCCACATGATCATGTGAAGTGGAGTACACGTATAACAGCCATCCATTATTACTATAAGTAAGAACTCAAGCTTATAAAAAAATAAAACAAGAACAGAAACTTTGTGTTGCAAATTCTGTTTGCTTGTCTTTTAAGCTTTGTGTTCCAAATTTCTATTAGGTTTTTTTTTTTACTCAGTTGTCATTGCTCCACATGCCACACCCACAGCTATGCAAATAGCACATACAGACATGGAAATGCACACATATCTCACTCCACAAGCTTGTTGAGATCACAGCTGCATCAACTAACCCAATCAGCGACTCCATGTGGCCCCACTGAGAAGTAGATGCTGCTCTCTTTCTCCTGACACACAGAGCAGATCACATGATATGAGGAAATAGCAACACTAACAAAAGAGACTAATGCTATGAGAGATGTTTTGATTTACAAGTACATTGTACTTGTGAATCAAAACAACTCTCATAATATTAGTCAACAACAACATGCTCTATGTAAACCATGGTAACATCGATAACAGTGATGTGTTTATCAGGGAGTATAGTCTCCCCATTAGAATTCCCTATGCAGGAATAACACAAGTTCTAAAATGGCGGAGAGAAATGCATTTAAAACGCCTATAATCTCAGCTAAAAGTCACATCAGTGTGAATTAGGTGCTTCAGTTAATATTAATTCAAAAGAAGGGGAAAACACTTCAAGCACCTTGAATTATTCTTAAGTAAACTAATGATAGAAAATTATCAAAGCATCAAGCAACTGCATACCTCCATTTTCACCCAGGTTCCACAGATTATAGCATAATAACTATTATTAATTAATGCCCACAACTGTTGCTTTCTTGATGCAGGTGCAAAGTGGTAAGGGGTAGATATTGGTATAAAACCATTGCAATATAGGGAAAAGCTAAGCCACACACAAATGTTTTACTGACATATTGCTTCCAGCATTTACCATAACAGCAGAACACCCAATTAGAATGGCATACAGTATATTAATATACTTCAAGTGCAACACTTCCTTGCCAACAATAAATTTTACTGTTCTACATACAAAAACATCAACAATTACCATTCATATTCGTAATATTTTTTTTATAAATTATGTCAAAGGAAATTCAACGTAATTAAACTAGCAAGTTTATTACAAAATAGAACATTCTGGTAGCAACATTCTGGTAGCAACATTCTGGTAGCAACATTCTGGTAGCAACATTCTGGTAGCAACATTCTGGTAGCAACAACCCTAAATAATCTCAGTCCAAGTCCAGTCGCTATCAGTATGCAAGTAGGGAAATAACTGATAGGAAAACAACTATACTAGATTAGTACAATGCTATGTCAGCCCCACCTACCTCACACATCACACTCCCCCCACCCCACCCCGTCCACCTCTCAAAAAAAAAAAAAAAAAAATTATATATATATATATATATATATATATATATATACATATATATTGAAATTTTCTTTATAATTCTTGCAGAATAATAAATATAACAAGTGTGATCCCATGAGGACCTCCAGAACCATTTCAAATAAGATACACAAAGCATTGCGCTGTGAGGAATTGGTAACTGAGGCAGTGTATAAGATCTAAAATGGTAAAGGATCATCAAAAGTGTGGTCTACAGTCTTGTTTTCTTCATATCTCCTCCAGATTAATCTACATCATTACAGAAGAACACCTGTTTGTATATTCATTTGTGTGTTCCTAGAAATGCACATCGTTTGGTCCAAATGATATGAAATTTGGCAAGGACAGACACTAAGTTGATCACTGTGAACATCTTGATCACTGTTTTAAAACCTCTTCTGGCAACCCAGACTGGGAAATTGCACATTTCATAGTTCTGGCCAATTTTCTTTGTTTGTGTTTGTGTTTGTGTGTGTGTGTGTGTGTGTGTGTGTGTGTGTGTGTGTGTGTGTGTGCGCGCGCGCGTCCTTGAGTGTTCCTTAGAAAAGTTGCACTTTCAGTGGTTTCTGCTTCCATGCTACCAATTGACTATTGTGGAAGCAAAACCATAAGAATGTTGTCAACCAACAGCCTCCACAATACAAGCAATGTGAGATTATTTCAAATCTAACACTAATGCGTGAAATATCTGTTTATCTGTCTCTCTGTCTGTCAGAGCGCTATCTCCTCTGAAACATCTTGAGTTAAAACCACCAAGTCGGCATTGTGAAAGCCTGGGCATACGCAGGTTATAGGCTATATTACATAATAGCTTAGCAAGCAATTTTCCCAGTTGATATAAAGTGCTGTAGTGTGTGCTCAATTATAAATTGTTATGATATGCACCATATGGTAACCGTCAACCTAATTCATATTTAATTCCAGGTGAAGCCAGGTATTTTCCGCTATTCCAATATAATCATTTTCTTTTAATTGAAACATCTTTCTTTAATAATACCAGTCATAAAATCATAAAAATCAGCCCCCCCCCCCCCCCTCCCACACACACACACTAACATGCAGACTAACGCAGACACTCCAGACAGTAACGTACAATATGGGGCACTCCCAACAACATCTTGATTTGCTCTACAAACACTGACATCAGGACTTCCATTTTCACCCCCAGCTTGTGTGGCTCATCCTTGATAGTCTCATTGGACCTCCGACCACCAGAGGGGGGCTGTTCCTGGTTGTAGAATACCACACCTCCCCACTGGGGGATGAGGAAATTGTCTGTCTGTGTGAGGGGGTCAGATTTTAGTCGGATGAACAATGGAGACTCAGTGGCCTTCGGGACATAGATGAGGAAGTTGAGACTGGGATATTGCGACACATGGGACGCTGTCATAACAAAATAGAAGGTGATGAACTCACACACTCTGAACATCACTACTCGTACAGTTTCTAATTAAAACATGCACAAAAATATTTACAGGCCAGGGTTTGGGTTAGTCTTAATTATGTCTTCTGCCACATTATTTTATGAACTTCCCACTATATATAGTTTGCAAGCGACTGTCTGTCTGTGAGTAATACTACTCCCAAACAGAAATTTGAATCACCACAAAATGTTTCCAGTCTATTTAGGGTAGAACTGGGAGTGCATAGATTGAGTTTCATCTTGGGGACTGCTCTGTGAGAAAAGAAAAAAAGGAATTCAAATGTCATCCTGTAAAAAAAAAAAGCCTAAGAAATCTTGGTCAATTGATTAAGGCACAGGTCTCCCAAGTTTAAAGTCGGAGGTGTGTAGCCTGGACAGGGCTTTAATGCCCTTTATTCTTCCCAATTCACCCTCCTTTTTTTTTTTTAATTTCCTTTTGTTCTTTCAAATCTATATATATTGATACTATCCCATCCACTATCAAAATATATAAAATAATAGCTATATAATAATATAATAACTCCCTAAATATAAGTCCCACTATAATTTGCAATTTGTCTGTCTGTCTGTCTGTCTGTCTGTCTGTCTGTCTGTCTGTCTGTCTGTCTGTCTGTCTGTCTGTCTGTCTGTCTGTCTGTCTGTATTTCTTAATGTATGTATGTATGTTTGCTATCTCCTCCCAGATGCCTGGACCATTCGTCCTGAAATTTTCAGGGGTTGCTCACATGCTAATTGGCCACGGTTGGGGAGAATGTGGTTGTGGTTAGGGCTAGGTTTAGGTCCATTAGATAAACTTTCCTATTCATGATTAACCACACACTAAGTTGTAACAACAAATTTTTGTATTGCCATACTGTAAGCAATTTATTATAATTCATTCTTGACAAAAAAATATGTGAATGTACCCCCCAATTATTCCAAGTGTTCAGACCTGTAATTATTATGTGATAATTCATGCGTAATCTGATCCCATTCAAAAGGACATTTTAAGAAGTTTATTTACAAATCACACAGAAAGTTCAAAAGGACACTAATTACTAGAGATGCATCATATTATTTACTTTAGAAATGGGGCAATGCCTTCCATATCCCTGTCCCCCTATGTATAAAGGGTACTTTTCTAGTTAATATTAATAAATGGTAAGACATGTCCAGTGAATTATGGGTGTGACTCACCTAGCTTTGATTCCACGCTGCTGATCATGGGAGGAAGCTGTGTGGATGGAACATAGTATTCACTCTTGTCCTTCTTAGGATGAAACTTCATGTCAGTGAAATAGAACTCCTAAAAGCGAACAAATTCCAAGAAAGTAAAGCCCCAGACAAACATACATACTCTATTAAAATAACCCACAGTTAACATCTCTATTGCAGTCGTAATGTACTGGTTGTCATGGGATTAACAATTCCATGGTGCACACACACAGAGCATCAAAGAAGTTAACATTAATCTAATATCTCAACACAGACTGCCATGAGAAGGAAGTCATTTCATAAAATACATTGATCAATGTACACAAAGAATATATTGATTTATACACCTAATACATGGCAGGTACTTCGCTAATCCACAGTACAAATAATGGCCTACTGCATAACATAGTGTGACCAAATCCAAATCAGTGATGAAAAGAGAAATAGGTATTACACTTACTAACTATACACTGCTGATATCTACTGCATAGAGATCATTATAGAACAATATCAAAGGTGGAGTAAACTGCTGCATGGACAGTAGAGGTCAAATATACAGGTAGGAGGGGCATATGGGACACACTATTACATTAGATATTGACATAGAGAAGATGTATGCAGACTGCAAGATATTGATATGCAAAACAGATAACAATATAATTAACTACATTAACTTTGAAAGTTTATAACTGTGATGTTGACATCTCAACACAGCATAGTTTCAAAAGTGTTGGCATCCATGTGCATAATTTCTATTAATATATAGTGGCCTTTTTTTAAATTGTGGAACAGACAAATGTCTCTAATGGTATATGCATGAAGTCCAAGGATGCTGATTCAGCAGTCTTGTACCACGACCCATCCCCCCCCCCCACCCCTAAAGTGTTAGCTGGCACTCAGAATTTCACACAGAAGAAGAATAGGGCATCTTTAGTGAACATTTACATGATGCATATGATCTGAGAAACAGAATAGGCCATTGGTATATCTCGTGACACTTCTTCATAGTCTATGAGGGGTGGGTGAGATATGTATTTGGAGAGTAAAACAACAGACACAGTTGCCTTACCCCTTCCCACAGACACACACATTCTTGAAGCAACTATAACTAACTTGAGAGCTGACAGTGAAATTTCCAAGGCTTGATATCCCAGGATGTTCAAGGAAAGGAAGAAGAATATCTGTGGCATATATACTTTTATGAAAATGTAAAAAAACAAAAACAAAAACAAAAAAACACACACACACACCAATATTGCCTCATTCAAATAGACTATGAGGTTAGCATTAATGGACTATTTCCTAAGTAGGAACCTTCAGTGACTTCCTGGATGTCCCATGTAGTGGTGACCTGGGAAGGATCAGGGTTCAGAAGTGTGAAGGACAACTGGTAACCTAGTGGAACATAGATAAACAAATAAATCAGAATAGTTCTGTCAGGCTAATCTGAGTTATGGGGCAAGTTTGAATTGTTGCTTCTCTGTTTGGTGTGAGTGTGTGTGTGAGAGAGAGAGAGGGGGCGTTTGGGTCATCACAACCTAAGAACACACACACACACATCCACCCACACAAATACACACACTCACAACATGGATAGACGCTCATTAGTTGAGGAAAAAAAAACCATCAACAAGGTCTCACACACACTGTTTTAATAGTTTACCTTGAGAAGACCTCAACTGTCGCATACTGTCAGTATCATCCTAGGATATGAGCAGAGTACAAGAATGACAAATTTAGAAAAACAGACCTACAATACATGTGATTGAAAAACATAGTGCAACTCTTCCTCTTTTTTATTATTCACAGCTACCATGGCAATGATGGTGGTAAATAATGAGCTAATGATGTACACAAATCAATGTGACCCTAATTAATGCTGACCCTATCTTGACTGGAGCCCACAGCTATTTTCAAACTCTTTTCCAACTGTTTACGATTCCCGTACACCGACTTGATAACTTTGAGCACATCAGCTACAGACTCCTGTACATCTGAGCAGTTCAGAGGAACAAGAACACAACATAATGAGCAATTCAAGATATTCAGGCATTGGTACACTGCTCAGTAAATAACAATACATGTCACTGCATGCAATTTACGTACTGATGCATAATGTGGTACTGTATGGAAAGGGGGGGGGGGTTTACAAGCTCTATTGCTTGTATGGTGTTGTATATACTGTGTTGATTTTTGTTCAAAATTTGGTTATGATTGAGTTTGAGAGAAACTGTGTCCAACCTCTCATCATGTCATGCTAAAATAGGGCTACCATATTTACAGATTCAAGAAAACAGGACATTTTGAGAGGGGGAGGGGGTATCATATTTTACTAGTGAACTTTTTGTGTGTGAAGGAGCACTATTAATAAAATGTAATGGGGAAGAAGGCTCCCTCATTTTTATTCACCAAAACAGAGAAATGGGCTCAATCTTTAAACCTCTACCTGACTAAAGTAAAAGTATAAAATATTCATATCATCAATTTTATGCAAGAATATCAATAATTTGGAATTGAAAAGATCCCACCTTCACTTACTCTGGTTAAAGATTTTTGATTAACATGGCAGATGAGCAGTCCTGATGATGCTTTACTGTGAGAAATGAAAAATTCACTCTACTGCACTAATTGCAAAGTTACCTATTTCATAAAAATACTCAGTCCAAACACTGGGATTCTCATTCCTCTCCTGTTCTCCCAAACATGAAAAATTTGATCTTCAGTTTTGGAGTGGATTTGCACTTACCTTTGGGCATTGTGAGCTTAAAATATAATCATCAAATCAAGAAATCAGCCTTCATAGGAAAGGTGGTAGGATTTATGATAGCATGCTGAGCGTCGCACACTGTCACGATAATTTATCAGAAAAGAAATATATATAAAAAAAGATACCCACCACAATCCGCCACTACAACCCTCCCCACCATCTACCATAAGTAGTGGGAGGGGCATAGGGACAGAGAAAAAAGTATGCTAACTTAAGTTTCTGCTCTTCCAGACCACCTCAATGCGCTATTGTTGCTAAGCTGGACTATTTGGTATTAAAAAAAAGAAAGTGTGACTATTTCAGGGACAAATATTTTTCAACATAAAGAAGACCAAAATCCCAGACATTTTCAGATATTTCAAAAATCCTCCCGGACTGATATATAATGACCAAAAAGGAGGACATGTCCGGTAAAGCCTGACTATATGGTAGGCCTAGCTAAAGTACCTATGGGTTTCTAATTAAGGCTAGGGTCAGGGGTCTGAGTGCCAGGTCCAGGATCATGGATGACAGGAAAGGAAGATTGCCACAGGCTTTGTGAGGATACTTAACAATTTTGTGCATCCATGTACCAAAGGTTTGATATTCCATGACAGAATAACTCTCTAAACATTTCCTTTTTGAATCCATAATTACCAGCTTCACATGCAAATTCTTCACAAGCCTTTCATAATATACATCCCCACTAATATATAGCTATACTGAATTTGCACTAACATTTTAACCAAAGAGTAGAATAGTGATGTGTTTAATTGAGTTGAAACAGACAAGCTAGTTGGACTTTAGCATCCCAACTTGTTCAAGTGCAGAAGTATATCCACAGCTTACAACACATTTTCAAACATTCTGCTTATTGATAACTTCCTGAAGTAGTGCTGACTTTTTCAATGTTTCAAGTGGTCCAAGCAGTAAAAAAACAAGCAACATTCCACTGTTCCCCAAATAATGTTAAGATTTAGTACACAGAAGAAGTCATATAAACAGGCATAGTATAAAGTTCTCACAACCTTAAAAGTGTTTACGAACTTAAAACCGAAGTAATGTATTTCTGATGGCTGTGGTGTTGTACAAAGGTGTAATACCTCTTTGGTCTGGAATAGGGATGAAAGAATGTCTGTAACTGCTGACATAAATTGGTCTGTCTTGCCACTCAAACTGATTGGAGGATCCTCCTCTTTCTCCGCCCACAGGCAATATGCGCTGTGGTATGAGGATGATGTAATAGTGCCCAGGTGATGAGGGCAGCTGCCTGGACACCTGCTCAGAGAAGTCTTGCACACAACAAACAAAACATAAAGTTAAAGCAGTGAAAAACAATCAACTATAAAATACCTTCTGGTCTATTGGATTGCAAGTACGACACAAACACTGACTCCATCTCAGAATCTAAATAACAAAGAAAAATTGAAGAACAGTCAAACATACATCCTTGAATACTTATAGGCCAAGCAAACAACTAAATGGTCAGTATTATTATTTTTTGGATCATATCATTACTCCCCTTTCAATTCCTCCTCCTTTCCCTCCTCCTCCTACTATATCTGTCACTACTACTGTTACTACCACTACCATGCACCATTATTCAGAGCTGAGGGACTGAAGTTGACTTCTCTAGCAGCATGCTCCCTGAGTGAATCTCCACCACACATATATAGCACACACCTCACTCATGCTCAACCTTAATGACCATGTGACTACATCACTAGAGAACTAGTACTGGAAGACGGAAAACAGATAAGTTGAAAGAAAGAAATATTGAACAAATAATAATAATAATTAAACAAAAATTGTCAACTGACTTAGTACGTGGGCTTGAGGGATGTAGCGAATGGTGATCCTTGTGTTTCTGGCAGATACTACACGAGGCAAAACCAACATACTTTCATACATGCAGTCACAATAAAGTGACACATGAGTCAGTTCTGATATTACTTGATCCAGTGACAAGTTCTTGTTCCAGTCGCGTGATGAGAGAGTTCATGCCAAGACTGCTACTGACATCACTGGAATTGGAGAGAAGAATGATGGAGACTCTGATAGCCAGCTCAGGGGGAACCTGTTGCAACACAATCCACATTAATGCATACCATTTTAAGACAGTACACACAGGACAAGGAAACCGTAGTGGTCTTGCTTTGAAAATTGTTAGGCCCAAACCTTTACTCTCAAATTTGAGATGGGAATAAAGTTTGTTAATAACACCTTTCCTGTAGCATTTACACATGAATAATGACACACTCTGAAGAAAAAATCAACAGATTACTCTGGAAAGTTTTCTACCTTCTGAAGCCAGGAGGAAAATGGAAGAGGAAGAGGAGCTATCCACTTATCCTGTCATGTGGTTGTGTTTGGTGTTGAAGAGATTAATGTCTTACCATTTGTGTGAGCATGAAGTGGCATGTAACACAAACCACAACAAAAACAATTCTATTATGAAATGTTTTAAAAGGCCCTGGGTTTGGCCCTAGCTCAAGCTCAAGGGAGCAACAACATACACCCACTTCAAATGATTAACATGGGAGCACACTTGTCACAGAGAAAGAAATGGAGTCAATATGCTTTAACTTCACCCTTGGCTAAAACCACATGACATGATCGCCCATCACACCCTAAATCGACCAATTAGATAGTTGAGGTTTACATTCTGATATACTGATTTTGTTTTTAATTAATAATTTTAAAAACCTGTTCACTAAAAGCATTTAAATGTCAAATGCATTCATGAAGTGTGTACCCAATATTCAAATATAACAGAACATTTTTCAGAGAAATAGGATCAACAGCTTTTACTGATGGTATCACTATCAACTATGTCAATGGTTACTCTCCAAGTTGACCAATCAGATCATGATATCAACATTTTGGTATTGATTCTCAACAAAAAAAAACAACAAAAAAAACAACTGACCACTAAATAATATCACGTCTACTTAACTTTCCCAGCCTGAAATTTGCTTGCAGTGGCACCATCACACTTCCGCTTACCAATGCAGCTGGTTGGCAAAATCTCACAATTATCCCAGGAGGGGGCTATTGACTTCCTTATAGTCATTACTGATTGGATTATACCCATGACCATGACCACACCCATGACCTTGGCTACACACGACGTCCACTACAGTCACATAGCAATGGTCCCATATGAAGAAGACTTTGTACAGTCACATGTAGCAGGTGGTCAAGAGCAGACAGCAGAACCTAACACACATTAAAACCATCATTCTATCCCACCACTTCATCAACAACCACTCACAAAACTGTGAAATTCTCCGGGTAAACATTGTGTGTCCCACATACTACTAAGCTCTGGTATTATGTGCTACTTGCTCCACATCACACTAGGATCCTTTACCAATCTAGGGAAAAGTCATTCTGACCTTAGTCACCATTTGATGCTTCACTGCAGATTGTGTGTGGAATTAGATCAAATCTCAAGAACAGTATTTCTGATCATTGGTAAAAAAAACTTCTCAGAGATATTACAATAAGATGTGCATTTTATAGCTGCTCAGAGAAGCTAGAAGGTATTGGCCCTTTCATCCCCACTGCCCTCACTGTAAGAATAAAGGAATCAGTAAAATAAAAAAAGCTGGCAATTATTCAATCCTTAGTGTAAATATTGGTCACACATTTCACTGATTAATGCGTGAAGCTTGGTTGGTGTGAAATAATTCATATTTGGTATAATGCTAGTGTGATGATAGCACTGGGTATGCTCGCTATTCTTTTCCTTTTTTTTCTAAATGAAGTTTATGAGCATTTATAATAATTTTGTGGCCACTATTAAACATTTGAAAAGGTATTTATACTTGTGTGGTTACTATAGTAAGAGTTTGGATGAAAGTCAAGGGTGAGTTTACCAGTCTTCCATTGTCACACATTCAAATTTGAATGAAACCAATAAAGCAGTTAAATGTTATTTACTGGGTATATTTCTGAGTTCTTAAATACCCCTTGTTTCCAGGCACTACTGTACTAGAGTGGTCCCTAATGATAGGGATCATCACCATCAAAAAAAATACAAAACTGCTGAACATCTACACCCAATTAAGTGCATGGGATAGCAAAGGAGGGCTAGGGCCTGGGTTGGCTAGGGCTATATGGCTAAATTTGAAGAAATATTCTTCAAATATAGTCCTAGCATACACTAGGGGAATGTGTTCATTTTTGAGTTAATTTTTGCTCTATACTTAACCCATTGAGTTACTTCACAGTTTCATCTGGGACCACTCCAATACAGTTGTACTTTGTTTCCATCCTTTGTCATTAAATTAACACAGCATTGGGAGAAAAAAACAACAACAAATCAGCCAATAGGTTGCTACCCTCTTACATGGTTGATGCTCATTTTTTCAATTTCCTTGTAAGGGAGAGGGCACCTGTAGACTTCCGTTGTTTTCCACCATACTGGAAAGCCTACAAACAGAACGACTGCCACTATACTAAGAGAAGATATGTACAGGCGAGAAGGATCAACTGACGTCATTATGAACTTATTCCTTAAATGGTAAAGGTCGTCTCAATTTTCAAATGTGAACTTTAAACCCGCCTTCTCTCTTTTTTTCTTTTTTTCTTTTTTTTTTACTTCTTACAATTCAATAAACAATGTCAGTGGAAAATGACCGGAGTAGGAAGAAGCTGTTTAGAAGCGGAGGAGTTGTTTGCTCGGAACCAGCCAGGTATGTTCAGTATTTTCCTAGGCTGGTTTTAGCTTAGTAGTGGTATAGCTTTTTGACTGCGAGTAGATTTGGCGTAATAATAAATGGTTGTTTTTTAAAAAATAATTAATTAAACCGCAAGCACTCTGGGAACATTTCTGGGAAGCTAAGTGTAGCTAATTATGTTGATGACTATTTTTTTGTTTATTCTTTTAGTGATCAGAGTACAGTAAAGAATATGTTTGATCTCCTCCAGGACTATGTCCCTCAAGTAAGGTTCCAGATAGAACATTCTTGAGTAGGAAATAAGTGAGAATGCATTTTTGTGGTTAGAACTGCACATGCAATACTGGGATATATCATGCTGAAGTTCTGTAGATGATCTTGCTAATTTGAACTTGGGAAAGGTGTATCCATCCTGGGGAGCATGGTTGCTTTTAATTGACGTGGGAACAATCACATTATTGTTAATTAGTTTGAACATATGACCAGATTAGTGTAATCAATCTTGGAACAGGATAACTTATTTTGATTGCTCCTGTAGGCATTATTTGGGCTTTCCCCTTTCTCTGCTGTTCGTTCTTGTTTGAACACTACATACCTGTGGGTTGCATACCTGTGGGTTGCATACCTGTGGGATACAGAACTGAATGAACATATTGCTTCTTCAATGTCTCCTGGTGTCTTATGTTTTATTATTTTTTTTGCCATTAGTTTGGCCCAGAAAACAACCACAGCACAATTATATATATTATGTACATACATACATGCAAATCCAAATTGTCTAGCTGCCATCAACACGGCGACACGCACCTGACATAGTCAGGGTGCCTGTATACTAAGCAGGTACTATGAACCAGTGCAAGCAAACTCCTGGAGCCGTGCTAGGAACTTGCAGGAGGACTGACCAAGACTCTCAGCTTATGGGTGTGGGCACACGAAGTCCCACCTGGACCCTTAGCTGATTGACAAGCAATGGCCAGTGAATTTGCACCCCAGAAAATTCCAGGTCCCCATCACAGCTGGGTGGACTGGTGCGGGAAGATGTTGAAGGACAGGAAAGTTTTCCTGTCTCGCTGGGTTTGAACTCACAACCCTGGGGTTGTTAGTCCAAGAGCATAACTACTCAGCCACTATACACACACACACACTAACACACACATGGGAACCTTCTCTGGAGGTCTTTTGGAAGAATTACAGGGAATAGTTAGATCATAAAACTAAGATCTAAGAGTTCTTTCGTATTGTAAATACAACTTGTGTTTTGTGATCACATACTTCAATATAACATAGAACAGGTCAATTCTGACCTATTTTTAGATACTCCCCCAAAAGGGAGGAGTTGGTGGCAGGAGGGGACGATGGACATTTTTGATTGTCATGAAAATTTCATTGAACTTGGTTCAGGAAAAGTTTTTATTTATATAATAAACACACAGATGAATAGAGGCACATTATTACATATTCTTTGGCTAGTTATGTGTGTATACAATGTGTATATTTAAACTCTGTGTGAATGCATCATTACGAGGATGTTACATGCTCTTAATTTATCACCCCCCCCCCCCCCCCCTTTCCTCTCATCAAAGCAAGTTTAGCACACACCTGCATCTCCTATTCCTGACTTGCTGTGGCCATTGAACATTTTCACTATAAACTGTATGTTTCTTTTCTTCCATTCATATTAATCTTTTGTGATTATCAATGGCACCAGGAAAAAATTTACTTTAAAAAATTCTATACAAGGATTCAAGAGTTGCTCCTAATAGTGGCTCAACTTCTAGCTATGCAAAGACTCTTCATCATCATGATGCATTCCATCTGAAATACGAGTATTACATTTTCTAGGGATAGAGTGTGGCTATTTCACACTGCCAGACAGCTGTTCAGTGATATGGTAACCATGGAGTGAGATGCATCTGTTATGTAGTTCTTGTTGTTCCTTTGTCTGCCACTTATTGATCAAGTCTAAATGTGGAATAAGTGGCGGAAGTGTGTGCATATTTTTTTCAATTACATGCTCAGAGACCAGAACAACAACAGCTATTGATAGGGGAAGCCTTGCATCCCTCTGCACACAACACAAAGACATTGAGTGCACACCTTGTATTCAATTAAAAACCTGTTGTGTCTGTTGGGGACAAGTATCCATGTAGTGTGTCTCTATGACTACTCTATACATGCAGGCATGTAGTATCCCCATTAGTCAGCGTGGGAATGGAACTCTCATGCAAGAACTTCACCAAATACAAGCCCAACTCATTGCTAAACCTCCCTCTGAACAAGTGATGCTTTCCAGTGGGTTTTCCCCTAAAAGAGTGCTTTTTTTTTTCTTTTTCTTTTTTTTATTGTCTAACCCTATGATTGAATAATGTTCATGTTTCCACTTTCCACATTGAGTAATGTTCATGTTTCCACTTTCCACATTGAATAATGTTCATGTTTCCACTTTCCACATTGAGTAATGTTCATGTTTCCACTTTCCACATTGAATAATGTTCATGTTTCCACTTTCCACATTGAGTAATGTTCATGTTTCCACTTTCCACATTGAATAATGTTCATGTTTCCACTTTCCACATTGAGTAATGTTCATGTTTCCACTTTCCACATTGAGTAATGTTCATGTTTCCACTTTCCACATTGAATAATGTTCATGTTTCCACTTTCCACATTGAGTAATGTTCATGTTTCCACTTTCCACATTGAGTAATGTTCATGCTTCCACTTTCCACATTGAATAATGTTCATGTTTCCACTTTCCACATTGAATAATGTTCATGTTTCCACTTTCCACATTGAGTAATGTTCATGTTTCCACTTTCCACATTGAGTAATGTTCATGTTTCCACTTTCCACATTGAGTAATGTTCATGTTTCCACTTTCCACATTGAGTAATGTTCATGTTTCCACTTTCCACTTTTTTTTGTGTCAGAGATTTGTGCGATACACCCGAGGCCTCAGGAATACGTAGAATGTAGTTTTGTGCTGCAAATTCAACATGACTTAACACCTGTTGATAGGTCAGGGTGTTCATTTTCTTGTGGAATGCTATTAGTTATCGAAATGGTGAATGTAAACAATTATGTGTACACAATTGTTTTCTCTTTTTTCCCTTGTTTATCTTGTAGTTTCTTGCATTGATTGATCTGATTTCTCTCTATTCTCAGGCTGTGTCTGGATCCAAGGAGGTGGACAAAAGGAACAAAGTCCTGTGGGTGTGGTTTGAGACTGGGGACGTGAATGACTTGACGTTGCCCCACCTTTTGTCCGAGAGTCAAGGTGGAGGGGAGGGGGAGGGCAATGGTGCATATCCTCTAATCCTCACCCTTGGTTTCAGTAATGGCTACTCCATGTGGTTGATACCGGTGAGGAGGGAGGGGGGTGGGGGGTGTAGATATGTTAAAGAGAGTGAATATCCCAAGATGGGGAGGGGTGTGTGTGTGTGTGTGTGGGCATGAGGGGGACATAAATATCATGACATTTTTAGCAAATTCAAGTATAATTTTGTGAACAGCCTTTAGGGTGAAAGTCAATTTTTTTTGTGTACCTTCCATTTTCACTCGCAACTCCCCCCCCCCCCCCCCCCCCCCCCCGTTGCCTCCTGTCTCTCCTCCTAGCCTGATGATGGAGATGCTCGTGAGTTGCTGTGTTGCTGTGGAGACAATGAAGCTGCTCGCACTGTTCGACTGCTGAAGACACCTGATACGAGAGGGGGCGTGGCACCTGACAGTTACTCCAGCAAGCGGCCAATCATTGCTGTAGTCAAACATGGAAGGTCAGCAATCCAAACATTTCTTCAAGTGTAGAGACAAAAATAATTTTGTCTAATTATTGCAGTTGCTGCATGTGTCAATACCAGCAATACATCAAGAATTGCAGTACATTAGTGTGTGCTAACTAGTCCCAGAGACACAAACACCATATGATGGGTGTGTGTGCAGCCATCAACCTAATGTGTCCCTTTATCCACACACATTACATGCGGTGAATCTTACATGTCTATACGCTGTTATCCAGCTCTGTGTGTGTGTGTTAAAATGGTGGATAATTTCTGCATGAGCATACAAAGGACACAATCTATTTAGTTTCATTCAATTTTCTCATCCCTTGTAATAATAATGTTTTTCCTTGCAGTGATCAGCTCACCACTTGGGCACAATGCACTCTTCCCTAAGGGCTTAATTATGGAGCACTAAATATCAATTCTTTGGGATGGTAAAGGGTACATGGGTCTAGCACAATGTACGCCATGTCCAGATATGGACTGACACAATGTTTTCCTGTGCATGAGTGTACATATGCATGTAGTTCTGTTCTACACAAGAGTACAGCTGGCATACAAAGGTGTGTACTTGTGTGTAAACTGTAAACTTCACCATAGAAAGCAGGACTCCATTATCTGTGTGGAAGCCTTAGAATAATGATCCCGTGATTATCCGGTTTCCACAAGAAATGAACTCTGGAATGGGAATTGACAGTGTGTGTGTGGGGGAGGGGGGGGGTTAAGTATGTCATGAAATGAGGCAGTTTATTTTTGGAACAGGTTTACATGGTGGATAGAGTTAAACCTACAGGGAGATTCCACCAGTTATAAAATAAGTAAATCACTTCTGCTTATACAAGTTGTAACTTATGACCTGCTTTTCTATTGTCCTTCATCATCTTTTCCACTCTTTGGCTTCTTGCTTGCTGAAATACTCTCTCCTTTCCATGGACTCTTTGATGCCTTGCTCGTAGAGGTCTTTGAAACTGTATCAAAACTGAAGTGAACAATTTGGGGGGGGGGGGGGGGGAATGTAACATGTTGAATAAGTGATACTTGCCTGGATATTTGACACCCACTGCTCATGCCCAGTGTCACACTCGCCTGGATATTTTGACACTCACTGCTCATGCCCAGTGTCACACCCGCCTGGATATTTTGACACTCACTGCTCATGCTCAATGTGCCATTATACATGCATACAGACAAACAAACACAATATAGTAATATTAGCGATGACAATAATAATCATTTGACAGCAATAAATATTATTATAACAAAGGAATATGCCAACATTAATAAGTTTAACAGCCCTGGATGGAACAGGGGAAAATGATTTTAAAATATATGTACAAAAATGTTGTTTTAAAAATAAAAAAAGCAAAAAAACAACACCCCCACTATATTGGTTCTATCTGTTTCGAAAAGGAGTTAAACAAGAGAGTATTCATAAAGGCCTCAAGTTTGATAAACCTTTACCATTTTCAATCAGCCACTCCATCATTGAGTATACAATCAGTAAATGGTTAGGCATCCTTTTTAAGTGGTAAAGGATCATCAAACTTGTACTTATGTGTGTTCAGTCTTGTTACATCCCTCTTTTTTTCAATGTATCAATCTAATGGTGTCATTCATTCTTGAATGTGTAATATCTTTTCTTGATTGTACGTATATCATTAGAACAGTGACTCATTGTTTAGTGCTCTTGTCCTTTCTGGTTGTGTTGATTCTATTTAAAGCTACCACCAACCCTTGACTAGTAATAGCATCCCCATTGAGTAGTATACTCTCCCTAGTGACATCCACTGTTGAATGTCCTACCTTGTCTAGTGGTCTCCCTTGTATTACCTGATAGCCTCATTAGCTTCATTAGCTTCGATGTTTTGTAGTTCATACCATGGCTTCCTTTTCATTTCTTTGCTGTCTCTCCATCAGGCCCACAGGTAACACAATGCCTTACTCCACGTTGCTCCTGCTCTCACTGCGAGCCAGCGAGGACAGCACAGGAAAGCCGCTCAAGAAGTATGTCTTCAAGACACGCCCCATTGTGGATGTCCAGTGCAACCGAAGGTTTGTTTAGTACTAACTACCAATGGTTTTATGTACAGATGCTTTAAATACTGTAGTTCAGAATAACCATTCATTAATATCTGTTTGTTGTTGGGATTTTCCCCCCCTTTCTCCCCCCTCCCCCCCTGCTTTTTTCTCTCGTTTTTTTTGTTTATTTGTTTTTTGTTTTGATCACCTGGATATTAGTGAAGGGACATAACATCGCATGGAATGTTTAATTATGTAACTCTCATACTAAATTGTGACTGACTTAAAAATAAAATATTGCAAGAATAATATAAATAAGTAACCTGCATTTTGATCATAGAAAAGTATAAAGTACATTGGTGTATTAGTATATGGAGGGGAATGCTGCAGTACTAATAAGTGAGGATCATATGTGTAATGGATGGAGCATGCACAATACTACAGTGGTCCCTCCCTATTGGGACCACCCAGAGGAGCACCTCCAACTGGTCTTATTGGAAAGGGGTCTTAATTGTAGAGGTGTCTTAATTGGAAATATGGCTCTTGGACATGGCAGGGATCCCTGAAAGCATTTTTGAATGAATTTTATTGTGCACTTCATGCATTTATTTGTGAAACAAACTGCAAGCTCACCAGACAAATATTTGCATTCAGAATTACTAGCGCATTTTTCAAAAAGACATTGTTCATTATTATATGCACTCTACTATACATCAAAGTTGCACAGTATCCTTAGGACACGGAAATCTGTGATACTCGACTGAACTTTGAGTCCCAGTCAGACCTTACATGGATGGGCATAAGTGGTATGTACAATGATTTTAAAAGATCTAAACTGTCAGGCTAATGAGTTATGTATTGCAGTTACAGAAACCTCCATTAGCCTAATAGTAATTCATTGTTTTGATGTTCTAAGAGTTGGAGTTAATTGTACATGTATTAGATAAGATCATTATTGCTTATGGTTTATCTCAAGTATTGTCAAGGGCCAACTAGTTTTGGGGGTCTCATTTGAGAGAATGTTAACCCAATAAAGTGGTCTTATAATAGAGGTGGTCTTAACTTAGAGAAGTCTTGCTTGGGAGGGGCTTCATAGAGCCAGCCAACCAAGAGAAAGCAAACGTGGTCTTATAATGGAGGTGTTCTTAACTTAGAGGGATCTTACTGGGTGGGGGCTTCATAAAGCCAGCCATCCAAGAGAAAGCAGTGGTCTTATAATAGAGATTGTCTTAACTTAGAGAGATCCTGCTTGGGAGGGGCTTCATAAAGCCAGCCATCCAAGAGAAAGAAAAAGTGGTTTTGTAATGGAGGTGGTCTTATTTTAGAGAGGTCTTACTTGGAGGGGCTTCATAAAGCTAGCTAACCAAGAGAGAGCAAAAGTGGTTTTTTAATGGATGTGGTCATACCTTAGAGAGGTCTCAATAAAGTGAGACTACTGTAGTAATAACTAGACCTACGATTTCTTGGTTTTAACCTATAAAGTATCTATTCACCTAAAACACTAATTTTTAACCAAAAAAAAAACAAAAAAACCCTTAAAATGGCATTTTTGAATAATTTCACTTAAAATGATATTTTGAGAAACAATATACCTTTGAACTAGAAATGGATCAAATCGGTCAACCTTGACCACTTCTCCCAGCTCTAGATCAGCTGCTTTGTTTGTTTTTATTTCCTCCTTGCTGCTGTTTCATTCTTCCCTTCTCTCTTCACTACTTCACAATGTCCAACAATAATGTAGCTAAGGGGATTAAAGTCTGATATGGACAACTCATTCAAGTTCTTTGATACAAAGGCTGTTTTCTGTATGGCATGTGAGGATTCTTTTACCAAAAATTAGAAGTCAACAGCACACCAAATCAGACAAATATAAAAGAAATAGCAAATTGAAGACACAAAGAAAGGAAACTGTGGCACAATTGGAGGATCTTTTCTCACCTGTGAAGATCAAGGGAGGCTTTGCTAAGCAAGGAACTTTGTTACGCATTCCTGGTAGCAAATGTTCCATGGAACAAGCTGGAGAATCAAAGATTCCATTCTTTCCTGGAGAAAGACATTGGAATCTCTTATTCATCCCAGACCGGAATATTGAAAACTCACCTTGATGAATGTCCCAATGAAACCACAGCCCACATTTGAGAAAATCATAAAATTTTGCCCATCTAAATCGTTATTGATGAAAGGAACAGATGTAGTTGGACGCTGTATGTAGCCAATGTCATCATTGTGTCTGGGATCTTGAGTAGGGAAAGTAATAACCATCCGCACATACAGCCAAGTACACACTGTGCTGGCATAGTATTCTTCACTATCTTTCACTGCTGCTTGTTTACCAGATAGAATGTGATTGGTAGGAGTGGTTTAGTGTGACAAGTCTACATTCTCACTGATTAGTGTTTGCTACAAACTATTGGTTCTCCTCTCTTTGCTCTTTCTCAGTTATCTAGAGCAACTGTTTAGGTATAATATCAATGTTATGATTTGCAAGTGCTTTCCCTTCAATGCCTTTGCTACTGCCCCATTCGTTGTCAGGACCAGACCAAAGACATCTGTTTACCTCCCCCCCCCCCCGACGTGGAGGCGGTCAATCTACGAACAGTAAACATTTTTATTGTCATGAATAACAGTGAAGTAATATTAACTTTTAAAATGTATGGACTGATAATACAATTTAGTCAGGTGTATGTGTGTAATTGTACATCTTGTTGAGCTTTTTCTTTGGGCAGACAGCCAGGATATTTAAGCTGGACTATCTGACTATATGATAGGAGAGATTTGGTTAGTTTGAATTGAATCCTATGAGTTTCTGAAACTATTTTGAAGAGGTATCTTTTGGACCAATAGGATCCATCTTGCAGCTAATAGCTACACATCTTGTTGGTGAAGTGGAATCTTCATCCATCCTGACATCTTGAGAAATCCTAGGCCACAAACTGCAAACTATTTTCCTTCAGATTTGTAGGAGAGGTGCTAACACAGTTTCAAAGTATTAATGGAATCTTAACTTGAGAGCTTTACATAAAAGAATGGCCTGAAGTGATGTCCAGCAATCTCCATAGCAGCAGTGGATCATGTTCCCTGTGGTTTTGGGAACAGCCAGGCAGGATACTACCACTTCTCTGCACTAGCATTGTGAGAGCACTACTTCCTACAGCAATGTGCAGAGTCAGCAATTTTGAAGAATGCCTACAGATGCACTACCCAGAGCAAGAAAGCAGCACAAAATCTGTCCAACCTCGAGCAATTCCCTGTGTGGGAAAAAAAAGAAGGTACTGGTCACATGATATCCAGAGTGTGGTGTGGGAAAAAAAAAGAGAAGGTACTGGTCACATGATATCCAGAGTGTGGTGTTGCATTTGCCCTAGAAAAACAACTTTAGAAAAAATTTTTTTTTCACTTTCCATGATTAGTGACCCAGTTATAAGCTCCACCCATTGAATGAGCACTCGTGTCGCTCACAGGCATAATGTATGAACCCATAGGCATATGTTCATGTGTGGCCATGTGTTATCAATGCTGATGTACTGGCTGCCATTGTAAGATTGACAATCAAAAAGAGTGGAAATAGTGAGTGGTGTTGTGGTGGAAGTAATGGTGAGCTAGTAGCCATAGAAAATTGGGAGAGTTTACCTGCTGTAGGGTAATAATTTGTGAATACATTCAGCAACTCATGAGTGGTAGTTTATTCCCGTGTCATGTTAGGCAGTTAGATTAAGAGAAAGTGGACTAGGACCATGAATACTGGGGCTTGGGGGGCAACCTCCCCTGATGGTATACCAGCTGTAGAGTAAGAATATGTGGAAGCAATAGAAAACTACTAATTTCTCTGGTTGAGCATGCAATGGAGTGTAGCCATCATAGCCAGCAGGAGAAAGAGAACAGTAGCTGAAACCAAACTCTTATAAACTGTGAGAAAGAAATATTGTGTTGGTGTCGGCCCCTGACTCTCAATAAAGAAGGGCCATTACTTCTTAATTTTGCATTCTTGGAAATAGGTGCAAGAATTGGTAATGTCATTAGAAATAGCACCAATTTGGGAATAATTGAGTAGCGCAGTGTCCAATAAATGTCCTTTACCAAAAGTGCCGCTTTCCTTGGGGACTTTGATAAAACAATCCTGAAGGATAACTTTATAGTCTGGCCAGTGTATGAAATGGTGCAGTAACTTATTTTGATGTACTCACAGGTGTCCCTCAGTTTGAGTAGTACATAGGAAACTCTGAAATGTCAATGTTTATAAGTGTATATATTGTGAATTTGTGTGCTTAATTATCTCAGTGGAGTAAATTATTTTCTATGATAACTTTATGCTAGTATTCACCAGCTACCAAATTGGAATTGAAACTAGGAAGAAGTCAAACAGTGGCTGGATCAAACATCAAGTTAGTCTTTGCAAACACTAGCAGAAGTATCGAGCTTCACTTTAAAGATTATAGGGATAAACAGCATCCAAGTTTATATTTGGAAATATTACATTTAATACTAGTGTGCAAATGTTGCCAAACAAATTAGTATGAGTTGTAGTACTATATCCACTGTCCTAGAAACAATCCTGAAAAAGTTTTGAAGAGGGGCACTTCTTATGAAATATGTTGAGGAAGATGTTGCGGGTGAGGAGAGGAGGAAGGAGAAACGAGGAGGGTGGTTTGGGGGAAGATAAAAAAGACAAGAAGGATAATTTAAAGGGAGAAAGAAAGTAAGATAGGTTAGGAGGCATCTGGGGAAGTACAAGGGAAATAGAATGAACACACATCATAACTGTGGAGTGTAGACATTTTCTTTCCTGAGGAAGTAATCAAATATATTTACCACATTTTCCCAATTTACATAATTCATATTCTCAGTTGGCATGCACACTATTATAGTTAATCTTTGTGGGCCCTGATGAAACCACCAACATCTGCTAGCAAGCAGTGCATTAACTGGGTTACCATTAATTATTAATCACATGTGGGCATGGCAATGGGTGTGGTTTTATCATTTCCGCGTGCAATTTATTTGGGCTGCCAAAAGCTACTTAAAATGGGCTGAAATTTGGTATATGTTCTCCAAGTAACCGGGTGAGCATTATTAACCATATGTGGCAGTGGGTGTGGTTCTATATAGCCACACCAGAAAAAGTTGTTTTGGCTGTCAAAAGCTAATTAACTACATGGGGGTGTGACAATCAGTGTGGTTTTGTCATGGCCACACTCACTTGTTGCACTGACAAGAACCAATCACACTGAAACTTGGTATGTGGTCTCCATGCAACCACGAGAGTATTAATAATCTGTGCGTGTGTAGCCATACCCATAAAATACTAATAGATTGGTCAAGAAGAGGAATCAAGTGGAACAAGATTTAATTGAACACCCAAGGTATACACATAGCCACACCCACAAAAGGGAATGCACTTTTCGGTCACATGCTGGGCCAATCATGCTGAAATTTGGCATGTGGACTTCATGTGACCATGAATGTTATTACTCCGTGCATGTGATTATGGGTGTGGTTTGGCAACAAACATTAGTGTAAAAGTATGAATGCCAATACCAACATATTTATGGCTTCGCTGCGCCACTACCATGCAGCAAAGCTGCAACAGGCCCACTGATATTACTAATAGCCACTCCCCGTTACAGCAGAACGACTTTGTTGCCATGTCCCCAGAGTCTTTCCACCGGTAAAGGGTCTGGCTTTGACAAACTACCACCAACCCTGAAAGCTTGGTCAGGGTCAACCGAAGTCCTTTATAAGATATTTGCATATGAAAAAAAAGGGGGTGATGGGAAGGAGAAGAAAAGTCGCAGCATGAAACCAGACATTTGGAAAAGAAGTAAGGAAAAAGGAGAAGAAAAAAGAAAGGAAAAAAAAAAGAAAAGGAAAATGCCCGCCAAGGTTCAAACTGCCAACCTTCTGTTTGAGAATCCCTTGCCTTAACCAATACGCCAGGCTTTTTTTTTTTGGTATAGAAAATTTGAATTCTTTGTCCCCTCATAGGGGTTCACTTTTGGTGTTTCAACTTGCTTGTTTATCTATTCCAGCACCCAAAGATAATGGAAGAAAAATATCATCAAAATCTGTTTAGCCATTAAAAAAAGCCGTATACGAACATAAAAACAGTTCTACTGCTTTTTATAGCTGTATCCACCTTTTTATAAGTGGTTGCTGCCCTATTTTTGTGCAATACCAAAATAACAAATTTATTCACTGACATTTCATCTGAGCCTATCATGCCGATTATATATAATTTTCCATATTTGCCCTTTTTGATTTTGATTTTTCTCTGTGTATGATTGTATATGTAGGATTGTGGCTATTGTCTTCCAGAAGAGAATAGTGGTTCTTGATGCTGGTTCTCTGGAGAACAGATTTGTCATCAAAAGTAATAGTGGAAAAGGTTGTAGAGCTGTACTTTCACATGAACTTTATACATGTTTTCCTGTTACCAGACAACTATCCGTGTGCTACCTTCCCCTGCAATCCCATTGCTCTGGGCACAAGATGGCTGGCCTACTCAGAGACAAAGGTAAATGTGGTGGGAATACCATTTGAAATTCATAGTTCAAACTCCTTGCCCCGACTATAGCCCTAATCTCTTCCCTAGCTGTAGTATAAGCCCCTATGCGCATGCGCACACACTATCACTGTGTTTCCCTCACTCTCTGCGCAGCTCTCCTCCAAGCACCAGAGTGTGGGGGGGATGTCCCACACTACAACATCCTCAGTGGCCACCACCATGCTCAAGAGCATCAAGAAGGGAATCACAGTTCTGAGTGAGTTCTATGTTCCTTCATGACTCCAGCTAGAGAGGGTGTGATGCTGGTGATACCAGATGTTGTTCTATAAACTGTTGTCATATGTTGACAGCCGAAAAAATTAGTGGCCTCACTGCCAAAGGTCAAGGTGGAGTGATGGAAGTCAGCGAATCATTTCGGCATATGAAGGAAGAAGATCACATGCCACTACACAATACAGTACGTATACTACCTGCAGTGCATTTGTGTTGTTTGTTTTATGGCATTGTTTATTGTTTTGTACCCATTGCCAGGGTTACGCATCTGGTGCCTATGCCAATGTGATCACAGTGATAGACACTGGGCAAAGCTTCCCAGACAACCAAGAGGTGATAACTCCTCCCCCCCTGGAGTGAGCTCCTCCTTGAGTTCATTCATCCTCATTCCCCCTCCCCCTTGATTAATCATTGTCACGCCTCTTAATTGATCCCTGTGCCATGATTGATCCCTGTGCCACACCCCCTGATTGATCCCTGTGCCACGCCCCTTACTAGTTGAAGCTGCAAGAGATGATGAGGGAGAGTGCTGCTGTGGTGGCACACTTTGTGGCTCATGCTGGCCCTGACGTCCACATAGCCGCACTGACCTTCAACCCCAGGTACACATACTACAATTCACATGTCACATAATGCTATCCCTGTATCACATGACAGCACAGCCCCACTTCTGGGACTACTATATAATGACCAGTGACAGTTTATCTGATTACATTTGTAAATGCATCTGCATGTATGCAGTGGGAATCTGCTAATGTCGGCCAGCACTGAAGGTCACATGTTCCATGTGTTCCAGCTGCTGCCCCACCCATTGCTCTCCTCTGAGACGGCTGTCCACCACCTCTACACCCTCTACAGGGGGGCAACATATGGGGTGGTAAGCTTTCAGCCAGGATGGGGAAGGATGGGGATGAAGGGTAGGGAGAGAGGGTTGAAGAAATGAGTGATGGTGGATGGTGGGGAGTTGAGTAGATAATGATGGGGAGGGAAGTTAAAGAGGAGAGGTTTGGAGGGATGGACACTGATTATCAACTTGTTCCAATGTGACATTATTAGTGTATAAAACTGTGTATACTGCTGAATGCTTAAAGATCTAGATATTTCTTCTTTTTTTTAATGTAATTTTTTTATTGTTGTTTTTTTTCCTCGTTGTTGTAGTGGACACCTTACAAAATTTCCAATTTCCTCTATGATTGTTTTCTCTCTCTTCCTCTCAGGTTCAAGACATGGCATTCTCCCAGGACAGTCGCTGGGCTGTAGTCAGCACGCTCAACGGTACCACACACATTTTCCCCATCTCCCCGTATGGTGGAGAACCAACTGTACGCACACACACTTCCTCAAAGGTGGTCAACAAGATGTCCCGGTTCCAGACCAGTGCTGGGATAGACTCCATCCTAAACTTGCCTCAACTTCCCAATTCAGTTCCCAGTTCTGTTCCAAAATCAAGCCAGTCTCATTCTGTGATGCCCTCACAACCTCCTCCGCAGGTCAACTCACTCTCATTCCTGGGGTCCCTGAACAGTTATAATAATTGGAATAACCCCAGGAGTCTGCCCTTACCCACTCCAGTCAGCATCTCAGCCCTGCAGCAGATCAAACAGCCATACTTCTCATTGCAAGGTGGGCAGGCATGTTTACTGAAATACCACTTGTTATCTAGTTTACCACATAGAGGGTGGATGAGGATGGGAAGAGGGAATTGTTCTACCATTAGCTTGATAGATCTGTGTATTTTAAACAAATCTGAGTGAACACTCAATCTGCATGAAGAACAAGATAGGCTTCTTAACTACGTTTAGTTTTGTTTGTTTTATTTTAAACCAGTTATTATTGCTTTATTTTCTTCTTTTTTGTGTTGGTATTATGATTGTGTTAATTTGTGAAGCCAATGAGAAACCAAACTTATTTTTATATGCACATTTGCATTCTGTCCCCTCTGCTGCTGATTTACTGCCTCTCATAGATAGTGTCAGTTCACAGTTGGATCAGATTCACATAAATATTAGAATATACACACGAAAGGGTGTAGCCAGGGAGTATCTCAGGGTGCTCCAGCACCCCCCCCCCCCCCCCCCCCTGCAAACTAAGGCTATAACTCAATTTCTTGTCAAGCAGGAGACAAGATCATCAGCTTGTAAGACAGGTATAGCCTTAATAGAAATCATATAAATTTGGCAATGTTTTTTTTGAGAATAATCAATGTAACTCATTAAAATTATGAACATTTCATCATAAATAACAATGCAAAAAAAAAACAAACTCATTTTGTGTAGCTGCCCAGCCAGCATGTGCCAAAATTCTTTACAAGAAGGTCCAGCCACAGTCTGAAGCCACCAAATCCACCAAATCCACCATCTCAGCAACCATCCCAACCACCATCCTAGCCACCTTTGCAACTACCAGATAGCCACCATACCAGCCATCATTATAGCTGAATATAAATTCCTAAATGATGCAAAAGGACATTCATTTCAACATCAGCAAATCGATGCAATATCTTTGGCTTGCACACAGTAAACAAGAAAATGGTGGGATGTCTTCCATGCAGGTTTTTTCAAAGTATGGCATCATTGGTCAGACCCAGGTATGTTTGTGAAACATCCACTGATATAGTTCAGTAAAGCATTAGAGTACTGGAAAAACAAACAGCTAAAGATACCACAAAATAGCAGTGGTAAGAGCAGAGGAGTTTCTCCAGGTCATGAAAGGTCAGCAGTACAACATCTGTCAACATTTAGACCAAGCTGTTTCAGATCAATCTGAAGAGACTCAACTCCATTGCCAACACAATAGTTTTGTGTGGTAGGCAAAATGTTCTCATTTGAGGCTATCTTGACAGTGCAAATGATTCGGAGAAAACCACAAAGAGTACCATTTGGATTCTTTCACTTATTTAATATTGTCCCTTGGAATTGCCATGGACTAACTTACAATATTATTCAGCCATATGATAATCACAGCACACTTCTATCTTGATTATAATCCTTTACCTCAATATAGCTGCTCAAGTTCATATGTCAAATTTTAATCTAATGGCAATCACATACATTCATACGACACATGTTCCTATATATGAGAGCTATTTTGTGGTTCTAGGTTAGAACAGATCAATAAGGCAAAAAGGAAAAGACTTTGTCTCTATTTTGATGTTATGCATTCATTCACTTTCTGAATTGTATTCTGCTAGCCTCTGGCTGTGACTGAATAAGTAAACATTTCCTCAATGACCATCAATTTCAGTAAGTACTGTATGATGAATTTTTAAAAATCAAAACATGGTGTTTGTGCTAAATGGGTACTTACGGTCGAATATAGTCAGAGTGATGGATGGTGCAATCAAGAAGAAGCATTATTTTTTTATTTTGTGATGGTCTATCTCTCTGATATCTTTTTATCCTCACAAACATCCCATCCAATCATCTTCCTTTGGATTTTCTGTAAAAATAAGCTTTTGATATAGTAGCCTTTGGAGTTCTGCAGTAGGAGCAGCAGGTCAGTTGCGAGTATGAAAACATTTAGATGTGATGATGTAGTCAACAATTAGGAGCAGGAACAGATGCCACAGAGCGATGGCCAAGTAATGCCCACAACTTGAGGAAGGTTTTCAGCAATTATCTTGTATGATGAGAGATAGGATGGACTGTTGTCTGTCTGTCTCTCTGTCTCTCTCTCTGTCTATCTATCTGTCTGGATGCTAGCATTGCAGTTCTTTATGGACCTTAAAACTTAAGACAGGGTGTTTGCCATTTCCCTCTATGTTTGTCATAGGAACACTCTTGGCCAGATGATCCTAGGAGCCGTTATAGAGTTTTAATGCACTATCTTATGCACTAGCACACTAATTGTGTCAAATAGCATGCAAATGTGTGCAATTACAAGCCACATAGTGAAAGTTTGTATTGAAATATTTTGAGTGCTTTCTGAAAGAACCCACCTCAATCCTAGACATATCAAAACATGCATGTCCTCTGGGGCTGCTACTCTATACATCTATACATATGTTATATTAGCTCCAACAGTAGTCAGTGTAATTACTAATGAGTTATTTTTTGCCCCCTCCCCTTAGTTGCTGGAGGAACTAGTAGTGGCAGCAGTGGCCGAGGTGGAGGAGGAGGTGGAGGAGGAGGAGGGGTAACCAGTTTCACATATTCCCGGGGCAGTGTGGAGGGGTTGATGGGTGGAGGTGTGGACTCTGACCTCACACTGGCGGGGACTGACGGCGTATGCGTGCGAGCTGTGTTTGGAGTTGGAAAGACTCATCGACAAACTATGAGTGCGTAGGTCACTCAGACAGTACCCAGTAGGGCTACCTGTTTGGTCATTCTGTGGAGAGTTCATTGCCTGAACAATCATAGATAGATATATACTTGGTGTGAAGTTTGGGACTGTATATTTGAATCAACATGGATGGATTTAACCTTTGTACTGAAAATTCATTATGCATAGTGCTAACTATCATGATGAAAAATTGAACCACATTTATTTTAACTGGTAGATATAGGTGTGCTTTATTAGGAATGATTGCGTTAATATAGGCTGAATACTACTAAGCCAACAATCACAGTGTTCAAGTTGGCCAGTTAGCTATTGTCCATAATATATTTATGGAAATGCGCATTTTAAACTCAGCTGTATCTCTTCTCTTTGCTACACAATTATGTTCACTAAAATTTGATTGGTTTTGTTCATCATCTTATTGTATGCTTTTATGTTTCACTGATTATTGGACACTGTAATAAACCTAAGCTTTCCTTACCTTTATGACATTATATGAACAAATAGGGGAGGAGGGGGGGGGGGGATCACATGTGCAGGTTCTTGGAAGCCTGATTCCTGAGGGAGACAAGGGGGCATACCCTGTACAGCCTGACTGTTTGTAGCAAATGTAAATATATAACCATCGTCCAATATAATTTCTCAAGAATATTGCACCTTTTGCCTATGGCCTTTGAACGAATGCACACCTAATAGAAGCTAATATTTGTGCCTTTTTGGTGTTAGAAATACCTTTCTTGCAATCTGTAGGTTTTCTAGTGTTATTGAACATGCATGTTGCTATTTCTACTTTTGTCACTGTTTACGCTGTGTGTGTGTGGTGTGTGTGTGTGGTGTGTGTGGTGTGTGTGTTCAGACACAGGACCTTCTGCTGAGTCAGGGACCAGCTACTCACTGTATGTAGTAGGTGGTAATGGAGTGTTAGTGAGACACCTCCTGCAGCCCCACAAACTCCCCACTGCTCCCGAGGGGGATGACGCCCCCATCATGCTCGACCACCACTCCCAGATATGCTGGAGACTCATGGGGTGAGTGGACTTCACTCTCATTGTGCATTTGGTTCCTTTTTTTCCACACTGGAGTATTATTACATTAGTTTGCTGCAGGAATCCACCCTCAATTACGACTGGCTTTACTCCTCTACCCCTCACAGAGGATAACCCTTTAATTAGGGCTAATGATACTTGCATGAGATTCATCCATCATACAAGTGAGTACCACCACCAATGCTATGCTGTGAGTGGAAGTACATGTGCAATGTATACTAATGGTTTTTATGTGCATCTACTAATGCAACATTTATACGATTCAGCACAAATTATCTTTTCACCATATTCCTTCCCATCAGGAGAGCAGCAGGATTCACATCAGCTTAACTCACCATTCCTTTCCTCTGCTGCTCTTCCTCCTCCTCCATCTTCCTCCTCTCGTAGTGATGATAAGTGGTTGTCTCAAGTGGAGATCCTCACTCATGCCCCTCCAAGCAGGAGACTTTGGATGGGCCCTCAATTCTCATTCAAGACCTACCAATCCTCAGGCAAAACCTCTTCCTCCTCTGCTGTGACCTGTCTCATCAAGACACCAAGCCCTCCTAACACTATCATATACTCGGGAAGTCTCACTTCCTCTGGGGGCCTCACTCACCTTCAGCCTCACCACACCACCACCACCACCACTCCTGCTAGAACTATTGGGTCTGCAGAGAGCACATGTACTGACAATGCAGCTATTTTGTCCCTCACTGACAATGCAGCTGTTTTGTCCCTCAGTGCTGAAAATCCACTTTTTTCTGAGCCTTCTGACCTGCAGAGTTTGAATTTGAAACCTTTTGATACAGCTCAGGTTCAGGAGGGCCAAGACACAGGTAGGCCTTTACAAATTATTCTCTTTTTCATTCTTATATTCTTATTAAGGCTTCCACCTACTCATTAATTATTCACCCATTATTTTACTATTCAATGATCTACCTAATTATCTTTTGTCACTTATGAAAGTATTACCCTTTCCATGTAACTGTAAACAAATGAAACTGTCTTGGCAATGTATATACACTCCACTTATAAACTTATCGAATTATCCAAGCATATTTTTTTCTTTTTTTTTTCTTTTTTTTTTTCTTTTAATTGTATTTTTCTTATTATAAATTTGTAAATGGTACCATCAAATTGTAATGATGTTAATTACTTTAAAATATTCGATTATAATTAATTATTGTATATGGTTAAATAGAACTACCCTATTATTCTATTATCCTTGAATGCCTGCCTATTATGCAGCATATTCTCATTCAATCATCTTATTTCTTCAGGTATACATACTGTGAAGAAAAAAAACTTTTGTTTGTATTTTTATATTGCACCAATATTAAGTCCCTGTGCATGGCCAGTACATGTACATATGAAGAATGTTGCATGTTCTTTTGTGTGCAGGTATAGTTGAAGTTTATGACACGTGGAACAATAAGGTTGCGCCTTGCTACGAAGGGGCACCTTCATTTGCTGGAGAGGTGGAGAGGCAGCTGCAAGATGCCATGGGGGAACAAGACACTCAGAACATTACCATAGTAACTGCTCAGGAAGTCAGAATAAAGACAGGGTTTAGCCCGCCCATGAATAGTTAACGAAATTTTGTGACATGGTGCTCCAATTTGGTTTATATTTGTCTAACATCTCATCATGTCATAATTAATCAAAATGGCTCTGCATTCACAAGGCCATGGGTGTGTGGGAGGGTTGGAAAAGGGGGGGGGGGATGGTTTGACCTGGTCATAATCCTCAGTCTTTCTATGTTATTGGTTTGTACTAACTTAGCTGCCTTACAAAGTTAAGGACACCCCTTGGTTCCACACTGGCCTGAGAAGAGGGGTTCCACTGTATATCGCTTGTCAGAAGAAGAAAAAAATCCTCTCTTCTTTTGTGGATGGTGTGTACTCTTTAAATTGTTTTAATCCCTATATTTAATTAATGTGCTCCTGCTAATCTTCTGGTAAAATGCAATAATATTTATATTTAGGAATATTAGGTCTGCACAATTGAATGGTAGCTTGTACACCAAGCATATTCAAAGAAGACCAAGTACATTCATCTTGTTTGTCATGTTTGTTCATAAGTGCCAACTGATACTGAACTGGATGAATGGACAGAAATAGAAGATAACTGATTGTGGTCTGCCATGGTGAATAGCCCAGTCATTCCCATCTTCTGCCTGCCCAGTGCATGAATTTAACAACCTTGACCCTTGGTTCTGGAGATTCGAATTAAAAGATGATTGAGGCTGGCAGGCTCATCTTTTTCTGTTAAATGTGGTGTATATTGTGTAAAGATCTCCACTGCCCAATTATGCTGGTATAAATTTGAAGAAATTGAGTGCTGATAAGCACAGAGTTTCTTAGTTGTACATTATTGAATGCATCACAGTAACAGCTTATCTACATCTCAAGTCTCACTTAATAAAATTGTGACACACATAGCCAGAGTCACAACTGTAGATATTAATAGTAACTTAAAATGTTTCAAGTATTGATTTGCCTGTTCTATTTAAAAAAATAAAAAAGATTTTTTTTTTTTTGTTGGTCAATGAGTATAATTAAGAGAAAAAGGTATAGTGGAAAGGAAAAAAGATGAATAAGTAAATATTTGGATTGAAAAATAAAAAATAAAAAAAGGAGAGAAATAAGCAGAAATCCTAAAATAATCTGTCTGGTGACTGTGCACAGCATCTGTTTCCCTGTTTATTGCAATCTTTACTTGATTATAGATGATGTGGTTTGCTGAGTGCATGACCAATCCATCTTCCACTAAAATTGTTGTATATATATATATATATATATATATATAAATAACATGGTTTTTAAATAAAGTTACGTAGTGCAAATTGTTTGCACATTGGATTGGAGTTATTGAACATAAAATCTTTTCTCTTAACTCCCCCCCCCCCCCCCCCCCCCCAAACCAACTAAACTTGCACAGCCAATGATTAAATGATGCACCATAGATGATCACCATCAAGCATATGCAAAAGCTGATCAATAAATAACCAAAATTAACGTGAAAAAAAAGAAGGCTCTCTAATTATGGCACAACTACCAGGTATAGGACAGGTCAGCAACTGTAATTCTGCCTCTACATTTGGGTGTCTCTTCCTTCCAGACTCCAGAGCATCACCCTAAAGAATCTTATCATTACTGTGCCCACTCTCGTCTGCCCTCATTAATTTTAACTCTATATTACATCACAGGTATTGTCATTTCCATTCTCGCCATGAATTATAAAGACTTTTTTTCTAAACTTCTAATACAGTACTATTGAAAATTGAGTCAAGGACACGTTACGCGCCAAATCACTGATGCTGCTACAGGGCTTCCCCTACGCAACAAGTTCAAATGGTAACAACACCTGATGGATTTATTTTTTGTGTTCTAATTATTCAAAACTGGGTGCTTTTTTCAGAGTATTAAGGATTGTCCTGTCTAGAAGGAGAAGACAGGGCCGATTTTATTTCAATTCCTCGTATTTCTCAATACTCCTGGAAAAACTAAGCTCATTAGGACAGGGGTACTGAGCCATTTTATCGAGCTCTCACTCCCTTATAGAGTCGCAGCTGGAAGGTCGGTTTGTTTGGTGTCCGTAGAGGAAGGTAACTATTAGGTGCCAGTCAGAATTAGAGACGCAGGGGACCGCTGTTCACTACGTAAAGGTGACAAGGACTGACAGCAGAGGGAGGGGAAAGCTTGTGTGGCTGACTGGCTGACTGGCATGCTTAATCCCAACATCAGCAGACACTATACCGTAGTCTTAAAAATAGAAGCAACTATCTCAAAGTAAGGACGGTTTCAGGGATTTTCTTCTCCCATCATATCCAACCCCAACAGGAGTGATTCATCCAATCTCTCACCATCTCATGGTAAATTCTTGTAAAATCACAAGATAATTATGTTGTGATTTGTTTTTCCAAAATATTTGTTAGCAGTATTTACCTGCCATATCACAGGAAGGAGCGACAAAAACAACTTCAGATAGACAATAGTAGTAGTAGTGGAGAGCCAGAAGAATTTACCATCATTTACCAGATAATTCCCTCTATCAGCTGGAAGAAAGGATGTCTGACACACATAGTTTAACATCTCCTGTAGACGGTACATCTTCCTTACCTGCTTTCTCAGCAGATGACTTGAATATAGACCCTGAAGAGTCTGAGTTTTCTTCTCCCCATTCTCTGGGTGGACTGCCTTACTCAGGAGGTGTTTCTAGACAAAACTTTGCAAACACGCAGCAAAGGCCTAATTTTCTCTACTCACCATCCTCTGACCCTTTACCCAATCCTGCTGTAGTAGAGTCTAATCCTGGCCTGTTGTACAGCTTTTCTGATACCCCTAGTGACCGTTTGAAAGAGAAGGAGACACGACCTGGTGTGATTGACAGTTTTGGCATCACCTCTCAACTGTATAAGTCTGCCATTTCCAGGCCTAGACCTAACAAACCACCACAACAACTGCAGTTAACACATCCTGACGAGGGTCTGTCCAACCTTCCAGGCACTCCTGATCATAATAGTAGTTGTGGTAACCATGTTGACAGTAGTAATGCTGTTTGTGGACATGTTGTTGAAGAAGAAAAAGGTACATACTCACCTGATGCTGTTCCAAGAACACACCAAAACAGCACACCGTTATTAGCCAAGGAGGAACACAAACATGGTGATGTAGCTTCGTGGAATGATACACCCACTCCAGAAGCCATCACAAAATCTTCAAAGCCAGAGCCTACACTGCTAACAGAATCCAGTAGTAATCACTTGGAGCCAGTTGGATCTGACAGGAACAGATCTTCAGAGTGTGTGTCAGAACTGGCAAAGAACAAAGATGACTCAGCATTTGCAGACGATGTGGTGTATTTGTTAAAAGTGGATTCCGATGCAGCAGAAACTTGTTCTGTAGTGTCAGTGCAGCAACTTGCTGAGGACTACTTGATCGAGCCTGCTGATTTTGATTACGTAACTCCTCCTGTGGCCAAGGAACAGAATCAATTTGTAATTCCATTACCTGCAACCACCGAGGCTTGCAAGTTGAAAGCTGCATCATCTCCAAACACTCAGCCTTCAAGGTTGTCAGTGAAAAAATTCCCTTCTCCAGGAACACAGAGTAAGTTGCTGCCAAGTCCAATCAAAGTGCCTGCACACATCCAGAAATGTGAGATGAAAAGTGACCTACCTTCTGCAAGCCGGACAGCATCAGTTTCTTCAAGTATTTTTGAGCCTTCCGAATCTCCGTATACTGCTCCGTCTTTTGTAAGTCCATCCAAGGTGCCAGCATATAGCGATGATGGTGGTCACAGTGACCACGAGAGGGAACTTGAAGATCAGTTAGTGATGGAACAGAAATCTCGAATGCACTTGACCGGCCAACTAGAAGCACTGACCAATGAGTACGAGACCGCTCTCAGGGACAGGTCTGGGTTGTTATCTCGACTGAGCCGAGCAGAGGCAGAGCTGGTTGAAGTGACTTCATCTTTGGAGAAGGAGAAAACCAAGAATACTGCAGCCCAGCAGGCTGCCTTAATGGAAGGTGGCCAGCTAAACATAAAACCAGTGATGGCTAGTAACTTGGAAGACGTTGTGGTCCAAGAAAAGAAAATCAGCAGTGACCTGCAGGTGAGTTTGGCCAAGGAGAGGCATAAGTCAGACAAGTTGGAGCAAGACCTGGAAGATATTAGAGAGACATTGTGTGAAACAGAGGCAGCTCTCATTGAACTCAAAGCCAAACTTAAGGGTAGTCAGGTGGACATAGAAAAAAAAGCTGACGAAAGTGAACAGAGATTATTCAAACTATCTTCACTTGAAGCAAGTTACAATGCCATGGAGAAGAACAAGCAGTGGCTTCACGAACAACTTCAAGATGGACTCAAGGCTAAGCTCAAGTTGCAGGAGGAACTACGTGAGGCGAAGGCGTCTGGTATAGCTCAGGAGATCAGATGCGACCAAATTCAGAAAGAGAACTCTTTGCTTCAACAGCAAGTCCATTCCCTTCGGAAAGGTGTCCTACAGGACAAGGAAAACCTTGTGAATCAGTTGGAGGAGATTGAAGCAGCTGTTCTGTCTCGAGAAGACCAATGTTCCAATTTAGTTGCAGAGAAAGGCCAGCTTGAAAAGATGGTGGGCTGGAAAGAAGAAACAGTTTCCCACCTCAACTCAGACCTTGGGAGGGCCCAGGTAAAGCAAGAAGAACTGCAGAAGGAACTTGATGAAACAACTCAAGAGGTCATTAAGCTAACCCAAAGAGCTGATGCACTGGGAAAGGATAATAGGCAGCTTACGAAGAAGCTCAAGGATATGGGTGACATGGAAGAGAGGGAGTCTGACTACAAAGAGCTCGAAAAGGTTAAAGAATCTCTGCAAGAGAGGCTCAGACTAGCTGATGTGGAGATAGTGGGTAAAGATGGGATAATTCACAATCTCACTGAAGCTAGGGACATGCTCCAGTGTGAGGTGGACCTGGTGAGTGAGGCAAAAGAGTGTGTTGAGAAAGAACTGGAAGATGCCAAATGTGAGGTGGCGGTGTTAGAAGCAGAAATCCAGTCCTCTATCTTCAAAAATAGGGAAAAAGATATCCTAGTGAGTGATTCTATGGAGTCACAAAACTCCTTGGAAGACCAACATGCAGCCTCATTGGCTGTGAAGGACAGAGAAATAGAAAAGAAGGAAGAGGTTGTAAAGAACTTGGAAGATCAGATAGGTGACTTGGTGAAAGAGTTTGGTGTGCTGCAGACCAACTTCCAGTCGTTATCTTCTGAGAGTGGGACAGTGAACGATAGCATTGCAGAAAAAGATCGTGTTATCGCTCACCTTGCCTCTCTCAAAGATAGAAGTGATGACGAGATTTCTTCACTCAGCAAAGAAAATCAAGAGTTGAGAGATAATGTAGGTGAGCTCCAGCATGAGATGTCTCGTCTGCAAGGCCAAGTGGAGGGCTCTGTGCAGCATGAAGACTACCAGAAGTCACTCCAAAACAAAACTGAGTTGCAGGCCAAGCTTAACACTGCTAATTTGAAGCATCAGCAGGATCAGATAAGGTTCCAGGCAAAGACGAACCGATTAGAGAGAGAACTCAAGGAGGCCCGTAAATCTCTCTCTGGTGCTAAAAAGGATCTTGAAATGACTCAGGATAGACACAATGAAGAAGTGAACAAGCTGAAGGCAGCTAAACACCAACTGCAATCAGACCTCAAGGAGCTTGAAAATGAACTACAAAGGTCACTAGTTGAAAAGGAAAAGACCCAAGAAGTACCCAGCAGCTCAAAGCCTTCCCAGGAGCACTTGGAAGTACTGAAAGCCAAGTGTGATCAGCTCAGCAGGGAAAATAAAACCGCAATGGACCAGCTTCAACAGGAAATTGAACAGAGGAAGGATGTCGAGAGAGCTAGTGGACTTGTGGCTGCACAGCTCAAGAAAAATTCAGACCAACAGAAAAAAGAGCTGCTACTGAAGAATAGAGAACAGTCACTTGATATCGAAAGGCTGCGTGGTAAGTTGGTGGGAGTGCTAACCACACAGGCTACCCTAAAAGAGCATGCTGCTAGCCTTGAGGTAGCTCTGGCAAAGAAGGAAGCTGAAGTGGTGAGGATATCAGCCCAAATGCAAAAGCTAATTGAAGAAAAAGTTATGGATGAACAGACTGAAAAAGCTCAAGCTGCTATGGAAGAGCTGGTGAAAATGAAGCAAGCTGAAGTCACTGATTGTCAATGCAAGATCCAGGATGAGAAAATGAAGGTGGATGGATTAGTGCAAGAAGTGGTGACATTAAAAGCTGAGATATCAAGCATGAAAACAAAAATATCTAGGAAGAACCTTGAAGACATTTCTTCTCTGAAAGATCAAGTGACTGATCTCTCCTTGGAGAAAGAAGTGCTACAGTCAGACCTGAGCTATTTCAAGTCTCAGCACCTGATCGTCAAAACATTGGCTGACAGTGCCAAGCGTGAGGTCGCTGATAAGGTGTCCCAAGTTGAGATCCTTGAGAGGGAGCTGGCAATGGCTGTGTCTCAGTGCAAGCAGGCTAATGAAGAAGTGAGACAACTCAAGGAGCACATGAGGAGCAGCAACAGCAAACTCCGAGAAGCTGAACTTATGCAGTGTGATGCCAGTCCTTCCCGTATCACTGGAGCTTATGATTTAGACCAACCCAAATCCAACCAAGCTGGTGAGTGCTGTATATGCACTGCACGTAAGTACTTGGGTAGTACAAATGCTGGACATTAACAAAACAGTTGTAGCAAAGGCACATTTTACATTTTGCAACTTGCATATTATGTTATGCTCCATTAATTCCTTTCAGTGCATAAATGTATATTACCATGCGTGGATTAGTTTTGTGTGCTTTGTGGCATGATAAGGATACTGTAGTACTTTCGTAAGCTAGTGTACAAAAATTGCTGAAGTATGCCATATGTCTTGAGGTAGAAATGTTAACAAATACTTGAATTTGACACTTTCTCAGTCAAAATTTTTTAATTTCTTTAAATATTATTAATAATTTTTACAAACTTTATTTTTGATACTCTTTTTATGTGAAAAATTCTTTTTCTACAAGCTATTTCTGTGATTACCTTTTGTGAAGTAATGTCAACACATTGGTCAGGTTTTTTTGTTCATGAGTAATTTGTTCAGCTTGTCAGCTTAATTTTAATATGATTCAGATTTTGATCCCTAAATTTCCATCGTATACATTTCAAGCATGCACCAGATTATCTTAATTGTAATTATTCCATTTGCTCAGCAGCCTTCAAGACTAGTATTATAATAATTGGAGTGGGTGATGTAATATTAGCCAATTGTTAAAATAGGATTTGTGCACATCTGGACTGCTGGATTGGATATCTATAGCAACTAAATTCATTGAGTCAAATAGGTGTATATAAAAACTTTTTACAGATGAAGTATTTCCATTTGTATGCTGACTGACTGATCCCATTACTTTTTCCTTGTGGCTTGAATTTTCTGGTGCTCTTCATGCCCATAATTGTGTTTGTATAATAGCCATTATTCCTGGGTGGGGGAGGTTGGAATATACACTGTTTACGAAGAATCTTGTTTTGTTTGTTTATTTGTTTGTTGTGTGTATATGTTTACAGGAAGTGTACATGACTTTGGAAGTGATGACATTGACTTGGAAAAGGTAAAGTATGTAATTTCTAATCAAAATGTGTGAGTTTTAATAAACAGGTGAACAACTATTACAATTATTTGCGATAGTGTGGCAGATTGACGAGTTCACATGTGCATTCATGCCACACAAGAATCACACATACATTGACCTTAAACAGTGTATATAGTGACAGTGGCCAAGATGAAGATGCCAATATAGACAAGCCAGACCAAGAGCATGGAGTTGAGAGCCCAGAGAGGCACCATGTTGTTGGGTACTTCCAGGTAATCCCCTCCCTCGCACTCCACAAGCCTGTTGTTGTATGTGTCATCAATGGTAAAGTTGCCTTGTGTAGCTATGAGGTGGCTCTGCTCGTACACTACCATGGCCAGAGCTGATGCCACACCTATGAAGTACATACTGAGCATCCACCAGAGAAGGGCGATGGCCGAAAAGTTACGGAATTGTGGGGGGAGAGGTTTCCTGGACGGTCTGCTCCACCAGAGAAACAGAAGCCAAAACAAACCAAGGAGCACAAAGAAGATGCCAGAGAGCATTGTTAGGATCTTGGCTGGGATGATTTCTGGGCAAATGCGGGTCCATATCCAGCCATCAGACTGAACTGCAAAGTGTTGAGGGAGAAAGGGGAGTGAAAGATGGAATGGTGATTCCACTCTTAATATGTTGTAGGTATAGTGTTTTATGGCGGCTCTTTGTATTCTATGCCGGCTCTTTGTATTCTATGCCGGCTCTTTGTATTCTATGCCACTTACTTGCAACGACGAAAATCCCAATCCCCCAAATGAAAATGATCAAATAGAGAGGAATTGCTAGACATGCTGTGGAAAGAAATAACAGATTGCATTATATCAATATTATTTTATCAGCTGATATGTGTTACATTCAGATATCTAGCTATTTATTTTGTGAGAGGATTGTTTGAAACTGTTGTTGGAATATCAGCAGATACTGTAATGGCCCAACTTTTGTCCTAACCCTTGCCCAGCCCTTATCTTTTGGGATTCCAGGATAATACAGCATATTACTTTATTGGTATCTTTGCACTGGAGAAACTATGGAGAGTTGCCTTAGGGTATTGTATGTGCATGATGTCAACTACACTACTTACTGCTCAAGGTCTGCATGCGTTTGCTGATGGCCGGTGTGCTAGGCATCCCCAACATCATAAAGATCAGCCGTTTGAGTGAAAAAAACTCGTTTCTCCTGTCCCCATTCAGTACGATAGGTGGTGGTGTTTCTATCTTTGAGCTACGGAAGCGGCTGAACAGAGCAGGTTGCAGGCGAAGGATGTTGTGCTTGAAGGCATTGAACCGGCGAGAACCCACTGATGAAATGACGCTGTATTCTCTCTTGCTCCTATGATTAGTGATATTTTTCCTGAGGAGAGAGGTGGACACAGTTGGCTCGCTTTCCAGTGTGACTATCTCATCGTAGTTTTCTCTGGTATGATTCACAGCTGTGCAATCACGGTTGCGCAGCAGTTGGTGATGATCTTCACTGCTTTCGGAATCTGACTTACTTGTCAGTTCCACTAGTTGGTGTAAGGACCTCAGTTTCTCTGACTGTTCTAGGTCACCTGGTGAAGAGCTGCTAAATAGTCGACGATGGTTGGGCAAAGAGGACTCCTTATCTATTAGTTACACATAATATTTAATCACAGTACTGTTTTCCTTTGATCACACACTTACTTAGGCTTTTCGGAGTCTTAGGGCTTGTTGACATCTTCTGCAGTTATTGGACTAAATTTCAAAGGAGAGCATGCCAGTTAGACTGTCCTGCTTCTTGGCTACAATTGCTACTCTGGAAGTGAATGCGTAGGAAAGGTGCATTATATCAACACAAACTTGGAATTCATGTACAAATTTACTGTGCCACCGTCTGTTAGACAAACAATTCTCTCGTACTTTTACCAATGTTCTGACCAATCTCCTTTATTGTGTGATTGTTCACATGTGTTGATTACACAATCATGTGTGGGATGGGATACCTGGTGCGTGTGACCTCTTGCAGTGGTATTAGTGCGGGGGAGCCTGGTTGGCTCAGAATTGCTCTACATCAAGTGGTTGTAGTGGCATCTGGTGCAACATCATGTGCACATGCTCTGTTACTGCTGGAGAGTTGAGTTGTTATTATTGTTGTCCTACATGCAGGCTGAAGGTGCTTCACTGCATGAGCTGAGGTCCCGAGTGTTACATGCTAGCCAGCAAGGCCGGGAGGCAGCAGCCGAAAAGTCTGGAGAGATCACTAAGTTGCAGGAGGAACTAGGATCAAAGTCAAGGTATGTCATAGCAGCATGCAAGTTGATGATATTATCTGATGCATTCTCAGTTTTGCATTCATGACTTTGAAAAACACCCCCCCCCCCCCCCCCAAAAAAAAAAGAAAAAGGAAACAACAAACAACGACCAAAACCTTCCAACAAAACTAGGATTGGTAGAACATAAACATGGAAATTTTCTGTTTTTTTTATTATTAATTTTATAAAATGATGGTTGCTTTAATTAAGATAGTGTTTATATATTACTTTAATCTTGGATATCTGGCTAATGATCATGGCATATCTGATATATATTTTTTGAGCAGGCTAATTGTACCAATTGAAGAGGCTTTGTTTATTTCTGAAAATTCTAATCCCCAAGATACTTTTGCCTGGACAATAAATTTTGATATATTTCTTCATACATTGCCAATATTGATTCCTTTTTCTTCAAAAGTTCAGTGATCTGGGTTTTGCCACGTTCAAACTGTTCTGTAAGCTGACTTATGTTTAATTCTGGGTTTTTCTCAGCATCCTTGATTGCCATCAACCATTCTCAAGAAAGTAAGGTACTTCCTCTGGCTCTTCTTACTAGCCGAAGCACTCCTTGATGCCATATCTTGTGATGTTAAACCAGTCATGTGCTCTTCTAAATAGATGGAGTATTTTCCAACAGTATTGAAGAATGGCCAGCCAGGTGGTAGTAGGTTTTGTCTGTGATAGTGTTGAAAGTTGCTCTATATCCAGTAGTAGTTTGTTCAAACAGGAGTGCAGCAATCTTAAATGTATGCATGCAGTTATTGTACTGAATGAAGCAGTGGTTGTCTGTCAACATAGCTCCTACAGTATCATTGTTGTTTTTCCAGTGAGTGATCAACAAGAGATTCACTGAAGTGACAGGCAGCAAAGTGAACATAAATACTGGTTATGATCAGAAGGTGCCATGCTCCTACTTGCTGTATGGATTAAAGACCTACATTGACAAGCTAAAGAAAATAGTGGAGAATCTTCAATCCATGAACCTTATCTAGTATACATATTTAGATGTAATGTTTATTCGAATCACAATAATTTCTTTTGCTACAAGGCTTGGGATATAGCTTTTATCCTCTTCTTGGAAGTAGATTTGCTGGAAGCTGCAACATGTGTCTGTTGGTTGGAGGGAATGAATTGGTTTCTTATGATTTTGGTGCCTGGAAACTTTAATAGCTGAATAACGAGAAATTTTTTAAAAATTTTTAAAAACTGTTTTTTATTTAAAATTTTTTTTTATTTTTAGCACTTCTGTTCTGAGTGATAAATGTCCCACTCTACATGAAATACACAAGTAAAAAGTATTGGTGGGGGTGGCTGACCATGCTTGTGAAGGACTCTAAATATAGCACATCCTGTAAGGTCACTGAAGATCTAGCTATTCCTATTCCCCACCCACTGCCCCTGTCCCAGTAAAGGTTGGTTCAATGCAGTAAAGGTCTCATGCTATTGTACCTCCCAAGGTAATGGGTGAATTGGTTTAGTTGTGGATAGCAAACATGTCTGCTGTCCAGATGCTCCTCTCCTCCTCCACCAATTTCCTTCAGCATGTGGCCATATGTGTGAGTGACACAGATACTCCTCCTCCTCCACTGATGGAGTGTCTGCCTGATTGTAGCAGAGAAGTTAGTTCACTTGCTAAGTGGCTGGAAATTGTTTAATCATGTTTATGAATTCCATCTTCATTCATCAATATCATGTTCTGATGTCTGCAGTATGCAATCCTACATCCTCCAAAACAAAGGAGGCGTTTTGGTATGACGACACTGATATGAAACACAATTTAGATTTCAGTAGTGGGATGATGAGATGGTTTGCCTGACATCCAAGAAATGCTTACAAGTTTATTTGGTGGTGCTTACGTATTGAACTCTAAATTTTCATAGACATTTTTTAAACTGTAAAACACTATAACCTCACCAATTGTAGTTTTTATTTTTATTATTACTTGTTTGTTGTTATTTTTACCCATTGAGCACTAGGAGCTCACAGGGTCTTAAAGTTACTTGTTGTTGCTGTTGTTCTTGTGACACTTCCTCAGATTTTCCAGTGCTAAGGTCCCCAGTGCAATCCCTGATCTCCAGTCTTGTTTCCCCTTCCCCCCCCCCCCACCTCCTTTTTTTTTTCTTGTGACACTTCCTCAGATACGCAAAATATGGGAAATTCGGAAAATATGGGAAATTCGGAAAATATGGGAAATTCGGAAAATATGGGAAATTCGGAAAATATGCGAGCGGGTTATGCTTGATCCATTTCAAGCTTGGTTTTTTGTTGTTGTTTGTTTTTTGGTGGGCCATTGCCTAATTTCCCTCATTGAACTTTGTATTGGGTTATTGGTAATAGTAATATCAAGATATTATACTATATATTATATATATATATTATATTATATCATGTAAATATAATGGCAGTGTGGTGGTATTTCTGAAGGTGTTAGGATGTTGAAAATTATTTTTGGTACTGGTGATGTGCGTGTTCATCCAGTATTTTATCAGTGCTCCTATATGTGTGTGCATTGCTTGGAAATTTGTTCTGCATGAAGATGTTAATTTTGTCAACACTAGCCTTTGTTGAGCACAACATGGTAAGTTGGCATTCTGCATGTTTACAGTTGGCCGGGGGTTGGGGTAGGCGAAGTCGCATAGGCTGGCAAGATTTTCAACTAATATTATCATGGTGTCCAGTTTGATCTTGTTTTTTTTTTTCAATTTGAGTTGCATCCACTGCCACAGCTTGGGTCTTGGAGGACCTCTAGCGACCACTGCATCCATTTCATCCTCCTTGAACATTGCCCAGTCTTAGTTTTTGGAATAATGTGGTAGTTTCATTACAGCAGGTTAGCGAAAGTGCAGTTTGAATTCAAAGAGGTACCAGTTAGCTTCAAATGCGCTGATGTAACATGCAGCAGTATGCTTTGCATTGGTAAGGCAAGCATACAGCATGGTTGGCCATGTCCACTTTCATAACCACACCCATTTCTCCTTCCACGTTAGTCATGTTGATATTATATCATAATATGAGTTAATATAAGTCAACTTAAATATAAGTTAACTTAAAAGATTAGAAATTTTGACAATCTGTAGTCCTTTGTACTATGGAATTCATTTCCAACAGGTACAATTTGTCAGTATAATCCTTGTTGATATGTAACAGCATCAGAGAATAAATCGTTGCTGAGACATGGTGGTTTGAAGTAGATCTTGGTTCGCCTCATTGAAAAAATGACCTTTCACTCACCGCATTGGTAGCAGTAACAACCAATACTAGGCGAAGGAGTTTAACAATTCTTTCAACAATGCTCTCTCACCTCCTGACATTTTTTGCATAGCTAAGACAAAATCCTGTATAGTAGCAGTACTATCATATGAAGGATTATCACGGAAGTTGTCTAGTTGTGCCAGTAGATTGTCCTTCACAGTCATCCCCATGAAAATTCAAAACTTCATTTGAACACCTATCATCACACCTTTTCTGAAGAAGTTGCTCCAGTTTCGAATACATTTGATAACCATCCTGATCAAATCTATCCCTTATTTGAGTAACTAGCACGCAAATACGGCCTTCGGCTGCATTGCTTGCTAGGTCACCTTGCAGATATATATCGTGCGTGAAGGAAGGTTTTGATTTCATCATAAACAAGAACTTCTTGTCCTGCATCATCCTCGACAGTGAAAGTTAACTTATCATGACCCTTGGTGATATATTTGTACAGATATTTGATGGCTTCAACAGAGTTCACTACTTCCACATTAATGTGTGCACCATACTTGTGTGGGAAGAATGGGTTGTATGGAACTACCTATTTGTTGTCCATGCAGTACTCTCTGTTGTTTTTCATTCTTAATGTATGTGCAAATCCACCTTGTTCTGGAAATCTGCAGCAGTATTCTGAATAGGAATATTCACCTGCTATGGTGGTGTGTCGCAGTGGTTTTTGATAACCTTCGGTACAGTGACGGTTCTGACCTACACCCTCCATGCATGGACATTGTATGTTTGTTTCTCCACAGGGGCCATGTATGCTATATGCCGTGATTATTTGGTAGAGAAGTGGATTTCTATTTTTGTCTGGTATTTCACAGCATATTACTTTATGAGTTTCTGGTGTTCATGGTTTGCTTTCATCCTCCATGATGTAGAGATTGTGTGAATGAGTGAGTGCTCTTTTTTTGTCACTCAATGGTAGATGAATGTGCACTCACTTTTCCCAGTATTTGTTTCTTCAAGATGTCGTTCATGAGATAGTCATGTTTTAGTTTTAGTACTCTTGCACAGAGATCTGGGCGATCGCTTGATTTTTCACCAGGTAGTAGTGCTTCCTGGGTTTCTGGCCAATTTGGATTGGTTATGAAGGTGATGAAATAATCAGATTTTCCCGTGTGCCTAACCACTGCCATTGAATTTTGAAAGGATTGATTGTAGTAACGTGGAGACCCTGTGATTGTTGGTGGTAGGATAATTCTTCTGCCTGCATTCACACCATCTCCCTGAGAGACTGCATCATGTCGTCCTTGATATTTCCCTCTCATGTGGTTGATTGATTGTTCTTAGCCCAAGTTAAACATGAGTATTCTATTTTTGCTTGTGCATCAACAGCATACTGCTGACTGAGTCGTTGTGCTTTCATTACGATGTTGAAGTCGTCTTGTCTTACTTGTAGTTGGTAGGAGTAAAAATCAATTGGAAATATTACCATTGATTCTCTTTAACCCAATCTGCCAGCCATCAGTTCCGTGTGGGAAGAGCAAAATGTAGTGTAAAGAGTCATAGCTTCTGTGGCACACATTGATTCGTGTTAGTTGTCCATCTCTGCAATGGACAATTACATTTAGGTTTCCTATGCATGTACTTGGTGTAATGGTGACCACTTCAGATGCTGATGGTAAATTGTAAGTTCTGCAGTGTGCATTCTTTGGTTTTAATGCCTTATCTGCATGCAAGATTACTCTCAAGTTTTCTCTTGCGTCCAATTCAATTGCAGCCTTGAAACTTCTAATATGACTATTGCATGAGTGCAATTCTTCTTGAAGGATCTGTAGTGTTTCAGGATTTAATTGTGCATAGTGTAATCTGTTTTGAAGTTAATGACTTGAGTCATGAGAGTATAGTTGTGCAAATTTTGGGGTTTCTTCTGAGGTACTGGGCAGTAGGGATCCTATTCTGTGATATAGTTCACCTTGATTTCTGGTTGTTTAAAAAAATAATAATAATAATAAAAAAAAAATATATATATATATATATATATATATATACATTTTGATTAATATAATAATTAATTGATTTTTTTTAAATTTATGTTTATTATTATTACTTTTTTAATTAATTGATTTTATGCATTACATGAAGAATGCCCCTTTTTTTAATCTCCGCAATTGCTGTGTATGCATCCAACTATCTGAGGACTTTATTCTTGAGCAGGTCTTGAAATAATTGATCAAGCTTGATATTGAACACAATAATTGATCGCGCAGGTTTCTTGGGGATTCTCCTTTGGAATTTTCCTTCAATATTGGTGTTGCATGTGGAGGACACAAAAAGTGAGAGTTTGCCATTATGACTCACAGTGGCCTTGCTATTGTGGAAGGGCTCAGCATAGAACTTGGTGAGCAGCCATACAGAGACGGAGGAAGAATGGTCTTAATCCAAATAAATATTGTTTCCATCTCCTGAATGAACAGCTTCCAGGAAACACTTGTATTTGTTTACCTTCAATTATTCATTGTGGTTTCAATATACTTTAATCATTGATTTTCTACTTTGGCAAGCTGACCACAGACATGTTGTATAAGGCGGTGTAACTTCATTAATTAATTGCCTTGTCCAGCCCTAATTTGTATGCAGTAGTGGTAGTATTCAGAAGGTGAAACAAAACTTTTTTAAGATACCCCTTGAGGGACATGGAGGTAGGCACTTAATGAACACACTTCACTTCTGTCTGTCCCTGTGCATGTCCTCCACTCGTCTCCTTATGTATATACTGTATTGATCGCACCACTACACATGTTGCCTACAGGACGCTGACTAATGTGCACTCTTGTCTCCACTCTCTGAGAGAGGACATGAAGAAACTGCACCTGCAGATGCACCAGCACTCCACTGCTGTCAAGGAATCTCAGAAGTCCTCCAAGTATGTGCCCTCCCTCCCTCCCTCCCTGGCCCTGCAGCGGGCTGCTGTAATATAGGCTCTGTACGAAGGTTACTAGGCATGCAATTCACCTGGGTAAATATATCACACTTTTTGTACACTTTGCATGGAAGTCTGGAAGATGGGTGTGGTTATGCATCCTTTACTTTGCACAGAGCATAATCCAGCAAGGCGCATAAATAAATGGCTTGTGATTACTGCCCTAATTCCGGACTGCTGGCTATCAGCTGGACAAGGGGTTACTTAATTTACCATTTACTTTTTATACATTGTGCTTAATGCTTGCCAAAGACATTGAGGATAGGGCGAGTAGGAATTGTGCGATAGTGTGAAACACTATTATTACATTATGTAGCAACTGGTACTTGCCCTGTGGATGCAGTTGTTTTAGCAGACACAGCAAATGTACAGCAGGTCCATATTGGACAGTGTTGAGTATGCCATTGTTACATTGAAGAACTTTTTCTTAGAATTTCTGCGCTAGTCTCAATCCAGTTTATTTGTACTCATTTTCAGATGTACCAAAATTTCTTTAAATGGTATAAAACCAATGATGAATCAACAAGTTATTGTAATGGTAATTGAAGTGCCTTCATTAAATCAATATTTTTATGGAAGTTTCAATTTCTCCCTTTTTATGCCCCCCCCCCCCCCCCCTCCCTCAAACTATGTCTGTGTAACTAGAGATCAATTAACATAACATGGATTCAAGGTAATCACCCAATGAACTTCATGTAGTTATCAATAAATTTTGTAATCATTAGGTTGGTTGACCATCAGATCGAGGACCTCAGAAGGAATTCCTCTCTCCCTACTCCCCATCCACTCTCGGCATCAACAGAGCAGCCTTGGTGACAAAATGGATAGATATCATTCTTGAAAATTTAACACACACACACAATTAATTTTTCTGCAAGCCTATGCTGAAAAACATGTTCATTGCTGTTCGGTATCTAAATACTACCAATTGTCAATAAATTGTCTATCAAATTGCTACTAATTACATCTAGTTTAGTTTGATGCCTACAGCCTTGAAAGTGCTGACAAGGCATAACACTCAGAATTGGTGGGACTGGAATGACCACCAGTCCACAAGTGTCCTGAACAATGGCAGCTGATGCAGAGCAACACATGATGATATGCCTGCTTGAAGGACTGGGTGCATTGGTTTCTCCAAAAGATGGGCAACCAACAAAGGCCAAAAGTACTAAGTAATCAGGGTAATTTAATTGTCATATATGCTCAATAATTGTGTGAAAAAATGGCTGCCTATTTCAATGAGCCAATACTGAAGCTCAGCAGTTCAGTTAACATGCAGTTTTCTAACATCAAAATTGCAATATTCAATTTTGGAAATTCATTATTAAAAAGAAAATCTGGGGTAGATCCACAACAGACTAGCACTAACATATTGAGTGTGGACCTTTTCATTTCCAAAAATGCCACGAACAATTGCACAAATTCAATTTATTTCTAGGCTAGGGATCTGGCAAATGGCAATTTGAATTTGCTGGGGGGGGGGGGGGTTTTTGAAGTGTTATGGAGGGGTTACTTATGAGCAAGAAAAGTTGAAGTAAATACAGCAGGGAAAATGTGTTTCCCTCCAGATAAATGTGCTTTCCAAGTGCATGCATGTGACTGCAATTGGATCTATAGAATGTTCCACCCAGATAAAAAGAACCCTTACCTTAGCCAAGTTGTGTGCGTAAATTTTGTCTTACATGAGATTGGTAGTCAAATATAGAAGCAAAAAATAAATACTGCTCTTGGGAGGGGAGGGGGAGATAAAAGTCATGAATTATCCCTAGTCATATTGTATCATAAAAAGGTGTCAGATTCCATTTTGGGAGAATTGCAGCTGAGGGATGTTGTAATAGAGATTGAGGGCTTGAGGGTTGGCAAGATTTCCTTTCATTTGCTGCACTTCTTCACCAGAGATGATCTTCTTTACTGCCACTTCAACCTTCTTGAAGTTGATGGTGTACTAAAAAGAATGAAATATGCTGTATGAATATTGGACAACTAACTAAAACAATACATTACATGGATGACAACAAAACTGTCATTCAACAATACAAATTAACATGTTTACATTAATGGTATATCGTGTGTATTGTTTAAGTAGATAGAATTTTTGCAAAACATTAATAACCATAATCTTGTGGACTGAGGAGATTTAACAACCACTCACACACACGCAAATTTTTTGACATCAAGTGAGTATATAATAATTAGTTATTGAATTGTAGAGACACTTGAAATTGATTATTAGTAATTGATTACTATTATATACACACTTAACTAACCGGGATGTCAGAAATTTCCAGCACCAGGGCAGGAACATGGCGTGCAGAGAGTTCCTTCCTGATGGCAGAGTTCACCTTTTGCACGAGTCTCTCTTCAAACATGTGGCTGTTAGACATCTTCAAGAAAAGCACCACCCTCTCTTCATCACTGTTGACTCTCTGCCCCACACAAAGACTGTCAGCAATCTCACTGAACTTATCCACTGCAGGAAAAAGAATATATATATATATACACATTAAGGTGTCAAGAGTACAATGGTGGTCAGGTAATTGCATTTTAACGATACCTATATTTATTTTAGTAATTTGATTATCCATATCCAGGGTTCATTCACGCATGATTTTGAGTTTGGGGGGGGGGGGGGGAACAAACTGTATATGACATTCTAGATTAGTTGATACAGTCACACATGGTACAGAACCTTTTCATACGACAAAGGTTTTCATTTGACGACCCATACCAAATATGTAAATGAGTTTGTAATGAACTAACTATCACACACAGGACTTACCAATATTGTATATTTCTGCACTTCCAAATCTGACCCCACTGGGGTTGAGTGTACCATCACTACAAACAGACAAGAGAAAGGCGACAGTTCCATGATCACACATTTGTATTAAAAGTAAAACACGCATGCGTGGTATAATCAGACATTTTATACGGCTATTGGTGCTAGCATGATGACAAAACTATCTACTTCAAGGCAACAAAATTGATCAGTTAACTTCTACTCCAATATTGTAATGGTCACCCTAAACCTATCCTTGGAAAAATATAATCCTCATGCATGTTATTAACTATATTACTACCATGCACAAATATCCTGTTTGTTTTTTCTTCCTTAACAGATCTTGAACAGCGGATTAAATTTTCATTAAAGGAGTATGATGTTTGACCATGCTCTCTGTTTGAACATGATCTCTGCGTAACCACTCCCTGATGTGAGCATACCACCACAAGGAGGTACTACCTGAGCAGTTGGAATATCACCTACAGCAACTCAACTCATACATAGACTACAGTACAGTGACACACCAGATCCTTCTACTGGAAGTATTCAAGCCAAATTTTCGCTCCCCACTGAGCCATTAAAGGAAGCTGATGGCAGGTCTTGACTATTCTATTGCCCATAAGTGTTTCATTTTCAGCTGCCCACATGAGCAAATTTCATTTCTGCAATTTTTTGGTTGTAAGTCCCGGAATCACTATTATTTCTGCTTTACTAAAAAAATGGGTTGTTAAGTTGATAACAATTTTTGGGAATCTGTGACAGTTATGGAAACAGGCAGGTTGGGAGTAGCACAAATAATAAAATAGATACGTCACTAATAATACAGGAGAGAGAAAATTTTAAAAATGATATGAAAGTTTGAAAATGAAAAAAATGTATATAAAAACAACAACAACAAAACAGTTACTTTTTCTCCAAAATAAATCAGATACAAAAAGAAGTTTCAGGATCTGTTAGTAGAAGTAAGGGTGTTTCAATAACATCAACAGTGAATTCTAACTCATGAATACAATAATTTCGGAACATATTTCAAACCATGAGAGGTCTACCAACAAGCCAAAGAATATTTTTGGCTATTTTCAATGTAAGCCCTGGGCTCAATCTATATTCATAAATACTGATCATTGACAGTGTTAACACCTCATGGGTATTATCAGTTGCTAAATGAAATCAACGTCTACACCATGTCTTCTAGTAACAGGACAATGATTTTACTACTTGGGCAAGTGATTGTATAGCAACTAAATCCTATATGAAGCCCAGCACGGCTAAGAGACACTGACCTCCGCCCCAGCATAAAAATTCCTCCTGTGGCGGAACTGATCTGACAGAAATCTCCATGAGACCACACATCTGCATACATACAAGGCCAGGTTATGTACAGTTCAGAGTATGTACATGAAACAGAACTATGTAATATTATGTGTTCCAAGATAATATGATGTAACATTAGAGCGTATGCTGTCCAACTCAAACATTTTGAACAATATTATAAAAAAACAACAACAAACTCTAATAGAGTAAACTGTAGTTTTAGGTAATGACACCTTCAAGTTCTTAATGGCATTTACTTAGCTGTCGGTCACAATTCCTGTTAAGTCAGAGCTCTTCTAATTCACGTTCAAGGATCTATACTTGTTCTTTCGCGTGGACACTTATCTGCATACAATAGCTCCTCTCATAATAATTTTAGCAATTCCACCAAACATTCACAACTGCTCATTTGCTTGTTTTTTCAAATTTTATTTTTGTAATTTAGTGCAATGGTAGGGTAGACACTGGTGAAAAGGAAATGTTCATGGTGGTAATAGTAGCCCTACCACTCACTATCAATATATTTGTTTGGTCATAAATAAAAACATCTACAAAATCCATTGCTGTCATCAAATCATCAACATAATCCGCACAATTAAAAAAAATATAAATTTTTTTTAAACTTTAAAAAAGCAACAGACAACCATTATACTGGCATTATCCTCAATGCTTTAACACACCTATTATGATCAGATTTTGCTAGCATAATGTGCCAAGCCCTACCAATATGCAAAATTTCATTGGATATGGAATTAAATGTGCTGTACAGGATGTATAGGCACAAACTGAGTGTGGTGGTAGATTGCAACTCTTACTGAATGTAGGGCTACGGCAAAATACAAAAAAATTGTGAAATAGTAGAAAAACTGAAATGAAACCTAGTAAAATTTCATAGCCCTTGGATATTTAAATAGCAATATCTTTAAACACACCCACCACACCACACACCAACCTGGGTAATGTGAGAAATAGGCTCTTCTGTACTTGGAGCCGTCAGGGTCTCTCCAGAAGTGAGTGGGCATCGATGGGAATGGACGGGTGCACACCAGCTCTCCACTGGCATCCACCACAGGTTGACCTGTAGGACACAACATGGGAGGGAGGGGTTATTATTTGTCCACTACTGTACCGAAGTGATCTCACATGACCACTCACGCCTAATCACATAATTGTTTAGTCTAATCACATGCTGGATGCCACCTCATCACTAATGTATTAAGAGAAACAGATGAAATATTACTCACTCATTTAGTTAACTGGTTCACCCCCACACACATACACCCCCCCCCCCCAAGTCACTCTGCATTCACTCACCATCATCACCCAAGCACTCCATGGCCATGCCCAGGTTCCGGCTTTGTATCTCTCCTCTGTAGACAGGCAACGTCGGGTTCTGCCCGGCAAAGCAAGAGATAATGTCCGTCCCACCTAGTGGAGCATTTGGTTATCCGCCATCATCAACATACATTACCAATCAATCATTACCAGACATGAGGATGTTCAGGATTGAAGTGCGTAAGTACACCAAAAAAATGTCCAAGGACGATAACTGAAAGTAGCTACATTTGTCTTAGAACAAACATTTACATGATCTATAGCTAGACTAATTAATCCATTAGACAAGAGCTCTTAGCGCAATAAATTACCTTCCAACCACATTGAGCCCTAAACTAACCAATTAAACTTCCCACTACATAGAGCTCTCTGCATGTAGTGCTTTGATTAACACTCACTTTATATAGAGCTTTGAACATGTAGCTATTCTAATTTATCCTCACATTTAACTAATTAACCCTTCGTTATATACAGCTCTAAAATCTTTATCCAATTAATCATTCATTATATAGAGCTATAATTTTTTAACCTTTCATTATATAGAGTTTAAATACTTGGACAATTAACCCTTCATTATATAGAGCTCTAAAACTAATTAATCCTTCATTATATAGAACTCTAAACACTCACTAATTAACCCTTCATTACATAGAGCTCTAAATATATAACTTCACTAACGACCCCTCCAGATATTATGTTTACCAGTTATGGAGCCAAGCATAAGGTTCTGTTTGATGTGTGTGTAGACATAGTCATAGCTCTGGGGCTTGAGTGGGGAGCCAGTGGAGAGGATGGTGTGGAGGGAGGAGAGGTTGTGTGTCTCCTTGGGATGGATGCCACGGTCCTCCAGGGCCCACAGCCATTTGGCCCCAGTCCCAAGAATGGTGATCCTGCAGTCAAACATGCGAATGACCAGTACCACTTTAGAGCAGACACTGAGCAGTCATAACCATGCTACAATCTCAACCAAAAACTGGTAAGACTGTGTTTGAGGGTATATATATATATATATATATATATATATATTAGTTACCACTTCAAGTAGTAAAGATGTGCAGCAAATGCTATCTCCATGAGACCATTCAATGCAAATGCGTATGAAATTACCTTAATCAAACCGAACTCCATATATATATATATATATATTAGTTTACCATTTCAAGTGGTAAAGATGTGCAGCAACTGCTATTTCCATGAGACCATTGCAAATGCATATAAGCTACCTTAATCAAACCAAACTCGAGATACACTAAATGTTACTATAATTCACAATTCATTTGCGTGTCGCCTGTGTGTCTGTGCGGACTCTAACTTTTCCCAAACCGCTGCAGGGATCTTCATGAAACTTTCAGGGATTGAATAGGGCACCTTACTGCACATCCTAGCGAAAATTTTATTCAGATCGGGTGGATGTGGTTTTGCCAATGGGTGTGGTTTGGTGACATGGAATATCTAAACTATACCTGAAATTTGGCATGTTTATTAATTGTATCATGTTTGTTTGATCAATGAGTTTAGTGTCAATAATTCCTACATGTAACATAAAGCAATGTTTGCTACTGCAGGTGACACTAAATTCTAGAGATACATTCATAATATTTACTTTAGAAAGCCCCACGAATCTTCCACTTCTTATATAACACATTAAGCAAACTGAATAAGTTTGTAACTACAGGAGGCTGGACGAAAACCCGCCCATAGGGCGGTTTTTTCCGCTAGTTATTTAAAACAATTACAGAGATCTAATAAACTGATACTAGTACCTGAAAGCAGTTCCTTTTTGCTAGTAAAGCAGTCATTCGATTCAAACAAACAGCCAATTGAAAAACAAACAACAACAAAAAGATAAAACAAACCCATTTATTGTCCTTATCAGTTATTTTCTGGGCATTTGATAATAATTAATAATCCTTGCAATGAACAAAAGAGCTATTCCATATGAAACTCACCCTAACTCGTCCACGTAGTCCCATAGGACGCAGGGGGATGGAATGAAGGGAGAGCCGTCGTAGAGGACAATATTTGCACCCACTGCCAGACCAGACACCAACCAGTTCCACATCATCCAACCAGTCTAACATTATGAATTAAAAGACATGCTTCCGTCACACACAAATACTAATTAGAACACTTTGAATGCGTGTAAAAAAAAAAAAAAAAATCACACCAATGAACATGTTAAAAATAATACTTGGGAGATACAATTGTACTGAATAATTGTCAATACCAACAACTGCCCACCAATAACACAATTTATTTGGAGTTCTTAGAGAAGCACAAGAAACCTATTCATCACTATAAATCTTCCCTACCTCATAATAAACAAGCTTGTGGGTTCCCTTTTCCTCTCATCCTTCAGATATGAAGAGTACAAACTACTTGGTTGACAGAACCACCCACATATAGTTTATTAGTTTTGTGTCACACAATACAACTACAGTTGTGTAAATCCTTACAGTTGTGTAGAAGAATAGGACATCTTTACTTGTCATGTTGCCATGAAGAATGTGCTCTTTCAAGTGCTGGATCAGTGTTCCCTACAGAAGAGACTATCTGTTATAATCACCCTTTACCAAGTTACTGTAATCACCCCCCCCTTATTGTATGAGCTTACGCCAACAGAATGGACCATGCACTTGGGAGGTCCGGTGGTGCCAGAGGAGTACATGATGAACAGAGGGTGGTTGAAGGGCACCTGCTCAAACTTCAGCTTCGTGGCTCCTAAATGGTCCTTGATGAAGTCTTCATAGAGAACACTACATAAACATGTCACTATGACAAGAGGTCCCTCATGAATACTCTACCACCATGATAGGTTGCCCTCACCTTAATTGTGATTATGTGATTTCTAAAGTAGTTAGAGGGCACTCATTAAAAATTGTTTCCAAATGACCGGGGGGGGGGAAGGGAAATTAGCAAAATTTTTTTGGATGCTTGAACTGGAGGAATCGAAAAAATTATTAAAATCTGGTTACTTGAACAATAAACAATTCTAGCTGAGTTAAAACTGCTTGTCCAGTTAATCTGTAAACAAACTGTGCATGTTTACTGACAGAGTGAGTAGTTTTTCCCATACCAGTTGCACCTCATCCATCACCCACAGAGAGGGAGATGTCATACCTGCATGACTAACACCAGGAGGGAGGTATTGGAATGGGGAGTGGCTCTCTCCAGCTCTCATACAAGTGGTTCACGTTATGTGGATCTCTATAAGGTATCAGATTTAGAAATGCCTGACTAATGGTTTTGGAGCATAGTTTTGATTGTGCATGCAATTGATGGAAACATTCTTTAGATTAGGTAGAAGGTTGTGTGGGTGGTTGTGTGGGTGCTTATCTGGCTAACCATTTGCTGCCCCTGAGGGGTAGATGAGAAACCTTCTCCTTCCTCAATCTTCATCACAGTTAGGAAAAAGTGAATGATCCCAGATATTTCCTATACTATGGTTAATTATTCACACTTTAAGAAATTTTGTTTTTCTTTCTTATTTATCCTCTTAGTATTTATTTTACATTTTGGAATATTTAAATGCCACACATAACTTTGCCCACAGAAAGCATTCAAACAGTTAATGACTATCATAAAAGATGTGCATGCAGGCCAAAGTAATATTTTACCAGATATATTGATTGCCTCGACTAGCTCTCTATCCAACTCTAACCAATTGCGTATATTTGACATCTGCTTGTACTCCAACCCGCAGAATGGAAAGAGAATAACCTTCTCCAGAGCAGGCAATCCCTCCACAACCTTCTGCAGCTTGCTGAGGTGTGGGTGCACTTTGCCATTGTAGCGGACAGCCTCCACTGAGAAGATCACTTTCGGTTGGATTTGGCTGAATCTGTCCAAAACTCCCTGGAAACACCACATGCACACAAACATAAAAAGAGGTAGTGTCAATTAGATGATGAGATGTCACTCTTATTAAAAGTTCATAATTAGTCCCCATAACAGATGCATTGTTGTGCTCTCTGTCATATGCACTTGGTAATCTAAGCTATAAAATTAAAATAAAATGAAGAAAGAAAATATGATCGAATGGACTCTCACATCTGTATTTAGTATAACTCACACAACAATTACTTCTATCGCTACGGTTACCATGCCATATAAAACCTGCTGCTGTATTCAGTACCAAAACCTAAATTGACTCACTGTGACACCAAAGTCAGGAGAGGTGGAGCTCCACACAGCACCAAGACAGGCTGTGGCCAACATGGCTTCCACCGCAAGGGACGAATTTGGCAGATAGCCTGCCACTCTGTCACCACGCTGCACTCCACACCCCCTCAGGGCGCTTGCCAGCATGCACACTCGGTGTCGCAGCTCAGAGTAAGTGATGAACACTGGCTCTTGCCCTTCCCCTACACGACAAGAGGGCATTTGTCTTATACACATATGCACTGGCTGGGGTGCAAATCCTGTTTCAAAGGAGACTGAACTACCCCCCTAGATACCTCAAATGCCTCACAGGTAATTGAAGGTATGATTGTTGCCACTTGGATGAAGTTAAGGCTTCTTCACAATATATCAGCTAATGCATTTGCACAGTGCTACGTGTATCAAGCGTATTTAGTTGATATCCTAGTTGATCAGATTCATTTCACTTTCAGACATTCCAGAGTTGAAATAGGACACCTCCAAAGCAACACTAATTTAGCATCATATGAACCCTCTCCCCTCCCCCGAATCATTAGCTAAAGAAACAAAGGTGCTAACCGCATGTGGTAATGGCCACTTTATCACCATCAGGATGCTTCAGAAGGTTTTCAGCAAAATTGAGCCGACATCCAGAGAACCATTGGGGAACACTGGACATCTTTTTTCCCTTGTCCACCACCTACATATACATAAAGGAACACACATAAAGATACCATTGGGAGGCGACCACCACCAGGTTATAGTGCTTGTCCAACACATGTAGATAATGAAGAGGAGCAGATTGTGACGTTTTAATTGATCAACATGGTTGCATACACCAATTTTATGATGCACAACTACTGGCTACTCTATTGAATGGTTTTGCAAACTGATATTGTAATATATTCTTTGTATAAATATATTTCTGCATACATACGTTGTGTGACGATATTTAAAAGTTGCTCCTCTTTAATATGTAGATAAAGGAAATTAAAACATAAATCATAGTCTCACAAAATGGTGCTTTTCAATAAACAACTAACGCTTTCCAAGACCCAAGAATAAGATTCTGAATAGGCTCTGGTATGATTAACAACATCATTACCATGCTTACTTCACTGTATGGTTGAGAAGACTTGATACACGAAAAATGGAAAAACTTCTCCCAGAATACATCGTAATGTTTCACAGACCACTTCCATAAGTCTGCATATGTTTCTGCAAAGTAGTACCACACAACCCATGAATCATCATATTAAAAAACAAAACAAAACAAAACAAAACAAACAAAACAACACAACCCATAAAACTATTTGAAGAAGGGAGACCAAATCTAACTAATGAATGTGAACTGGAGCAGCAACAGTTCTCCCTGTAGTAAGCACTTATTAACAATTGCTTTTAAGGTTACAACTTCAGGTGGATGCAATTCTGCCTGTTTTAAAATTTGACTTAGTGCAGCAGCAAGATGCACCAGCAAATTTAGTCTTCCATACATTCTTCTCTATAAGAAGGGAAATCCGTCTGTATTCCAGACATTTGCAGTAGTGGCAGAATCAGCTCATAACTGCTGTGAATGATCACACCATCACAGCAGGTCACCAGACTCACTGCTACTCTGTTAGCTGAACCACGAACCCATACAAGCTTCCTGTCCTTCCATATACGGACTTTAAAATGTTGTAATAAATTCTTCACCTTTTGATAATCAAATGACAAAATTTAATGCTTCCATGAAACTATAGATACAATTGCAAGTGTAAACAGCGAGCAATGGTGGAGATAAAAATTCTTGGGATTGTCTGTTTGGAGTGTTACATTTAATTGATAATGCTACAAAATTAAGATTTATCTTATTTACTAAAAAAAAAAAAAAAATTTAAAAACAATGACAAAAACAAACAAACAATAAACAAACAAACAGGATGGAGATATCAATACAAATGTATAGTGTTGCTTTTTTGTTGGTAAAATTGTAAATTTCAACATCTTCGGTTACACTAGTGTCCTAACTTTGCCACAAGGTTATTAACATATTAACATGCGGTCTAGGAGCAAATGAGCCAGCCACTAAGCTAGCTAATTACATTAGAAACACTTCAGCCCAAAGAAATAGAAGCCACGCATGAAGTAAGCATGTTTTTGTTAGTTTTTTTTCATCCAAAAGATCAGTTGCTGCATTTCAGTAACTACGACAAGTCAGAAATTACAACGTTGATTGAGAAAGAGTGTGAAATGATCCTCACCTCCCTATTGAAAATTTATTATAAATATAATATTTGGAACTCAATGAACACAAAAGTTATAAAATTAAGAATGATCTAGTACCGAACCTTATTCGGATATTGATTAAATAAATACCTTACAATTTAAAAAACAACAACTTAACAATTGGTTATAAGTATATTAGATATAAAGTATATTTTTATGCCTTTCAACTTATTAGGTTAATAGTTGTATTCCCATGGTTACCATTAGTGCCATGAACAGTTCCCATTCATTCAAGCAGGCAGCTATATCTTTGCAATACCAGACTTTTGTTAGATGAATGCTAGCACCTGCAGCCCATGTTCCAGTTCAACAGGAAGTAACTACATGGTGTATAATTTAATGGACTGATAAATCAGGTGAAACATCTAGAGGGGGTGTGTATGGGAATCTGAAATCTTTGCACACCTTGATCAGCATTGACAGTTATGAGGGAGCTGGAACGATGCTGTAACTCTGTTTACCTATAGTTACCCATCCAGCAAGCATGCAAGCAGGCTGTGCTGCGTGTGTGTGTGTGTGTGGGGGGGGGGGGGGGGTTTACCTATGGTCATATCTAGCTCCTCGTTCACCATCAGTCTGAATTCATCCATTTGAGTCAACTCCCCAGAAGGAGACCACATCTCCATAGGACAATCCATTGGATCAAAAAGTGTGCAAATGCAACTTAGGAATCAAATTAACTCTGAAGAGATCTGAAACTCCAAAATTCGAACTTGAAGGGATTTGCGCGAATACGTCTGTATCAATATTTCCAGTAACTCACGCGTGATAAATGAACCCCGCCTATTTTTACGAATATTTCCGGTAGCTCACCTGTGATTAAATAAATAAACAGCGCCCATTCAAGTATCTTCCGAATTTCGATGGCACTTGCTCTGCAATGCTCGACCACTTTTATAGAAGAGTTCCCAGTCACTCACGTGTGGTTAAGAAAACCACGCCTAATCCATTAATGGCCAGTGAGCATCTAGGTATCAGACCACGCCCATTGAAGTTATGGCGACTGCAGAAGTGACCAGCTTGGAGGAATTGCTTGATGCCACTAGGGAGCGGACCCTCACTGAGCCCGAGCTCTCGGAGGTGAAGAGGATCCTCTATGGCAACCCTTCCAGGTATGAAATAAATAGGGAGTTGCCGCTTATGAATTGAGTATATTAAATTTATGAACATTCCTAAATTACCTGCACCTCACATGAAACAGATGAAGTGGGTGTGGCTTTGCCACACTGTTTATATTTTAGTCCTTATGTTTTTATTTGGATATTAGAATCTTGTGTCACATAATACTGGATTAGTTCTCCATTGGTTTTAAGGTGATGCTTCCTGCAGCAACAAACAATAGAGGCCAGATTTTGTTCAAAATTTAAAAAAAAGTCATTGAAGTTTATAGTCTACTTTCATTGAAGGAGGAGGGAGGTTTGCACTGACCAGATAAATAAATTTTAAAAAAATAACAAACAACCTCAACTACTAAACAAACGCTGTTAAACAAGTTTTTACCGTGTCTATTGTGAATTTGAAGGAAAAGTTATATATTTTAACTCATGGATGTGGGTGTATTAGAGGTCATTCAACCAATAATTTGACTGAAACAAGATTTTAAGATTTTACCCTTGCCCCCCACTCACCACCCCCACTCACCACCCTCACTCACCACCCCCACTCACCACCCCCACTCACCACCCCCACTCACCACCCCCACTCACCACCCCTTCACTACTTCCCAACTCAAATAGAAGAATGGTAAAGGGTTAGACTCACTGACTCACCACAAATAATCCCCTCATCTAGCCAGAGCCTTTCACAAATTATAACAGGCATTGTTCACGATTTATGAATATAATTTCTTGATAGCATGAAACTTACCCTTGTTGCATGCTGCCAGCTAGTATATTTCACACCCACTAATTGGACCATGACCTTATGTCCCTTTATGCTGTGGAGCTAAAAGCAAGTTGCTATATTAGCCAACCAGATGATTTGCAGGCATAGGAATTTGGTAAAGGATTTGGCTATGTGAAAAAGCTAAAGTCAAGAGGTTATTACAACTGGTGTTATCCAGTAACCCTTTAGCTTCATGGAAGAGTCCAACAGACTAAACCAAGTTAGGCTGAGCCCAAGTTCATAGCTCTTGCACTCAAAGGTGGCTGAGCATAAAGCTACAGTCAGTGACTCAGTTAATAGTCCTGAGGCAAGCCTAGCATGAATGAATAACCCAATCAGTCCTGGGCTATGATTTTTACTTCACCATTGACACCAATTGCTTTTGTATCTTACATGATTCATGTACTATTCCTTATTGTGGGGTGGGTAATTGCTTGGCCATAGACCTTTGGATATTCCTGCCAAGGCCTCTTCTCTGGCCATGGAGAAGAACTTTCAAGTGAGGGGCTACATGATTGGAGCTGCAGAGGAGCAGACACGCCCCCCACGTCTGGTCCGGGTGGCTGTGGTGCAGAATGCCATCGTACGCTCCACATCTGACCCTGTCAAAGATCAGGTGAGAATTGGTTGCAACCGCACTGTGAAGGAAGTTGTCTTGGCCTTTCATATGGTTATGCATAATTGTTCAGCAGCCACTGGGGTGAATGTTGTTTTATGGTATATACAACTTCTTTCTTTTTTGTGGATTCAATATCTCATGACTATATATTTAAAGAAACTGCAGGGTGACATTCTCTAAATGTTGAGCATTTTGAAATATAGGTCCATTTTTTAGGAGTACGTAACCAACCAACGATAAGGCGATCATAAAATAAAGGTACAGAATTCTTCTTTTTTTTTATGTAACAGCATTATGTATATCAAATGATCCCAGAAGGTTGGCAGGAGTTATATGATGCTGTAGTATGCTCTTATATCTCTGTGCTGTGATGAACGTGGTAGCCTTGTGTCAATATGTATATATAAATATATATATTATTTAGTATCACCATCAATAGTCTAGCACCCAAATGCATTTTCGGGTGGATCCTCGTTTTGGAGTATGCAATGTTGTTTGTTTTTGTGTTCATAATATGTATATTAAGACCTTATATTTATTAAATCTGCCATGTGACATCATGTCACCATTGAGCATTTGATATTTTTAGATTTAAAGTTGCGTACTGCAGAAAAGGAAAAAAATTTTTATAACTAAAATGTGACTAAATGGTATAAAGTATGTCATATTGCATATCAATATGACATGAGGATTCATAGACCAAAAAAAAAATGATGCTATTATGTGGTTTGATATAAGTATTAATGAAAGGGTAGTTCAAAATGCAAAAAAAAAATATATATTTTTTAATTGGCATATTGAAAATATTATGACTTCATATTAATTGAACAGTTTTTCATGGAATGTTCCTTTTTATAGCATGGACTGTGTTAATTTTGTAATTTATTTAACATGGAAATATACCTGCAAGCTTGGTCCACATACTATGATTATTTTGTCAAACTTCATCTTACTATAATTTACAACAGTGCATGCATTAATTATTTCTAAGTATCCTGACATAATGTCCAGACAATATTGAATTTGACCTGTCAAACCTATTTTTTATTCCGATAAATTGAAACTTCTCAAGAGACTGAACTAGCTATGCAGAGGTAACTGTTGTCTGGAAAGGACTTCACAGCTAAGCCTATAATTTTAGTCCTCCAATCTTCAACATTCCTATATTCTACTGCTCCTTGAGAGAGACAAACAAGTCTTCCCCAGTACCACTGTCAAGGTGTCTTGCAGTGATAAACTTGGTTCGTATATGAACTACACCATTGAAGCAAAAGTTATTAAAAAATAACTCTGAGCTCCACATTTCTAGCATCAACACTGGCATTTGCTCAAAAGTTTAAAAAAAATTGGTTTTTGATAGGGAATTGAGTAAACAATTTTTCTGTTCTTTGGCTATGAAGCTAACAAAGGTGGCATGTGCATGATTATTTTGTATCCCACTCCAAAATTAACACCATGGCTTTCCTTCAAGTCACAGATTGGTTTCATTTTAGAAAACGCCAACTTCTCCTTGGCAATCATATGCAATATGTCAAACTTCTTGTTCTTTGCTAGAATAGACTAATCCATGGAAACTTCAGCAAAGCATTTAGCAATTGGAGCGTATCTACTACACTAGATGAGAGCAAAAAAAATTCCTCCAGTCATCAGCAAAGCGTGCAGCAGTGTGGGGGTGCAGCAATTTCTTTATGGAAATGTTTGACTCTAGTAGAAAGAGACCTCTAGCTATTTCTAGTTATTCCTAACTAGAAGTCTCTTTCTACTAGAGTCAAACATTTTTTGCTGTGGTCACAACTTTATCTGGAATCCCTGACTCCTGCTGAAAATTCATTACATTTTGAGAGTTTTTGGCAATTTCCCCATCTTCCCCCCCCCCCCCCCGCCCCCTTTTTTTTTTACCTTCACAATTTCCTTTTGTCAGGACACAATGACTGGTTAATTTGATCTTATACTGGCACTGCTTCATTTTGACCGATAATTGTCAGGTTACCGGATGTAATCTCAAGCTCTGCACAATTAGTTTGTGTCTGTCTATGTGAATGTGCGGCCTCTAACTCCTCCCAGACTGCTGGAGGGATATGCACAAAACTTTCAGGGATTGATTAGGGCACCTCATTGCATGTCCTCATGGAAATTTTGGTTCAGATCAGGTAATTATGGGTGTGGTTTTGTCAGTTGGTGACATTGAACACTAACTATGAGAGAAACTTGCCAAGTTTATTAATTGTATTGTGTTCGTTTGATTAATGAGATTAGTGTCAATAATCCCTACATGTTACATATAGCAAACTAAAAATGTGTTTGTTGCTATAGGTGATGACTTATAAACTGCCCATAGAGCGAGTTTTCTGCTAATATACTTAATGCAAAATGTATGATGTTACACAAAAACAATGTTAGACAACGTAGAAGAGCTCTACTATTATTCTAGATGTGGGAAACATCCGGAATAACATTTAATGCTGTGAGTGCTATGTCCTCAGTTTTGAGACTTTTTTTTTTCATTTTGTGATGCTCTCACTGCTCTTGATCCCATAAATCTAGGCACACAGTCAGTATACTACCCAGCATCTGCAGCATGCAAATCACTGATAGATCCTTACACATGTATGCAAACTTCATTAGTCCACTGGTTATTTCGTTTTTGACATGTAGTTATGAAAGACTTCTTGAATGATTTCTTTCCAGCACCCTGATCTGCAGTTCTACATAAAACAGATCACCTCCAGTGTGATAGATTCTTTCCAGTTTTTACCACAAAAGAAATAATGTTGTTTGCAGTTGAATTCATGTATACCTGAATGTTGTTGCCTCTTAGGTGGAAGATAACTCATACCTCTTGCATCGATGTGTTAAAATGTAGAGTTGATTGATAAATAGATAGTGTTTTTGAGAACTAATTGTCAAAAGACTATCTGAATCAAGCCTTGCACCGAGCTGTTCATATATACCATGATCATGTACTCTGCTGCACTGGTGATTGAAATGATTGTCACATGTCCATATTTAATCAGATCATGGTGACCAACCTTGCATTGAAACTTCCATTTTAATAACATTCTTCATCCATGATGAATCCTAGTGATACTACCTAATTGAGCCATGCAATGACTTTTGCGATGAGCTAGTTGTTTTTAGTATGGTTTTGGGTTGAAATTGTTGTCTATGTGTGTGTGAGAAACAACACATGCTGCTACAATATTATTTACATTATTGAGTTTGATGTTCAGCGTCTTCAGCAGGCACCACCATCTTCCTTTTAATCTGCCAAACACATTTACCACCACCATCCGTGCCCTACTCTGCCGATAATTTAAATGCCTTTGGTTTAATGTCGTATGCAAGTTCTCAGGATACAGCTTCATCGGCAAGGGTCACAAGTGGAACCTACACATTGCATGTGAGTTATTCAGCATTATCAGTGATCATTAGAATGTAAGCATTTACCTCTGCACCGTCAATGTTTCGGCTCATGTGAGGGAATAAAGTGCCATTCATCCCTTTACGGTAGAGAGAGGAGTTAGCAAATACTCTGGCATCGTGGACTTTGCCTAGCCAGCCAATGTATATATTCATGAACAAGCCATGGAAATAAACCAAAGCTTGCATTATAATAGAATATTGGCCCTTACGGTTATAATAATCTGAGGCACATGTATCAGGACGTAAAATTGTTATATGTGTACCATCAATAGCCCCTGCAGCCTGTGGGAGACACAAGCATGTCTCAAAACCATCCACATTTCTTTGAGCTTATCACTTCCAGGAATTGTGACATACTTGGGAAGCAGGTGAGTGGCTATTGCATTACACGTTTCAATTACAATCTTCCCCACAGTTGACCAGCCTAATCCAAAGAGTGCTGACAATGTTCGATACTCTATGTTAGTGGCGAGTTTCCAAATTGTAATGGCTACCCTCTGCTCCACTGAAATTGGTTGTTGTAAAATGGTTACCTTAGAATAGATAATTTCAATAATAAGTGTACTAAATTTGGGCTAGGATATACCAACCTCTTTCTGAATGTAGGAACGAATCTCATGACAGATGATGCCGAATGTAGCTTTTCCATTAGAAGATTCTTCCACCACTGGCTTTCCATGTTTCCTTCATTCACTGCTTTCCACCAATTCCCACTACGAGCCTTACACCAAACCTTATGCCCCATTGGCGAACCACTCACAATTGCCATCAATGCCCTATAGTTTAAAACATTCACAAACAATAGCCATAATGCGCTGGATAATTTTAAGTGTGTGATCTTTGCCAGAGTCTCTTAAAGTTAAGAGGGAGCTCTCAGAGTGGCTTATTGTTTTGTCAAGCTACTCTGTAACCACAGAGGCTTATAGCCAGCTAGCACTGCTATCTAGCACATACTTCCGTCTCCTTTGCTTCCTTAACTCTGCGTCCTCATTTGCTGTAGGTATAACCTCTTCCTGCATTTCGGAGGGAAAGAGTAAAACAGAAATAGCACATCAGAAAAAATAAAATTTCCATTTTAATACCGCTCACAGTTGAACCAATTAATCAGCCCACAACTACCAATAAGCTCACACAGGAAGTGTGTGAGCCGCTTTAGCACTATGCCAGTGTGGACGCAAGAAAATGTTTGGAACCGGGTGTTGCTGGAGAGAGGTACAAACCTGTTTGTAGTGTGGACAAGGCTTAAAATTAGAAATCATTGTGTTGATTTTTATGACATTGGTAGTTTTGTTCATAACTGTGAGCTGCTACCCTAGCTTCAGCTAATATTTTCCTGCAAGCTAGGATAGCTGCCCTGCTCCCTAGCCTATAAACAATTCTATCACTGTAAATAGACTAAGGCTACCTAACTGTGGTTATGAGTAGCCAACAGTAGGTTCACACACCCAGTCTCCCTTCAAAATAGATAGTATGCAATACTGGTCAGAGACTCTCTGTACCAGCAACAACAATGATTCTTTAAATCTTTGCACAACACAATATGCACTATGCCACAATCACACACATAATTTGGAGACTAAACTAATAATAGTTAGCTATGTCTTTTATATGTTCTCTGGATCTGGCCATTCGGGCCTCTGCCTTGGCGCCTCTGCCTGGCCAGATAATTTTTCATTAGGTGAGTACTTGTTGTTTGTTGTAATCACTTCTTTGTCCTCATTCCAGTCCATGTTCTCATAATCAACTTCCTCCACTGGAAACTCATAACCCTCATTCACACAATTAGCTACCTTAACTTTATTAACTTTGTTATTCATTTCTTCCTTCACCGGTTGCCAAGACTGAGGCAGAGGCAGAGTCCCTGGGTGGAGTCCAGGTGGCTCTGACAATAACTGATATCATATTGCAAAATTGATACAGTCTGTGCTATGATATAGAAGATTACATAAAATGTATTAATTAATACAAATCATAACATTTTTAATGTAACTTTTTTCCCCCTAGTTTTGAGTTACCCCTTTATTAGTGCTCTTTTAAGCCACACAATAGCATCATATTCTTGTTCTAATATTCTTTATGGTCATATTGATATGCAGTATGACATACTTTTATACTATTTAGTCACATTCTACCCCCCCCCCCCCCCCCACCAAATATTTTTTTCCTTCTCTGCACTATACAACTTTAAATCTAAAGATATCAAATTGCTCAAAGGTGACATGATGTCACCCGGCAGATTCCATAAATATAAGGTCTTAAGGTACAGATAATGCCAAAAAAAAAACAACAGCAACATTTTATATACTCCAAAACAAGGTTCCACCCAAATATGAGGTTTGGCTGCTGGATTATAATGGGGAAAATTTGTATGTTTTAGATCTAGCTCCTTGAGTGTCTTGGGGGGGGGGGGGGGGGGGATTCTGTTATAAAAACAACAACAATATATATATATATGTATACAAAAATAATCTGGTGTTTTTTTAGAAAAATTGCTAAGGGGGGCAAAATAGAGATAGCCATCTGCGAGGGGGTATACATGTGTCAGTGTATATGCATGTAAATGTTAGAAACACCTGAAAAACTTTCACATGACGTTATAGAGTGTAGTTGACATTTGTAGCAGAAAACCTAGACGTATTGCTGTATAAATGTACTTTATTTGCTTTTTTTTTTTTTTTAATGCGAGGGGGGGGGGGGGCATAAAATCCTCAAGGGGGGGGGGGGGGGCACATGCCCCCTCCCCCCCACCCCCCTAAAAAATCCCTGATGATAATAATGATGAAAATAATCATATTTTTAAACTTTGTTCTGTCTTTCTATTACCTCAAAGTTTAAATTGATTGTCTACAAGAAATTTCATTAATTCAATTTATTTCTTAATTAATTTTAATTTTAATTTCAAGGTTTTTATGACTTGTGGATGAAATAAATTTACCACAGTTTATTTGGATCAGCTTTTCTATATATGTCATTTAGAAGTGTTTTTAATGCTCTATAAGAAGTGGTGTGTAGTTGTGGTTTTAGTTGAATAGACCTTGTGATTATGTAAATACTATCATGAATCAACAACATCAACTGCAAACAGCCAGACAATTTATTGGGCATAGCAGCTGCTCAACTGCCCACAACAGAGAGGTCAAGTGGAATTATTTGTTCCTCACTCTGTTAGTTATTTGTTAGTGATGGAAGGAATCACACCTGGACTAGGTGGATGGGAAACTGTAGTATCACAGCTCTGCATAAATTAGTAATAAAGATAACCCTTCCCCCCAAGTATGTTTTATTTGCTACATGTATGTGGCTGGCAATAGTTGTTACTAGTATTTTAGTGGACATTAAATTTGGGTGCAGTTTTAAAGATAGCTACAAAAGATTTTTCAAGTAAAGATGACCAAGTATCAGGATACAGAATGCTGTTTGCCCTCATTCTGGACCTCCTGTCCCTGTGTGTCCTTCCCTCCTGTCCCTGTGTGTCCTTCCCTCCTGTCCCTGTGTGTCCTTCCCTCCTGTCCCTGTGTGTCCTTCCCTCCTGTCCCTGTGTGTCCTTCCCTATTGGGAACAGCTCTTCTTGTTCTGGGTTCTATACCCCTCAAGTTTCCAGTGGGTTGGGGTAGTCATGTATAAATTAAAGATCACACAGGTCCAACATCTACATGTTCTTCTCTGTCTTTCACTAAGAGAGAGTTGGTTGTTGATTGAAAAGTGAGACAAAATTGTACACGTGCTGGTATGTGTGTGTGTGGGGGTGTGTGGATATGGAATCCATGGCCTTAAATGAGGATGCTCTTACTTTTTGGAGAAGAATTGTTTGTTTTGTTGGTTGAACAGCTGAAGGTGGAGCCACTACTGAAGGGGAAGGGGAAGGTGGCTGGGATATGGCGGTGTCATAGGTCATTCAATTATTATGGTATGGTCAACGCTTAGATGGAAATCACACCTGCTCCTAACAAAAAACAACTAACAGACATTAATAATCACTTCCTAACTTAACACATTTGTCAGCCTGAGTATGAAATTAATCAGTCCAATAAACTTTAATTTATGAAACATGATTATGCCACTCAAAACACTATTTCCAGACCTTGTGGCTTCATCAGAATAACAGCAACTCTTAAGTAGGCATGCAACAGATGCTAATTTTGGTTGTCTAATTAAATTTTTTCTTTTTTTTATTTATTCGTGTGATGGTTACTGTGCCTGCTCTCACAATTAGTACTTCACTCCCCCTCCCCTCCCCTACCCTCCCCCCCCTTCATGTGTGCAGATTGCAGCTATCCACCAGAGAATACAAGACCTCACAGAAGCTGCTTACTACTGTGGGACCAATATCATTTGCTACCAAGAAGCATGGAGTAAGTCATCACAGTCTTTGTACCTTGAAAAAAAGTTCTGTCTGGCAGACTGACTCTGTTGTACTGATGACTGATCCAAAGGATGTTTATGCACATGTGGAGATATGTCTTGTGCATAATTCCTATGCACACCAAAACAAAACAAGTCCTATTTTAAGTAGGAGAAAAGCAGAATAGATTCCTTGCAATTTAATATTGACTTTACTATTGTCTGTAGTTCAATAGAAACATCAACATGAGTGGCTTCTGTACAATAGAGAGAGTCAATGACAGAGATCGCAGATAATCTCTAAAAGAAAACTTAATTAGTACTTGCATGTTATCACAGGATCTGCTGATTTTTCTTTTAGTTTTAGGATTTAGTCTTTTAACAATCTGAGCAGATCAAAATTCCTTGGTGAGCTGAAATGTCCCCCAGAAGAAGAAATAACAAACAACAAATAAATTCACATTGCATTGTTTCAGCAGCAGCATCAACCCTACACATTTTCATTAAAAAAATAATAAATTTAAAAAAAATAAAAATAAAATAAAAATTTAGTACAGCTGAACCATAATTTTTTAGGTTTGTTATTATATTTCCTTTTTTGGTGTCTGGCTCAGCTCAACATCACAAGCAGCATTCTGTGACCTTCAGCATTGTCCCAGGCTTATGATCTGAGTCATTCTGTGAGGGAAAGGAAAGCTCTTTCTATCCCCATTAGGAAAGTACATATTGTGTCAGAGTTTGTAAGACTCTGTTAAGTGGATTGACATCTATTCAGTAATTCAAAAAGACAGACCCCCCCCCCCCAATAAGCCTCTCATTCAATGATCTTTTTCTTTGCTTTTTTTGTCAATACCCTAAGGACTATGCATTGTATTAAATTTAATTTGTTTCCCTGCATTGCTAATAATGGTAAAGGGTATCATTTAAAAAATATATATTCAACTGGCGAACATATAGGGTATGTGGGGAAGAGGTCACAGTTAGATAATTATGAATAACTGTCAGCGTTGCTAATAATTACCCAATACCACTCACTCTGTGTGGGTGGTTAGTATTGTCAGGGCTTTTGAATAATAAAAATAAATAAATATACTAATTAATTTAAAAAATAGTGCATTTCTAAAGCTACCAGGCAGTTGGAATGGAATTTCCATAGTATAAATCACTAATTTTATGTGCCCATCACCTCTCCATTCTATGTGTGTGTGTCTGTGGATGTGTGAAAGGACTGTCTCCCATACAGTTAAAGGGCTCATGACCTCTCCATGTGTCTGCATCTGTAGATGCATGAAGGGACTAACTGTCTCCCATGCGGTTATAGGCCTTGAGGTTATCATTTTTGTGGTTCATAGGAATGGCATTAATAGGTAAAGTGTAATGTAATGAAATTGCACTGTCTACTGTGTTTTTGTTACTGTATTGTACTTTACAATCATGTTAAACCTGAGGGTGGGGGTTAGTTTAAAAAAAATTTTTTTTATTATAAAAATATTTTTATTAAATTAACTTGTGCAAAACAATTAAGGGAAGCAAGGCTACCCTATAGACTGCAAGTTTGGTAACCATTACCAATTACAACCAGGTGAATCATCGTTGAGTTATTGTTGCAGTCGTTGTTTTGGTTGCTCCTCCCAGTGCTCTGTGTGCCTCTGTCAGACTAGTGTGTGTGTGTGTGTGTCTGTGTCTGTCTGTCTCCTTGTGTAGCAATGCCCTTCTTCATGTGCACACGAGAGAAGCTTCCTTGGTCTCAATTTGCTGAGTCAGCTGAAGACGGTCCGACTACCAAGCTTGTGCAGGAGGTATGATGGTGATGATGTAATGATGATATAATGTTAATTATGATGATGATACAACAATAGAGAACATGATGTAATAATGATGATGCAGTGATGTAATGACATTCATGAAAGAGGGTGTTGCTTGTAATGACGTGGTATACAAAGATTGGGCCATCCTATAATTTTCTAAAAGCTTTCTCCTGTACTGCCTGTACTGTTCTGTGTGCAAGAATAGCGGCCACACACTCAACTGACCACACCAACTTGTTCAGGCAGTTAGGGCTGCTAATGCTCTGCTTAATGATGAGAGCAGCTTAGCTATGAGATGGGATATGAGAGCCCCTTCTCCCTGGATGCCTGTTGGGTGTGAGAGCAGTGGTGACATTTAGTTGCACTAAATGGGCTACCAACAAGATCAATTTGAGTTGTTGGTTTTTAAAAGACTTCAGTACAGGCAGTATGTTGTGACCAGCTGCTCCGTGTAGTCAGCTCAGTGTAAACAGCTATGTGTAACCAGGTGTATCAGATACAAGCCACTGGTATTGTGTTATCTACATACCAGAAATCTTTATGCTTGCAATACAAGTTTATAAATATCTTCTGGTAACATGTGGTCATGAGTACTGCACTCGGCCATATAGTGGGAGATTAAATTGGCTGATTCTCTTTGTTGTATGGGGAACTCATCTCCAACGAAGCCTCCAAGTCACGCCCACATACTAAGATTGCCACCACACCTGCAGAAATGTGCCAGGTGTGCTCCTATTTAATCCAATCTTGTTCTCTTCTTTGATCCATTGCTCACCAATGCTCTACCATAAGGAGCATTCCTCTCCTTCTGTGGCCCGACTATTAATAGTAACCACCCCAGTTCTTAAAATAGCTCAACTAATGAAGCTTTATGTGCTGTATAAAAAAAGATTAAAAGTTAACACCCAAATAATTTAAAAAAATAGAAAAAAATTTAGCAAGTAGTGAATTTGTCTCACTTGGTATAAAAAAACCATGTTGTATAGAAGGGTTGATGAATATGGTTAGTGCTGACCAATCGTGTGTGTGTGTGTGTGTGTGTGTGTGTGTGTGTGTGTGTGTGTGTGTGTGTGTGTGTGTGTGTGTGTGTGTGTGTGTGTGTGTGTGTGTGTGTGTGTGTGTGTGTGTGTGTGTACAGATGGCAAAGAAGTACAACATGGTGATTGTGTCCCCCATCTTGGAGAGAGATGACGTTCACCAGGGCACTCTGTGGAACACCGCTGTGATAGTCTCCAACTCAGGCAAGGTCATGGGAAAGACACGGAAGAACCACATCCCTCGTGTAGGAGACTTTAATGAGGTCAGACTAAGTGCTTTAGTGTCATGGACAGATTATTGACCACATCTGGATGGTAGCAATGTCTACTGTGACAAAGCCTTAAGCCTGTGACAATACAAGAGCTATTTTGGCATGAGTATGGTGTGAGTGGGCGTGTGTGTGTGGGCATGTATTATATTTCATGGTGTGTTCACATCAGATGGTATGGCTTTTTTTCCCCTTTCCCCTTTGCAGTCGACATACTACCTTGAGGGCAATACTGGGCATAAGGTCTTCCATACTCAGTTTGGTTAGTGTCCGTGATCTCAAACTACAACACATCTCTTACCGCACTGTAGGTCACTTCACCTTTGATTTTACATGTTAATGTCCTCAACATTCAGCTTATGTTTATGTCCATCCTTTACCAATCCTTATTTTCACCCTCTACCAATCCTTATGTCTGACCCCTACCTAGCCCTGTTTTCACCCTTTACCACACCTCATAGCTCACTGTTTACCTCTTCTCATTTTCACCTTTTATCATTATCAAATTAACCCATTACTACTTCTTGTTTCAAACCTTTACCGTCCCTCACTATTACACTTTATCATACTTTATTTCTCGTCATATCATGCCCTAGCACAATCCTCCCATCCAATTGGATCAGCTCACAGGCATGAGTGCACGTGTGTGTGTGTGCGTATGTGCAGGTCGTATCGCAATAAACATTTGTTATGGCCGGCACCACCCACTCAACTGGTGTTCCTATGGACTCAATGGAGCTGAGATTGTGTTCAATCCTTCAGCCACTGTTGGTTCGTTGAGGTGCGAGTTACAGGTTGGATTTAGATTTGCTCACTTTTGAGTATTGGTGGTGTGTGGGGAGGTTAATTGTGTTACATCGTTTGTGTCTAATTGCTCCAAGTAACGCTACGATGTGATACATGTCACATTCCAAACTCTCATTCTATTTAAGGTCATTTCAGTAGTTATCACACCAACTAAACCTCAAATGTATGTCTCTGTAGTTGGTGTTTCCAGGATCGCATGTTTATCTAGCTTCTCTATTATGTGATTGTTGTTCAACTCATCCACATACTGAGGAAATGATTGTTCGTGGGTATGGCTACAGGTCGTGTTGATGGTGTGGGATTAAAGTCTCTGGTACTTGAAAAAATAATTTACTAATCAACACTTGATTGATTGCTGAGTTGAGCAAGTGGATTTACGATAGAACCATTGCAGTAAGAAATTAAAAATTGGATGATTTTTATAGATCAATAGAAAGACTAAACGAAGATAAAATGACAGAGAAGGGTGAAACTGTTAGTGATTGAGGGAGTAAAATGTTATGCTATGAGCTGCTGACTGACTGACTGACTGCTAACTAGTTCTATTGTGATTGTTTTGTCCTTGCAGTGAGCCCATGTGGCCTATTGAAGCTCGCAATGCCGCCATTGCCAACACCTACTTTGTGGGAGCAATTAACAGAGTGGGCACAGTAAGTCACACACACACACACACACACACACACACACACACACACACACACACACACACACACACACACACACACACACACACACACACCAGCTTTTTAGGAAAATTGGGAAGGGGGTGGGGTTTGACAAATGTTTCCCCCCCCCCTTTTTTTTCTTTACCCTTTTCTAAGTGTATTGGGTTTAAATATCTTACAATACAGTATCCAAAGTTATTATCCACATTTTGAAACATTTTAGGAGGAGTTTCCTAATGAGTTTACTTCTGGCAACGGGAAGCCTGCTCATAAGGACTTTGGCCACTTCTATGGCTCCAGCTATTTTGCAGCTCCAGACGGAAGCAGGACACCAGTAAGCATGTGCAGGGTTGATTGTGTTGCCAGTGGAAGTACATAATGTTGCACTCACAGATGTATTTGTACATGTTTCAAATGGATAAATACAACCTTCTTATTGGCAGGGTCTGTCTCGAGTAAGGGATGGAGTGTTGGTGTGTGAAGTGGATCTCAACCTTATTCAGCAGATCAGAGACAAGTGGTGCTTCCAGGTAGAGCACGCCACAAATTGGCTGTAGTTGTCTGAAATTAGTCAAGTTTGAAATCTAATGTTAACTGGCTGAACTAGGCTATTCAGGAAGCTATCTATGTAAGACAATGAATATAAATAACCTCTCAAAAATCAAAAACCAGTGATTTTTTTTTTTTTTTTTTTTTTTTTTTTTTTTTTTGTGGTAATTTGGTGAAGCTGCAATGGGCCTCTTTGTCACTTACACAAGCATCAAGTGGTTGTGTTTTTCACTTGACATGTGTGTAATGTTTCATTGGCTCTGTACACTGCATAACAGTAAATTGTTTTCTGTTTATAACCTTTAGATGACCATGAGGCCAGAGATGTATGCCCAGGAGCTATCCGAGTTCATCAAGCCGGACTTCCAACCTCAGGCTATCTATGAACCAATGTAACAACAGCCATCTTTAATGCCACTAGGTTGAACCAATGGAAGCATTTATATGAGGTATTAAATTTTATCTCCTGCAAAATTAATTTAAGATGTACTATATATATATATATATATATATATATATATATATATATTGAAAACAAAGCTCTTGCCTTGTTTTCCTCATGCTTCACATGGTGACTTTGTCACTATCAATATCCTAGGTGGGGGTGGAGGTGGTGTTGCATGTGGCCATCATATTATCAACTGTGAACTAATTGGATGAGTGCTATTTGTTGATTGTCTGCCAGTGTAGAAACACCCAATGGTGGGTGGTGACTCCTGCAGTGTGAGTGGGCAGGCACCTTATAGAGACATGGCTGCTCTCTTTCTTCATTATGTACGTGCTGACACCATCAGAACCCATTCACAAACAGAATACGTACTCTCACATAGCCAGACCTTTTACCTAATCACTGCACTGGTATAGGGGTCTGGCAATCCCAGAATACTGGGGCAAAATAATACAATTAGCATGTTCACATCCGGCCTGCCTCAGTTGTTACTGCTAGCATGAATGACTCAACCACTTGCTGGCTGGCTGGATGTGAACATGCTAAATACATTCTTGCGCCCCAGTATTCTGGGGTGGTCAGAACAAAATTACCAATGGCAGTTCACCAGACCCTTATACCAGCGCAGTGATTAGGTAAAGGGTCTGGCTATGCGAAACTACAGAATACATGGGCCCTGTGTCCTTAATTAAGCAGGGTGGTAATGGTTGGAGATACGGTTTCAATCCTTCTGACATGTATACACTCAATATAGTGTTTGCTGGTTTCTCACCCCAGAGCTACCAAAAGGCAACCCCTTGTACAGACTCACCTTGTGCATTATGAATATAGTTAACCATCAACAATAGCTGAACATAAACATAATGATATTTAATGACGATCGATTTTGTCTAAAAAGAAAGTTTATTGGAAGGAAAATGTGGAACATCACATTCTTGCACCTTCATAATTGAACCAATCTGCATATTAAAAAAAAACAAAAACAAAAAAAAATCAACAACAAAACATTCAGATTCTTTTTAATTCCTTTGAACTAATCTAGTAGGCAAAATGATTACAATACACTATTCGTATTTACTGAAGAAAGGCTGCCTCAGGTAGCCACTGTTCATTAAGTGCACAACCATATAATAATTTTTTTTCACATTTCAGATTGCCCCTATCCACAATTGAAACTGCTGCAGTGTTCCAATAAAGCAATGAAATATCTCATATTTGTTAATTTATTTTAAATGAATCCTTGTCATTTCTGGAAGCAAAACAACCCCCATACAAGAAAGGAGAGAACAGTTGCAAGTACAATTTGTGTGGTTGTGGGCATTCAAAAAGTAAGGAAAATTATAAGGTTGGCAGAACTTAAAAAATCTCCTATTTTAAGGCACTTACATAATTCTTGTTCTTTTGTTTGTTTTGTTATTGTATTTCTTTGTATTTCTTTTTTTTGGGGGGGGGGGAGAGGTGGAGTAGGGGTGTGTGTGAAATCAATGACCCTTTACCAGAATGCAGAAAATTCGAGTTACAGCCACAATACATAGGCAATGGAAACCAAAATTTAAATCAGGCAATGTGGGGCCATAGAGAATTTCAATCAAAGTTTATTGAAATCTGCCCAGGTGTCTTGGAATTCACCAACACACAGGCAGAGAAACAAACATTGGCGATTTATTATTAGGATACTGTACATAAATGTATACTATACTTGTAAACTTCTGAATAGCAAATATTCTGGGAGAATATTTTCTTTCCTTTCTAGAGATGATCTCTCAGACATTTATTTTACATTCAGATTCCTTAAAAAAAGGAAGAAAAAAAATTAGATTCTTAATTCGTATTCCTTGTTACCATGCAAGATCCACTAAGTTTTAATATCAATAATATATATATATTTTTTAATAGTTATCTGAAGGGGAAAATATCTGAAGGGGAAAATATCTGAAGCACTGAAACATCACAGTACCAAGTACAGTTGATAAAATCACAATAAATCAACTGTCACCATGAACCTGAATAGCTACGGGTATGGGAAAAGATGTCTTATCATTTGCTTTGTGTGTGTGTGTGGGGGGGGGGGGGGGGGGGAGGATGTTGGTAAAAATATATGGTTAAAGAAAAGGGCAACCTGTAAAGAAATGCTGGGCTAATTGTAAATGTGTTTTTTTTTTTTCGTTTTTTTTTCTGGCATATTTTATTCATCTGATGTTGAAAATAAGTCTGCTAAAAAATTATAATATATATACTTTCATTTTTGTGGCCAGTGCAATCACACTGGCGGGTGCAGTCTAGGGCTATACAGTCCCAACATAAGAGGAATCATATGGTGTGACATGCATGGCCAACAGGAGTGGCAGGCAGAGCTCTGCAATAAGATCACCAGCAGAGCAAGCACACTCACTCACTTGTTTGAACTTGCTCTTCACTTTGCTGATAGCCTCAAGGTACTGTGCCGAGCTGAAGTTCAGACACTCCAAGCACCTCACCTCATCACGCAGGGAGGAGAGCAACCTGGAGGGATGGTGGAGTAGCCAATTACAAAATGAACACACACACACACACAATAAATATAAACATTATAAACAGGTATTTTGAAGGAATAATTTTTAAAAAAGTCCACTCTTCTGTCAATACTCTGCTATATATTTGTGTGTGTGTGTGTGTGTGTGTGTGTGTGTGTGTGTGTGTGTGTGTGTGTGTGTGTGTGTGTGTGTGTGTGTGTGTGTGTGTGTGTGTGTTTCACATATATAAAAAAATTTAAATGCTTGTTGATTATACGTTTAATATTTAATGGCTGTGGACAATAACAAATAATATCAGTCAGTCAGGAGTGGTATCCTTCTGCATCCCCTTCTAGCAGATATGCACTGGATATTTATTTGTCATCCTTTATAACACACTACCAACCACAGTATTAAGACCTACTAGAAAAAATTTATTTTTTAAATGCTCACCTTTGCAATTTAGTTTCTGTACTATCCGATTTCAGAAGGTCCAGCATTGCCTCTGCAAATCCCAAATAAAACCCCATCTGAATTTTCACAAATAATAGTAGACTCAAAAATTATATATCCCTAATATAGCAGCTGAATAGGTCCATGAGTATATCTCATTATTGGTGCATTTCACTGTTCCTTCTCAGTTTGCAAAAAATAAAGAGTTTAGGTAATCAGTTACATATTCTGCTTTAGATTGAAATACAATTGCATATGATTGGATTGGAAAGTGATCAGATGCTTCAACTTACGATAAGAGAATTCACCACATACATGTACAGCATAAGATGCCATCAGATAGGTTGTGCGTACCTCTTCTCCAAACTCCAGTCCCTTCTGCTGACCAGTGCAGAATCCATCCATCTTTCCTTTCACCTTCCCACGTTTCACTCCCTCTTCAAATCCAACTTCATACCCACTGTGCAGTTGGTTTGTAAGAAAAGTTAAAATGACAAGATGTCCATAATGACCTATCACCACACAGATTTAATCAGACAGTTGTGTGGAGGGGGGGGCTTTTTCACTCTCATACCCATTCCTCCATTTCTCAGGATATATTAGGTGTCACTAAACAGAGATGAGTCTAAGAGCAAAGGGTTAGACCTACCTACAACTCATCAATTTCTGCAAGGGTAAATCAACTGTTTAGAGCTTGGTTCATTGAAGTGGTTGTAGGGTATGACCATAGCTTTTTATGACTTCCTATGTTTTGCCTTATTTTTCATTCCTTTCATTCTCTCTTCACACCTTATCAATGGCATGCACATCCCCAACCACAGAAGAATAGGTTGGTAGCAACTCCCTCCCCCCACATTCATTATTGCTCTCTGTCATGAGCTTTACTAATGAAAGTGACTCCTCAAGTCTCACTTCAACCAGGCCATTTCTCACTCTACCGCTACATCAAATCTTACGGATATTTATTTAATATGATTAGGTTTGAAGGAAGTACCTGCTCTCAGCATTGATGATTTCATCAAAGGGGTCTGCCATATCTTCTCGTTGATCCATCACTCAATGAGTTACCCTTTACCCACAAGGGTATTGAATTTCTAAATTCAGTTGCAGGGAGGGTAAAGGGTCTGCTATTGAGATAGTACGCGCGTGGACCTGAATTAAAGTTTAGTACCTGGAGCTGAAGTGAAGATGTCCATCGGCATTCCAATAAAACTATTGCACGAAGCAGAGGGTCATGTTATCACGATAGAGACCACTGCAGGCGTGATATACCGGGCAAAGTTGCTGGAAGCGGAAGACAACATGAACTGTCAGATGCAAGGTGTAACTGTTACTGGTCGAGATGGCCGAGTGACGCAGGTGGAACAGGTGTTCATTCGTGGGAGTATGATACGTTTCTTCATCCTCCCTGATATGCTGAAGAATGCACCCATGTTCAAGGCAAAGAGTGGCAATAAGGGTGCAGGTGCACCAAAGCCACCAGTGATGATGGGAAGGGGAGGTGAGTAGAGATAATCAACATGGTGCTTGTTAAATAGAAAATTTCATCACTTTTACAGCCCTGATCAACTTATGTTATTTGTGGGGTTTTTCTCTCTCCAAGGTATGCGAGGACGAGGTGGGAGGGGAGGGTTCAGAGGTCGTGGTGGAAGAGGAGGTGCTCCTAATACATTCCAACAAAGGATGTAACATTTTATTAACTATGTTAACACACTACACTAATTGCATTAACACACAACTATTATAATTCTATACAACAGAGATTTCATGGTGAAGTTTTCAGTTGGAGGAGATTTATATATATATATATATATGTATGTATTCTTAAATAAATTCTGGATATGTACTTAATTTCTTATGGCATAAAAATTGTAGGTGCAGATGTAATCTAAAAATTTATCTCATTTTCTTTTTCTTCTTGGGGGGGGGGTGAAGGTGAAGAGAGAGAGTATGAATATATTTTCCATCCTCCCTTCTCCTGTGTATAATTTATACAATCTTGATGAGAAAAATTTTTGAATGGCTGCTAAAGGTAGCCACCGTTTGTTAAGTCTGTTACATTTATGAAAATGTCAACACTATTTTTCTGTAATGACTGCAAGATTGATGCCCTGCAGGCCTGATGGTAAATGAAGTCTGTAATGTTGGTGATCTATGGGACTGCTTGCTAAATAGAAGCCATAGTTACATTTTATCTTTCTAGTCAAATAAGCCAAATGTTATCAAAATTGGTCCGCATAATTGCCCCATTTCAATGCTTTTTACCAAATTATCCATTACCAGAATTTTCTCAAATGCTGGATAATGCTTGTGCTAGCCCGATAAGAACTAAAATTTTCCTGTCGCATCCAAGCCGCAAACACTTCGTTTATTCATATTATTAGTACTTTATATATGTCCGCATAAATCATGAGAGGTACCACTCAAAACACCCTTTCTAGACTGTGCATGTGTGGGTGTGTACTATGTTTGGAGTAGGTGTGTTGTAGTTGGACTAGTTCACCACATGCAGATAGTGTTCTGTAATGACCTGGTTGATGGTTAAATCTAATTTCGGTTCATATTAACTAGGGAGGAGTGAGAAGGATTATTAGATGCCATTTGCTTTATCGAGAAGTGAGATGAGCCTTATGATATTGTATTATTGTTGATGCAAATTGAACTCAACTTCAGCATTGGGGCTTTCTTGGTAAGATGATGATGAGTATCTTTGAAACTCCTAATAAGGATTTGGGGGGGGGGGGGGGGGGAAGAGAGAGATTTTAAAAAGATAATTTATGTGCTAGTTTCCACACAGATGGAAGTGAATGTAACAATAGCAAACAGAAAGTGACACTAACAGGCTTTAGCTAAATTATTTTGTAGGCAGTCATTTATGAATAGAGTTCACAATATAATAACAGTGACACTAACTACTTAGAAACAAGTTCACAAACCCAGTTTAACTTTAATTGCATGGATCATGAAATGACAAGCGACACCATTCAGTTTGATTAGCTATAGAAATGATATATATATATATATATATATATATATATAACAGAAAACTGTCTTCTTGATTTTTTTAATGGACAAATAAATATATATCAAGTTCCCATGACCCTTCCTTTTTCTTACTTTTTTCCCCTCAGAAAATCTTTTGGTTTTACCTCAAACCAATAAAACAATGGGTTTGGTAAGTTGTTTCCACCTTTCTTCTGATTATCTGTTTTTCTAAGTGAATATGGGTTTCCTAGTACCTCACTCTGCCTAATCAAAAGTTACCCAGCATTTTAGTTTTCTCTCAGTCTGAGTATATATATATATATATATATATAATTAAGTGTAAATAATAGTGATTTGAAGGGGGGGGGGGGGGGAAGCTAACTAGAAACTAGCCATCCAAGAATGATCCCACAAGCTGTGCCTGTACATTCATACTTCTGCTGCTGTTGTGCCTGTACATTCATACTTCTGCTGCTGTTCTACAGGATTCATGTGATTCACTGTTATACTGACCTCATTAAGGTGAATTTTAGAGTGACCGGTTTTGGTTTTTAGAGTGGTTTGAAGGATAGTGTACCTCTCAAACAATTATAAAAACAAGTTAGGAATGTGTAATTCAATTACAATTACTGCTATTTTATACTTCAATTAAGTAATTGAAATTAGAGAATGGAATGACAGACAGACAGAAATATGCACACATACACCAGGTGAGAAGAAAGTGAGCTTTCGCTACACAGACTTGTAACAAAGTAATTACATGAAAATTCTTATAATTAGGGGAGGGGCCAGTTTATGAATACTTGGATCATGGGACCTGGGGTTCTTCAATTTCTGGGAGTCAGATGTGGTTTGCTGAAACTGTGCTCCTTCAAAAATGTTATGACCAGCCTCTGAAGAAGTAAACATCCTTCCAGTTAGACAAGCTTGCAAATCATAGAAAATGAAGACCAGTGAAACACACACATGGGCCTCATCTCACAAAAAGTACTTGATAAGAGAAATATATATATATATATATATATACTAGCAGCATATACCCAGCGTTGCCCGGCCAATATAGGCTAAAATCCAGTAGTTGAACATGTCTTGCCAGTAAGAAAGGTGATGGTGAAGATGTGTTATTAAGAGAAAAAGCCAAAATACCATTTTTGGCTTTTTATTGTTACCATGGTAACCATTTTGCAAAATTTTTAGCCCAGGTTTTAAATTGGGTCCTAACCTATCATCATGCCGAGTTTCAGAGAAATCCACCTACCGGTTTGGCCGGAATGATGGTACAGACAGACAGACATACAAATTCTGTTTTTTCCCAGACATGCCACCTGGCATAAAACCATCTCAGGGTGGGTCTCCTCCATCCCTAAAAGTTTGGTCAAAATCTAACAGAGGGATTTTGAGAAACAGAAGAACATAGTTACATAATTACATAGTTACACAGGTCTTCTAATATATATATATATATATAGCTAAAATATATGAAATATTACTGCACTTCTATTTAAAATGTATTGTTTCAATGAAATATAGCCGACTTCCCATCCAGCATATAGCTGAGGTAAAAAAATTAAAAAAAAAAAATTTAATTCAGCAAACTTGGCTTCCAGTAGAGACTAATAGTTGGATCGTGATGGAAAGTCCTCCCCCACTAACAACTCAGTCCATACAATATCAAGCAAGTCTGGTTATGGTAGTCAAGCTTCTCCCAATCCTGGCAATGCCCAACTCTTAAACTGCTGACATCTACAGATTTCTGTGGCTACAGAAACCTCACATGGAATCTTTCCAGTATGTGACACAGGAAGTGTCAGTCATCAGCACCTTTCATTGTCAGTTTGCATTACTGCTATACAGGAAAGCATATTATTCAGTCTACCTGATTTAAAAGAATGTATGTGAATATAAGATCTTGTTTTTCTCTCCAGTGAGACTAAAACTCTTAGATTATATACACAAATTTGAATCACTATTTCTGTTTCATCTCTAATTCTCTATAGCTAACTCCACCATCATACTATATTCAACTTTCCCTTCCCTTTTAGTTTATTCTAGTAGGAAAATGCCATTTTTGCTTGGATTGTAACCTAACACATTAACTTTACCAAATTCCAAATTAATCATAAATGCATCAATTTCTCATTTATGGTTGCAAGGCTGGATTTACTCTAATTATCATTTCTTATGCTGAATGTGTGGTGTTTATGTGGCAGAGGAGGGGGGAGGAAGGAAGGATGGTTGAACCTGATCAATTATTTCCCTGCCTCCCTTCAAAAAAAGATTCTTCTGCACCTCAAACTTTTCTTCTAGAATCTAACATTTCATATATCACTTGTGCACTTAACAGCAAACTTACAATTAATATTGATATTACTGTGCATCTAATCTGCTATCTTCCCAACTGATCAGCTATGAAAATAGCATGTTATACATAACTCTTCAAGCCGAATCCCACCCTTGCCACCAAATCCTTACTATAATTCATGTAGTGTGTGTCTGTCTCTCCTTGTGTCAGACCCCTCCCAGACACCTGGACCACTCGCCCTGAATTTCAGGGTTTGCTCACAGGACCATTGGCCCGGTTTGGGGAAATATGGTTAGGGCAAGGGCATAGGATCACTAAATAACTTTCCTGTTCATAAGTTATCACAAGTTGTAATCCGAAATGATATTCGAAAGGACATCTCTATAGTAAGTTGTGTTCACAAACCACACAGGAAGTTCTAAATACTAATTACTAGAAGTGCAGTCATAAAAAATATTTACTTTAGAAATGGGGCAATGCCCCACAAACACCATCCCCCCCCTCCCCCATTAAGCAAACTAAACAAGTTAAGTTTGTAGGTACAGGAGGCTGAAGGCCAGCTGATGGAAGGGCAGGTTTTTCGCTAGTATAGTGTATTTGCTGTGGAGGAAAATTTCTGTTTCAGATGTGCAAGGAAGGTCCTATTGAATTTTTTGTTGAGTGGCAAGGCAAACTTGACAAGATGTATTCTTGCAAGATCCTGCTTTGCCCACAAACGCACATCAAAGAGTACTGGACTCATCTGAACCTGTAGGAATTTGCAAATTTGCTGACTGCTGAAAATTTTGGACCACAAACAGAAGCAAATGTGTAAATATTGCAGATAGTAACTGGAGGTGTTTGGGATATAATAAAATGCCCACAGGAAGCAGTGTGGCCAAGTGTAACCCAGACAATTCCTACATACCAGAATCAAGATTTGTTTATATGCCTAGAAGTCTCAGGTCCATGAATTTTGATAGGCAATAATAATAGTGCATCAGTTTTGGCATTTTTAGAAGTGGTGTGGCGAGATGACCAAAATTTTTGTTCTAAAAACATCCTATATAGGATGAAAACTTTGAAGATGGGGGTTTCATTTGCTACGGTGATGGTTTGGATGGGGGAGGGGGGGGTTTGTGCTCAACCCATATTGAATGATTTGACTTAGTATCATTTTTGACATTATTTACCTGACACACCCAGAGGATGAGGTGTGGCCAGGTGGAACCCATCCCATGTGGTTCCAAAAGTCATGATGTATATACATGCCATGCTTTTGGTCTCTGCAAGTGTTTGTCGTAAGTACCATTTTTTTTTTTTTTTTTTTTTTTTTTTTTTTTTTTTGCATTTTTCACTTCATATGCCATCAAGAAGAGATGTGGTGAGGTAACCTCAAAACCTTTTTGGGCTAAAACTTATCTTCAATGTATGGTATGTCTATTATGAAGAAGGGGTTTCATTTAATAGAGTGGTTTGGCAATTAGTGAACGTTTGTAAACGTACATACAAATAACGTACAAACTATTTTTAGCCTGATACACCCAGAATAAAAAGTGTGGTCATGTGAGACCCAGCTCATGTTGCTCTCAGAATAAACTTGTGCATGCATGCCAAGTTTCATGTTTCTAGGTCCAAGGGTTTGCCTGGCTATAAATACCATGTCTAGATATTCAGTTAACAAGTTTCATCTTTGCAGAATCCCAAGAACACCAGTTTCTTCCACAGCTTATCTATGGTTCTCTTGGATAACTGTTGAGAGAGTTGGTGGATAAGTGTTGACTAAAGCTGAGCAAGATGAATGAGTAAGACTTGGAGGAATGCTTCATCAGCAGTATGCGTCAGTATTCACCATAAATGGTGACTAGTGTCCCTTTTGATAGCATCCTTCACATCTTCCAAGATTGGGTACTCTTATCCATAGAGAAGGGTGTTTTAAAAAAATTTTTTTTATGGAAAGTTGCAAATTGACAAAACAGCTGGATAACTCTCATACACCCTTTTTAAAGCATCATGAAAGGTTCAAAATTTTAGTTGATCAATAAAAAAAAAAAAAAAAAAATTTTTTTTAATTAAAAAAAAAATATTAAATAATGGAAAATAGTTTGTGAATCTAAATAGAACAAAACTTTTGAGTTCAATCAAAACTTTCAATAAATTGACAAGCCAAAAAAAACAAACAAAACAACTCACCTTACGGGGTGGTTTTTCAGTTGGCCTCCTGCGTTAATGTAATATGTCAGAATTATTAACACTAATCTCTATCAAATAAACATGATACACTTATTAAACACTTCTGTGAAAGTAATATTCGTTTTTGACAGTGAAAAAAAATTCCAGTGTGTGGCTAATAAAAACCACACACACATGAGGATAACACTTTCAGTCATGTGGAGACACCATACTAAATTTAATTGAACTTGATCATTAGAGTCGTCCAGAGGATGTCACCAAACCACACCCATTGACAAAACAACACCCATTGCCACCTGATCTGAATGAAACCTTTGTAAGGACGGGCAGTGAGCCCGCTAATATAATTAAGTTCAATGAAGTTTGGAATATGGTCACTATATAACCATAAGAATATTATTCTGTGGGTGTAACTATGCGTATGGTTTTTATTAGCCATACCCACTGGAAGTCTTTTTCACTGCCAAAAAAAAAGAGTGTTACTTTCACAAAGTTGTTTATTAATTGAATTATATTTGTTTGATAAATAAGATTGGTGCCAATAATCCCTACATGTTACATTCAGGCAAACTAAACACATTTATTGCTGCAGGAGGCCCAAGGTCAACCAAAAAAAAACAACAAAAAAGAAAACCGCCTGTAGGATTTTTTTTTTTTGTTGCTAGTATGATAAATGGTAACAACTAGGACCAAGATGGATGGTTCTCAATAGTCCTATCACCCCTGTATCTTCACCAATAACAACAACGTTGACAAAACAAACAGAAACTGGCATTTTAAGAAAATGTTTGGTATTAGAATCCTAAGGGCAAGGAGGAAAGCAAACAGTGAAGTATGCCGGTGGTTGACTTTGAGAAATCATCCAGAACCAACCTAAGTATTAGTTAATATAATGATATTTTCATGAAACCATTCCTACCTAATTATGGACGATGAATACATAGGAAATTTGCACTTCTCATGGGTCACTATATTCCTGACCACTGCCCACTTATATTGCAGTTTGAATAACCACAAAGGGTGCTGATTGAATGAAGCAATAGTGTAAGAGGATGATACTTGAAAATGTTTAAAATTTTGTTATTTTTTTAAATCATATAAAAAGACTTCCAAATATCCTTGAAAATGTTAGCCAAATTTAATTTTGCAGTGTATATTGATGATAAAGAGCTCCATGACATTTAGCCTTGAAATTGTGTAATATATAGCTATATACCACCCAGTATTAAGTCTCAAAATGCACTAAAATATTATTTAATGGGGTTTGGTAGGTTGGTTAAATCATAGTATACTGTATCTATGGTTAAGTTAGGGTAGGTAAAAATCTGGCATTATTGGCATCTTCAACGTGATGTTCTAGGGACAGATGGAAGACGCCTGCCAGGTACTCTGGGTAAAGGGTCTGATTCAGTCTTCACAAAAAAAACAACAAAAAAAAAACGTTTGTGAATTGCACAGATTAGCACGCAAGCGCAATACATTGCACTCACTAAACTAACCCTTAAAAAGGCGTGGCAAATATTGTGAATTGATTTCGTCTGACCCGTGCCTGCCAAATCCTGCGCGGGTTGATTACTCAGTTGAATATCCTGGTAACCAGCCAAGAGGGGAAAAAAAAAAATTAAATTTTTTGTCCGCTTACGCCTGTGCTAAGGGAGGACTAACCGAAGTGCAAGTGGAAAGACGATCTAGTCGATTGAACTAACCATGACTTCCAAATATTCTAAAGGTATTACTATAACTATAACAGCAGAAACGAACGCAGGCGGCAGAAGATACATGGAGGACTATCTGGCGGTCCAATTAAGTCCCCATGACAACTTCAGTAAGCTACCACACCTCAGAGAACAGGCATATGTTGGTGTTTTCGACGGCCACGGTGGAAAGGAAGCAGCGAAGTATGCCCGTGATAGACTTTGGGAAATCATCCAGAATCAACCGAAGTATTCGCTTTCAGATATCAATAGCGTGAAGGAGTCGCTAGAAGATGCTTACGTAGCACTGCACGAAGAAATGGAACCACTGAGAGGTACAGAAATAAGGCTAGCTAGTGGAATGCAATTGGAAGGGAAAGAGTGGGAGGTCTCCCTCCAGTTTGCATTATCAGTGGTAATTGTTTTTCCTCTTGTGGTGGCATGGCTGAGTGGCTGGCCTAAGTAGGTCTTCCAGTGCTAAAGGCATTTAATTAAGGAAGTTAGCCAGTCTCATTGACACTCAGACTTTAATTTTATTCTCCTGTCCACATTGAACTTGGTAAAAGGGTCTGTGTACTTTGGTTAATACCAATAGGCTCTCACCTATTTCACAAGTTATGTCCTTTCTTTGTTCCCATTATAATGCAACATGATACATGTACAGCAACTTGGAAGAAACACAGAACTGGGGAGCTGAGCACTGCAGGAACCACAGCATCAACAGTGATCTTCCGAGAGGACCACATGTTTGTTGCTAACGTCGGAGACTCAACAGCAGTGTTAGCGGTGGCTAATCCTCTGAGAGAACTAACTGGGCAGCATCCCATTAAAGCTGTGGTGCTTACGAAGGACCACAAACCAGAAGACCCGGTTGAAAATCATAATATACTCGGCTTAGGTCAGTTGTTATATTATTGTCATATAATTTAAGTGAAGACAATTAAAATGTTTGATAGATGCATTTGTTTGTAGACACAATTTAGGAAATGGGTGTAATAGTACAATTTGATTGGTTGCCTCCAGGTGGCTGTGTCAGAGTGAGCAGGAAAGGGACCCCAAGAGTTGTATGGGAGAGACAGAGGAAAGAAGGGCAGGAAGGCTACGATTGCATACCTTTCTTGGGAGTTTCGCGATCTCTAGGTGACTTTTGGTCATTCAATCCAAGAACCAAACAGTTCATTGTCTCTCCGAAACCTGATGTGTACGTTCATCCTCTAAATCCTAAAAATCAAAAGTTTGTAGTGATTGCTTCAGATGGACTTTGGAATGTCATGTCACCAGACGAAGTGGTTGGGTTCATTTGGGACTATGAACATGAGGAGGGTCGAGAGCATAGAGATGTTGTGAATGCTGTCATTAACAAGGCACTTGATAGATGGGCAGGAAAGCACTGTACTGCTGACAATATAGCTGTTTTGATTGCTTTCCTGTCCGATGCCTCTGTGGTGAGCTCGTGCTGTGTACAGAGTGCAAGTGTTCCTAGAGAACATTGTGATAACATAGCTCAAACGACATCAATGTCAGAAGCTAGAACTGAAGATGTGGCAGTGAGTGATGGTTATCCTTTGACCAAATCTCTGGAGCGCCAATATCTGAGTCCCCACATCCAGCCAAATGACATGTCACTGTCTTTGGAGGTTGAAAACTTGACTGGGCTTAGTGGTATAGTATCCAATGACTTCCACACATTCCCACCACTGTCTGAGAACAGTTCTTCCTTGTTGCACTCTATTGGCAAGCATATTAATGCAGATAATGTGACCGAGTCTGTGCCTTTGCTAAAGCGCTCAAAGCTTAATCAATCTCCTGATGATCCTCTAAACTGTGTAGACAAAGTGGATTCTCATTGTGAGAGCACTGAGCAAAGTGTTAAGCAGCTCTATGAGGCTTCAGTTGATGATGACAGTGGAGTTCAGAGTGATGGTGCCAGCCCAGAACCATTTTATTTTTGATATTTATTTTCTTGAATTGAAGATGGTACTGCCTATAGTGTGAACACATTATGTGTTCTTCATTAATTTAATGCTGGTAGAGTTGTTATTATTGTATAAATTGATTTTTTTATACAAATTTCATCCAACACATTTTTCTTTCTTTCAAGTTTTCTTTAACAACATTAATCATGTTTTGTGTGTGTGTGTGCACATTCTTTGTGCAGTAATAAATTTGTTTTGATTCATAAAGAGAAAGTATGCGAGATTTGAAGAACAATGTGTGGTTTTTCAGAGTGTCAATAATAAGAAAGTCAGCCTATGTAATATCTTGTGTTGATAAGTTAACCAGGCTAAGAATCAGTCTAGGTTATGATTATTTTCTTCAGTTGACTCTCCAATACAAAGTTTTACGTATTCCCTACAACATTGAAACTATCCTAAACCCCCCCCCCCCCCCCCCCCCAAAAAAGAGAGAAAGAAACAAGCCCCTCCCCCCCACCTACAAGGGGGGGGGGGGGGGGGGGGGATTATTATTGTAATATTATTGTAATATAATTTTATAAAAACTGCAACAAACAACCCTGTATCCTAACAAGTAAACAATAGATGACAGATGACCATTGTGTTGGATAATTCGAAGATGGCCATTCAGCTGAACTTACACATTAGGCTTATAAAATACAAACTGGTAAACCAAATATGACATCTATCCATTCCATTCAAGAATTTTATCCAGGCATTACAACTCCAGAAAGTGGGCAGTTAGTGCTGAGAGTTTACTTAATCTTCACTGCTCCAGTTCATAAATGACCATTATTATTAGTTCTTATTTAGTTGTTTGAAGTGTTTGAGGTCTCTGTGAGAGCAAAGAGAGTGATAGCTTTGGTTTGTTGTTTATATTGTAAAAACTGAATAGGATAGCATGTTTATGCTATTTATACCCTTCATAGACACAACCACATACTGTACTTGGTTACCACTCTACAAGATTGCATACTATACAGGTTGAGATATTGAAACAACAAGGCATACCACAGGTATTTACCAAGAGTACTAATATACACAGGTTAACTTTTACAAGAAAATAAACTTCTAACTGCCACAAGAAAAACTGATAGAGAAATAGATCCAGTCAAGTTAGACCCATGAACACATATATTTGGAATCAGTGTTGCCACAGGAATGGTTAAAGTATGTTTATTTGGCCACATCACTTCCTATGTTCAAAAATGGTACTTTGGCCAAACAAACCTTTGGTGTTTCAGACCAAAAACTTGAAAGAATGCACAACTTGACTCTAGGAGTGACATGGGCTGGCCACACTTCTTCTTTGTATATAATGCTAAAAATATCAAAAATAATACTTTGGAAAAATACTTGGACCTAGGGACCTAAATTTAGCACCACACAGCATGATTCTGGGATCGACATGGGCTAAGTTTCACCTGGCCACACCTCTTCATTTTTGTTTGCCAGTCTAAAAATAGTTTTATGTATGTATGCATGTTTGTGTGTATCCAGATTAGCATCAAAGTACCCCCCCCCCCCCCAAATAAATAAATAAAATAAATCCACTCTTCGGGAAAGATGGATTATACACCAAGGATGGTATTTAGCCAAAAACAGATTTTTCAAAAATTTGGATCCCAGAATACAAAATGCAGCAAAGCAGGATTATGTGCACAGCATGAGTACTTCCTGAATATCACATTGGACTTGACACACATTACCACTCAATAAAAATCAATCTCCACAGTAAATTGGTGCATAATTATATCCATCATATAGCCACAGTTAGACACACTTTACCAATTTCAATTGCTCACCTATCTACAGCATACCTTCTACCTGTTTGCCCTTGTTTGTACTTGTTCCAAACGATTGGCATGAACCTCTTTGAGGAGGTCAATGTCATACAATTCTGGTAACCCTGATTATAAAATCTGGCAAACTGCATAGCAAGGGTAATACATTTATGTACATAAATTTTACACAAACACTGAGACCAATGTGGATGTCATAGACACATATTCAAGATTACAACTTGAAACGCTGACTAGAAATTGCTCTTTCAGCATACTGCAAATTTTACATGGTTGAAATCCTCTTCTCTTCAGACAAAACTAAGGATGTCGGCAATCCAGAGTCTGACACAGATTAAATGCTGATAGATTTTATAGGAATGCACAGACATAAACACACTGAATTTTAGTTACTTGTTGATTAGGGAACTGAGTAGATCATTGTTTGTCTATTATAACTCAGTTAATTTATTTATTGAGTTGATTTGTTGTGAATGTAGATTATTGGCCTGAGTAGGAGGAAGCATACTTGTACACAAATACACATATATAATTGTAATTAGATGATTGATCATTGAATTTTTTTAAATTTTTAATTATTAGGTTATATTCTCATCTCCATTGGAAGGAAGCCAACCCCTATTTAAATGAGCTTAGGCTGCATATGAATGCAGTAATCAAAATTAAGTTTTTTCCCCAACAGATCAGAGGTTGCATGAGGGGGGGGGGGGGGGGGGCGGTAGGAGGAGGATGGTCTAAAATTAATAAAACTCAGTAACCACAAATAGTACATCCATGCCACCAATGACGATAATGAGTTCACCTCACTTAGAGAGTGATCAGATATCATATTATTCGACCCTGTAACTCAGTGAATAAATGTAGAAAAGGTCAGAATCATAGCGCAACAAGCACAGTGCAAATATAACATAGTGCAGGTGCACCATCTGCCAATTTCCTAACCCTCTTCAATGTGCATACCATGTGGCGGTCTTAATTTCTTTAATTTATCCTTGAATATATCAGCAATAGCACATTCCATGGTCATACATCCTTATTAGGAAATCTGGAAGTTATACGTTACATATAATACAAAGGTCAGATTGATATCAGCACATTAATAAATGCTATTACCACAACCGTTCCAATCCTCAGCTGCACTCACTGGTAGAATCCATTTTTAATTATTATTATTCATTTTTGGTTGCTTTTCTACCTGCCATTTAAAAAAAGAGAGAGGTGGTTATGTTGGTAATCCTTTACCAAAAGTGTTTTAGGCTTTCTTTTTTTGGGGGGGGGGGGGGGGGGAGAAGATAATTTGTAGACCTGTAGAGTCAGGACAATGGTGGAAGAAAGATAAAATTTGAATGATGGCCATGGGACCCAGAGGTTAAAGTTTGACTTGATAATTACAAAGGCAGGCACACATGAAGTTAGTACAAATAATAATATAGATAGTTAATGAAATAAAATTTTTAAAAATTATAAAAAATTAAGTTATTCAAACTCAAAAAGTTTAAATGCTGGACCCAAATTTATGAAAATATATTACATTATGGATCCATATCAAGTCTAGCTAAAGTCACTTTGGAATCACATTCTTGCCTCTGCAGGGAACTTATATGACCCACAGATTGGGGGGGGGGGGGGGGAGGAGGGAAGAGAAAAGTAAAGGGAAAATATGTATTCATGCTCAACTTATTCCATCTTTTCTACAAGACATTATGACACAGAGTGTTTGACCCTATTTAGTTACAATCACACAGTTTTCTCATGAATACCAAATGATATCACAAAAATAGTGCCAGCACATTGGTCCACTCTTCCCCTCCTACTAAATACAGTAAAATATCACAGGTTTAATGGGGAATGGGATGAAAATTCTGTTTGGTTAATGGTCTCTCACATTAATAATGGTCGCCCCAAAATCAGGTCCTCCCTGAACCAATATAATATTAAAAGAAGTTCCCCAAACTATGATTAACATTAAACCTGGTCCCCATGTGACACTTTTTAATGTTAGAAGCAGTCCCCATTCTATAAAAAAAAAAGTCCCCCCATTAATTTTATTGCTGAAGACACACTTTGATAAAAAAATTTAAAAAAAAAGAAAGAAAAAAGAAGCAGTCTCCTTCAAGAACATATATCTATTTAGAACACAGACATTTGTAACACCTTCACCTGCTTATAAATAGCTTTAAATACAATTGTCGTTGATGTAATCTATTGGGTGCACCTTGTGTCCAATATATATCATTAAATTAATTGTTGTTTTTATCTTTATGTAATACTTCTGAAATGGCCAATTCTTAGAATTTATTTTTTTGTTCATTTTTGTTGTTTTGTTATTTTTATTGGCGGTTTGGGGGTGTGGCACCTTCAAAGATCTTTTTACCATAATCTCATCTGATTTTCAGAAAAATGTCTGTAGCAGCCACAATAGGCAGCCAATCAAAACCAATTTTTAAAAATTTTTTATCAGCTATACTAGGGCCATAGGGAACATTCATACAATGTTTCATCAAAATTAATCCAGGCTTCTAGGAGGAGTTTACAGACACAGCGATATTGCCTCTTTTCTTTTCTGATGTGTCTCTCAAAGAAGAGTTTAGAGATGAACAGATATTGCCTCTTTATTATTAGGATTGTCAAGCAGTTACATCATTTTCCTGATAACAAAATTCAACATCCCTGTAAATAAAGATAGTCTGCTATACATATATATATACACACATATATATACATATATATATATATATATATATATAGCTAGCCATATTAAGACACCTATTACAATTGTATTTCTATGGAGGACTACCTACAATATCCGTATTGATGCTCATGCCCACAGGAGGGTAGGCCCGTTTCTGTTGCCTTGTCCGTTTGGTCAGCTCCTGGGCAATCCGTAAATACACCACACATTCTTTCTGATGATTCAATATTGACTGAACCCACTGGAAGGGGGTACAACAGTAATTTTTTTTTAATAGCGATTTTGGGGTCTGCTGGGGAAGGGGGAGTCAGTTTTTATGAATCCGGGGTCGAATGGGTGTTAAATGTTTGTACGCATGCGCTATTAACCCTTTCTACCGCCTGATTCAAGTTTGAAGTGCTTGTGGTTGTGGGAGGGAATACTATTTACTGGGATAATTTTTTTTGTGTGACTGGTTGAACAGGTAGAACACGCTCGTGAAGCCCACGTGGTAATACAGATACGCGCGAGCTAATACTCTTTGCTACCGCCCGAACAAAGTTTGAAAGTGCGTGTGGTTGCTCTTAGCTTTTGGAGGATATAGTGCCTAGTAAGTTGACACATTCTTTCGCTGCTTAGGCGCACATTTAGGTGCTATTCCTTTCATATTTATTAGTTGGGAATGGCCCACCAAACCATCGAACCAGTTGCTACGTTCAAGGTTAGTATTTTTTTTATCGATGGGGTTGCTTTTGTGCATTATTTAGAGTGTTATTACTACTAGCTTGTCTTAGTCGGTGATGGAGGTACTGGGAAAACAACGTTTGTGAAGCGCCATTTGACGGGTGAATTTGAAAAGAAATACGTTGGTGAGTAACAGCTGATTTCAGTTGTTTCTGAATATTGTGTGGGCGTAGTCATTGTGGTAACAAATAGAGTTACTTGTAAATAATGTTAGTTTGATTTTTTTAATTCACACTTATTTAGTTTTACCCTTTTCAAGCCACAATTCAACTGATACATTGTATCATGTATCTGTCCATTACAGCCACCCTTGGAGTTGAAGTCCATCCCTTGGTCTTTTATACCAACAAGGGACCAATTAGATTCAATGTTTGGGATACTGCTGGGCAAGAGAAGTTTGGCGGTCTTCGTGATGGCTACTACATTCAAGGGCAATGTGCCATCATCATGTTTGATGTCACAGCCAGGGTAACCTATAAGAATGTTCCAAACTGGCACCGTGATCTTGTCCGTGTGTGCGAGAACATTCCAATTGTCTTGTGTGGAAATAAAGTTGACATCAAAGATAGGAAAGTTAAAGCCAAGACTATTGTTTTCCACAGAAAGAAAAATTTGCAGGTGAGATGGTTTAGCTTGGAATTGTTTTTGGTATAAAGTTATGAAACTGCTATATAAAAGTGTGTCTTTCCTGACCTCTGCCACCATTGCAATCTTACGATTTTACTTTTCCCTTATTGTGTGTGTTGCAGTATTACGACATAAGTGCGAAAAGCAATTACAATTTTGAGAAACCTTTCTTGTGGCTGGCACGAAAATTGGTGGGTGATCCAAATTTGGAGTTTGTTGAGATGCCCGCCCTTGAACCTCCAGAAGTTCATATGGACCCAGTGCTTGCACAGAAATATGAAGAAGAGCTTCAAGTAGCTGCACGAACTGCTCTCCCAGAAGATGTGGATGATGAGAACCTGTAACTTGTTACTTTTGCTCTTCGGAACCACTTATATACCTACCTAGTCTGATTGTATTTCAAAGTTCTTGTGGCATGCATTTCTGTTATGTTAACTTAAGATTATGGTTACCGTCTTATTTTAATAATATGAGATTTGACAGTATGAACTCATCAAAATTTCAAGTGAACTCTTCCATACTGGCTTCTAGTGCCAAGATTATTGTGTGGAAAGTGATATGGGGATTGGCTCTGAAGTACATGCAATCTAGGAGGGAAGCATATTTATGTAGTCAAGGCCGAAGGGTTGAGTTATAGTTTAACTGAGTGAACGACGTTTTAGTTCTGGGTCATGTGTAAGTGTGAGAATATGCATCAGTGCGCATGTCTAAATTAATGAATATCTCAATGTGCCACGTCGCCAGGTCGGTCAGGCAGGAAGTGAAAAATTCCTTCAGCGAGGAGGGGTGGTCAATCCGTTAATATTTATTTGTAACAATCTGTAGTGGAAGTTGGTAGACAGTACTTGGATTCCAGTGGTGAATTCAACTTCGTGAGGACTCAGTCTCTTAGTTTAGGTAAAGTAACAACTAAAGTAGATAACACACTGCTAGTTTTGGCGTTCTGCTTCGCGGAGTGGTTAGGCTTTTACGGAGGCTTTCTGGCTGATTACTACGGCCTGTACTAGCAAGCGATAAGTAAGCTATGGCCGCCAGCCAGTGCGTACACTCGAAGACGGTAGAAGATGTTTGTTTTGAGTATAAAATTAGTGAAGAGGAAGGACTTTCCAATGACAGAGTGCTTGAGCAAAGAAAAAAGTTTGGGTATAATGGTAAGGGTTGTGTGTTTGTTTATTTATACTACCTATATGTTTGCTGGATTGCATTTTCACTTGAAACCATGTGTTAGAAAACTCTTTCAATCCTTTTTGAATGAGATCATAAGAGGTTGCACATTTGATTCCAATTGAAGCACAATTGCACCATTGTGCAGTTAAATAAAAAATTTAAAAAAAAATAAAAAGTTTTACCTATTTATTTGTGAATAGATTAAAATAAATTTTGTAATAACTAAAATAGGTTACTTCCTGGTTGTATTTATGTCTATGAGTAACTGGTCACTTACTGTCCTATTAGTGATTCTCCAATCAGAATGTGCTTGTCATGCAATAATGATCAAACAAGAAAAATTCAATCCAGCTAATGACTCATTCTTACTCTTAGAGAACATCTTTCCCTGCAAAAAAAAAAAAAAAATTACTCCTTCCTTAATGCCTTGGCATATACATTCTATAGATTACGACTTCTTTTTTTTTTATTAATGTTGATCAACTTTTGAAGATCCTAATTAGTTTTATTCTATTTTTTCACACATTGGCAGCGCTTCCATTAGCACAGGATGTACCAGTTTTTCACCCGTCTTTACCAGTTTGCACCAATCTTTTGTAGCCCAACGTTTCATCATGATGCTCTTGTATTGCTTCCTATATTTGTACAGGCTCCAACTTGTGTTAATACATGCCACAAAAATGCAGCATTTTTGGACAACACCGGTCTTGGTACCTATAAAAATTGAAATGAGAAAAAATTCCACAAAAAATGTGTTTTGTGTACTATATCTTGTTTGTTATCCTACTGTGAGTATTTGGACTTGTCCTAGTTTTAATTTCAATTTTTATTTGGTTGTTCATGGGAAATGATAAGAAACTGGGCAAGTTTCAAAGTTCCCTGTGTTGTGGCCTCGTGGGTATTTATTCAACCCAGAGTGTTTGTAGGTGATGTACGATAGTAAATGTGATAGTAAATGTGTCGTTCTCTTGGTCTGTGCATCTGTCAATATGTTCTTGTATCACATCGTGCAATAGTTTAATCTTTGTTTGTGTTTATTATTAGTACTATTTTCTTTCTTGTAACCTATTCCATAACACACACCTTTCCTTTTGCAGAGTTGCCCGCAGAAGACGGTAAGTAAACTTGCTCAACAGCATTATAGTTCTATTGGTCATCTGATAAGCTCTTATTTCCATATGTTATTTGATTTATTTTTACTTTCTTGTGGTGTGTCTTTCCAGGAAAATCGTTATGGGAGCTATTTCTGGAGCAGTTTGATGATTTGCTAGTAAAGATTCTCCTTGCAGCTGCTGGTATTTCATTTGTAAGTGGCAGACCAGTGGTTGATTAAGTTGCTTACCAATCTCATGGTGGCTTATACATTTTAGTGTACAACGTTTTGTGGTTGAATTGTAGCCGGTGTAGACAGTGTAGATGTTAATTTCGATAAGGTGAAGGATTGCTGGCATGTTCTTGTTAAGTTTTTGGTGAGATGATGTAAAAGCTTATCCATTCTCTGATGTGTGCTTGCTGTGAGGCGGAAATGGTGGTGAAGTGGGATGTGTGTGCTGTTGGCAGTAGCGACGGGGTTTTCCCTATCTACTCTCCTTCTGTACACAACTCCTTACACTTCCACACAAGACCTTTTCCTCCCTCACGCCAGTACCAGGACTGAGAAGAAGGCATGCTGATCACACTAGTGGGCACAATGTGTGTCTTCTGTGCAGTTAGATCAGTGTCTCTGGATTACAATGTTATATAGTCTGTGTGAAGAATTTAGATTGGAGTTGTTTGCCCAATTTCCAATTGGAGATGGTGGTCTGACGAGCTAGTATTAGCATCCATAGAGTAGGCTGGTATTGGTCATCAACATAGTTATGGTGACTGGGTATATAAAGGGAGCATTGGAATAGAACAGTCTATATGCTCTTTCTAGCCCTAGCCCTTGCTCTTGTTGGTAGAGTAAACCTGCTCATCTAAATTATGCACACACTGACCAATGTAGCTAGTGGGGGGGGAGGGGGGGGGGGGGGGGGGTGAAGTGAAGTTGGTGCTTTTAACAGTACACAATCACCACATCTTGTGTTAAATAAATATCAAAGTGGTTATTTGATATTCTCAAGAATAAACTTGAGAAATTATTCTCTGTATAGCCTTCTTTTCTCTAAACACATTTTCCCGGCAGTGATCTATTGTTATCAAGGAGGTTGGACCTATTTGCCTGTGGCTTGTATTTTTGGCAGCTATCAATTCTGTGTCTGTTTTAGGAATCATGGCATTAGTAGGAGGAATGACTCATAGAATCCTCACATTTAGTACCTTTCATGTGAAGCCATCTCGTAAACACTTCAGAAACAAGTAAAAATGGCTACACTCCAACCTAGGGTTATCAGGGTGGTTTAAAAAGAGGGGGAAAGTTTTATCATCTGCTTGTTGTTGATTGAAAAGCAAGAACTTGAAGAGTGAGTGATCTGTCCATGTTCCTATTAAATTTTAAAGGAATTATTTATGACAATTTAAAAAAATATTGATATCCATAAATTAATTAAGTTATGGTGAATATGTGTCGGAGGAGTCTTCTGCTGGCATCTGAGAACTGTCATCCAATACTTTATGAAGTACTAGAAACGTGCTACCTCCACTAATCCCATTATCCCTGTTGGTTCTCTATGGATGGCCCTTATGCATGCATAATGTCCATACCAATAAAAAGGAAGAGGGGTGAATACAGGCAGGGTTTTATCTCGGGTGGTCCCCTTACCCCTGGATTTTTCAGCAATTATTGTTTTCTAGTAGTTAATGAACAATTATAAAGTAGGGTGGGTAGTTGGTGATGTATACAGCAGATTTGACATTGAAAATTTCGAAATCCCTTCCACTCCCCCCCCCCCCCCCCACACACACACCTCATCTTCCAAAAGAAAGTTGTCCTGCTCAGTAAATCAGTAGGTAAGTTAATACTCTTGAAGCTGTACTATCCAAGATATGATACTGTGACTGGGTGCTAATTGGAATATGTATATAATCCGAAAGATTGTTCACCCTTTTTTTTCCTTCACTGGGTAATTCCCCCTCCCCCTGCATTAATTCCCCCTCCCCCTGTATTAATTTTTATTGTATTAACTCAATTGTATTGTGCAACACATTTTATCTGTTGCACAGGAAGGCTTGTGTCGAGGGTTATATATAGTTGGTGGCTTGGCTACAGACAGGATGAGGTGACTAGGCCTAGGCCAAGGCAGCTAGAACTAAGATGAGGAAGTTTGGTTGAGGGGAGTAAGATTAGGATGTGGGGGATTAGGACAAGGCAGCTAGAACTACGATGAGGGAATTTGTTCGAGGGAGTAAAATCAGTGCGAGGGGAGTAAGATTAGTACGAGGTGGATTAGGACTACTCAAAGGATATTAGGATGAGGGGGCTAGGATTAGAACAAGGGAGATAGGACAATAGCGAGGTGGTTTGGACAAGGGGCTAGAACTGAATTGAGAGGAGATAAACATTGACTTGTGAGAGGCTACCACGCGGGCTGCTGTAGTAATCTCTTCCTTTGAAGAGAAGGCTCTATTTGCTGTTTATTAAAGGTGTGTATTCAAGTGCATGGGAAACATAACGTGTCATCTTCAGAGTAAAATGCATCTTTTCTGGATTGGGTTTGCATTGCTCAAGCTCTGTTTCAGTTTGCTCCAGAAAAATTAAAAATATTAAAATAAATCCATATATTTTGACTTCTGAAAGACTAACTGGATTTTATATTTTAATTGTCTTTTTTTTTAGCAAGGAATGTTCTGCTGAAACCCCTCCCCTATATATGGAATACTCAGTGATTTTTAATATTCTTCATAAACTAGTAAGTGTGACGTTATAATTTTGGTGACCTCATTTAGCCTTAACCTTAGGCCAAATTGAACACACTTAGGAAATGCATTCCTAAGGATATTTTCTTTTAGTTTGTTTGGAGCATTATCATATGGTTGAGTTGATGTTGGCAGCTGGAGAGGACAAGTCACCATGTTTAGATGGGGACATTGAACTCAAGAATGTGGTTGAGAGTTGTTAGTTCTTGCTATATTCACAACCGTAAACGTCTGTAAATATCCTTTAATTTATGTTTCTATCATTATTTACTGTTTATCTATTTATCTTGCATGAATGCGCATGCATGCACGCACATACACACTTAAGTTTTAGAAACTAATTAACATGGTACATCATAGAATTATATTTAAAATTGATTATATTGAAATAGATGGTACTATAACATTCTCCTTAATTAAATCTGTTAAGTTAATTTGCTCTCATGTTGATTTTCCCATTGCTTTCTGCTTGATTTTCCAATGATTTTTTCCCTCATTGAACGAGCCCAGAGGAGACCAAGAACTGGTGTACTAGTAGTCCACCCAAAGGGATGCCCATTAGCTTGATCACGCACAGTGAATATTGAAGAACACTAAACCATGCAGAACTTCCATATTAGATAGAACAATGACTCCTGATTATTTTGGTTCTAGCTTTATATGTGGTTACCTGCCTCTGTGTGTGCATGTGTGTGTGGGGGGGAAGGGAGGGGAGTGTACACACTTATCTTGTGCTGAGTTGCTCCTGGTTATTTCCTGAGTATCATGCAGGATGGATGTATAATGTTGGATATACAGAGGCATTTGTTTGTATTTAGGAATTTAGTTTAGCATTACTTAAGTGTGTATTCGAGTGTCCACCAGTTGAGAGGGTGATATGTTGTACCCTTGAGTGACCCCACCGACCCTACGGTTGAGAGGGTGATATATTGTACCCTTGAGTGCCCCCACCGACCCTACAGTAGAGAGGGTGATATGTTCTACCCTTGAGTGCCCCCACCGACCCTACAGTAGAGAGGGTGATATGTTCTACCCTTGAGTGCCCCCACCGACCCTACAGTTGAGAGGGTGATATATTGACCCATGAGTGCCCCCACCGACCCTACGGTTGAGAGGGTGATATATTGTACCCTTGAGTGCCCCCACCGACCCTACAGTAGAGAGGGTGATATATTTACCCTTGAGTGCCCCCACTGACCCCTGAAAGTCTAGCACTGATTAAGCTCAGCCATTTGAGAGCAGTATTTTGACAAATGGACAGCACACGCAGATGAATAAGGTAAAAAACAACAACTTGATTTAGTTATTTAAAGTTTATACACCAATCCTTACATTTGCTGACATTGTAATCTTTCCCTTCCCTGATTTTCTGTGAGGAGATACTTGATGCTGGCTTGGTGTTAGAAATCATTCAATATGAGTGAAGAATAAATTACTTATTTAAAAAAATCATAACTGTGAAAAAAGATCTAAATTTAGGAATAATAGATAAGTTTTTCGCAGAGTCTAAATGTTACTTTCTTGTTGATCTTGTGTTTGGTATGTGAAACTAGACTTGGGTGTTATTGAACTAACTCAATTTTGAGGTTCATTTTATTGGTATATCATTTTAGTTTCCTTCACTTGAAGCGGTAAAATCATATTTCCTTGGTAAGCAAAATTGTGTAATGAACTCAATAAGTGAAACGTGTGTCCTTACCATTGAAACCTTTTGACAGCTGTTTGTTGACTGGAAAGGAAATCACTTTAAAAAAATTTTTTTTAACCCTGTGAAGATATCAAAGGGAATGGATAGATGAATTTTTATGTTTGGTATGTCAAGCTAAACCTGGTGTTGGTCAACAAACTGAAGTTTGAGGTTACTTTTTAATGGCATCTCATTAGAATTTCCTTTACTTGAAGCTGTATGAATATAGTTATAGCTGTTTCCTTGAAAAAAAGGATCGTAATGAATCCAATAAGTGAAAAATTGTTTCCTTATTGTTGACTTTTTAGGCTTCTGTTTGTTTGTATTTACGAGTTATCTATTTCTAGGAACACACACTGGAGTAGAAAGCTAAGGGCTAGGCCAAACAGGGTTTTGGAGGATGTCTCTGGCAGTGTGTGGTGTGATTCTCGTCTTATCGGGAGGGTAGTAGAAGTTGTCATGCGAATAGAGTGCCTGAGTGATTCACAAAGAGAGGGAAAGTCATATTCTATTTTTGTGTGTGTGTGTGTGTGTGTGTGTGTGTGTGTGTGTGTGTGTGTGTGTGTGTGTCTTGTTAGATCATGGCATGGTTTGCGGAGGAAGATGAGCAAACGACAGCATTTGTGGAGCCATTTGTCATCCTGTTGATCCTGATAGCAAATGCAGTGGTTGGAGTATGGCAGGTGTGTTTCCGTTCATTAACAACATTGACTACGTTCACTGCTTGAAACAATAAGAAATTTTAAATTTTGCCAGTTTCTGTTTGTTTTTTCTTGACAACTGTGGAATGTGTAGGTGTTATTATTTTTATTTCCTGTTATTGCATTAACAGAGTATTATGCATGCATTCTTGGTATTTCTGTTGCTATGACTGTGAACTTGCCTGTGTGTGGTGTTACTTTAGACTTCAGAATCTTGTGTCAATCTGTAGGAAAGAAATGCCGAGTCAGCCATCGAGGCACTGAAGGAGTATGAACCAGAAATGGCCAAAGTGGTGCGTATTGGATCTTGTGGAGTGAAGAGCATCAAGGCCAGGGATCTAGTGCCCGGGGACGTGGTGGAAATAGCAGGTTGGAGTGCATCTATTTATTATTTTGCATTTCCACATTATGATACACTGTTTTCCTCCTAGTAATGTGAATGTATAATAATAGTTTATGAAGCAATTAGTCCCATATCTGCCATTTTAAAGGGCGTGTCCTATTCCCACTCATTCTTCACATTCTCCACCATTTTGATAGGAACTGATACGTAAAGTAGTAGAATAAAATACAATTATTTTGTTCCACTATCAGTGAGTAGGTAAAGTATTTTTAAAACTATTTTACTGCATTCTATCCAATTTTCCCTTTCTCTTACTGGATAGTTGGAGACAAGATTCCTGCCGACATCCGCATCACCACCATCCACTCCACCACTCTTAAGATCGACCAGTCTATTCTCACCGGGGAGAGCATGAGTGTTATCAAGCACACAGACCCTATTCCAGACGACAAAGCTGTAAACCAGGACAAGAAAAACATGCTTTTTTCAGTAAGTTAATCATTTTGATATTTTTTATACTCCTTCATTTATGACAATCATTTTATCTTAAGCCAAGGTGTGTATTGATGGAAACCATCTCCGTCTACCCTCCTCCATTTATTTATTTGGCTATATCTCATCTCTCTGTCTTGTTTATCTTCGTTATGTATTCATGATTTGATTGAAAGCTTCTGGACCATGATAGTGGGCATCCTCTTGGTATGGTTTCCAATCGGAAATCTGTTATGTAACATGTTTTGACTGGTAATCATTTCTCTGTAGTTAACATGTTAAGGAATAGTTTATTTTGTGTACATAATCTACAAGTATAACAGTTTGTTAAGTGTTTCTTTTCTCCTGTTAGTGCCCATGGACCCCACCTGGGAATTACTTGAACCCCTTGCCTTATGATGCAAACTTATATTGCAGGGGACGAATGTTGCAGCTGGCAAAGCTCGAGGAGTTGTGATCAGTACTGCAGTTAATACCGAGATTGGAAAGATTAGAGATGAGATTGTGTCAACAGAAGACGAAAAATCTCCACTGAAAAAAAAACTGGATGAATTTGGACAGCAACTTTCAAAGGTGTGGTTAGAATGGTTTCCAATTGAAGTCTCTGCATCGTATTGTTCAGTTCAATACCAACTTACTGATAGCCAATACACAGATCCCTTCATGTACACAACGGTACCTTTATGTACACACAGGTAGCTTTATGTACACACATGTACCTCTATATACACACATGCACCTTAATGTACACATACGGTACTTTAATGCACACACATGTACTTTCCTGTACATAGAGGTAACTTCATGTGCTTTCATATACCTTCATGCACACATGTATCTTCATGTACCTTCATCACATTCACACAATCTCCCTGCACTTATTCACTCCCTACATCTGCCAGCACTGCCCACATCTGTTTAATCTCGCTCTTCTCATGTTGTGCAGGCTATATCCATCATCTGTGTAGCAGTTTGGGTGATCAACATAGGCCATTTCTCAGACCCAGCTCATGGCGGTTCATGGATCAGGGTAAGACTCTTATGTTCACCTCATACATCTACACAAGGTTGCATGCAGCAGTTTAGAATTAGAATTCTTAAATCAATCTTTTCATTTGCATTTCTATGTACAATTACTGGTTTTCTGCTTTTAAGGCCACAAAAATGTAATCCCCCCTTTCTCATCCAAAAAATGTTCAAAATTAATGTGAGCAGGTGGTACGTGATACAAATACAGCTGCAAAAACCAACGATGACCTCAAATGATATGGTGACTTTGATATCTTTCGCTCTCCTTTCTTGTAGACCATAATAAAGGAACAAGGAAGTACACCAGACAATTACAAACCACAGTGTTTTTATGTTCACTTTCTGAGTTTTCCAATGCAGTGGACTTTCATAGTGATGTGTATTGTGTTTTTATCTGAAGGGTCTTGGTTAATATAATGAGAGGCTGGTGGATGAGAAACAGGAAATTAAACACCAGATGCCAAATTGAAAGTGGATTATTCCACTCTGGCCTTGGCTACGAGGAGTTGATGGTGAATGCATTTTTAAAAACCGCCGAACTCAGTGTCTTGTTTTTTGTTATGTTTTATGTTTCTTGGTGGTTTTTTGTGTTGTTGTTTTGTGCATACATGTGTGTGTGTGTGTGTGTGTGTGTGTGTGTGTGTGTGTGTGTGTGTGTGTGTGTGTGTGTGTGTGTGTGTGTGTGTGTGTGTGTGTGTGTGTGTGTGTGTGTGTGTGTGTGTGTGTGTGTGTGTGTGTGTGTGTAAACTCGTGTGTATTTCTTACAGTAGCTGTGAAGTCATAGAAAGCTGTCAGGTCGCGTGTACAGCTAATGCTTCTGCAATAGGTAGTTGGTGCTCCTACATCAACTAGTATGTACAGTAGGTGCTACTTACTCAGCAGTCCACAGAGCTGTAGCCCTAGAACCGGACAGAGTACAGCAAGCCAGTGTGGTGCTTCCATGGAGGAGGAAGTGGATGATCGAAACTACATGTGTATGTTATTAGGAGGAGCCAGCTGATGCTGTTGTGGTGTAGGATAACTAAGTTTTTTTCACCTGCTAAGCACACCAATGCTTGCTGTGAATGTTTCACATTTCATATTTGACATCTTCTGTCACCATTTTCAAACCCTCTTCCACACCCACACACACACACACACACACACACACACACACACACACACACACACACACACACACACACACACACACACACACACACACACACACACACACACACACACACACGCCTCCATTTTCCTCCCTCTTTATTATTGTCTGTTTCCTGTCACAGGGTGCCATCTATTACTTCAAGATTGCAGTGGCCTTGGCAGTGGCGGCCATTCCTGAGGGTTTGCCTGCTGTCATCACTACTTGTTTGGCCCTAGGAACTCGCCGCATGGCCAAGAAGAATGCCATCGTCCGTAGCCTCCCGTCTGTCGAGACACTCGGCTGTACCTCGGTCATCTGCTCAGACAAGACAGGCACCCTGACCACCAACATGATGTCCGCCAGACGAGTGAGTGGAGCTAGTATTGGTGGATGGTTTTATTTTAGCTGTGTAGCTCCATTAATGTAGTGATGCTCAATTAGTTAAGTAGTTCAAAGACATTTCTTCCATTATAATTTGCTCAACTCCACTATCATACCGGATCAAAATATTGTAAAGTGCAGATGAAATCTAAATGTTTTTGGTGGCAGTGAACAGTATCTATTCCTCATTCCTAATGTGTCGAAGCAGAACATTCAGGTGAACTGTTAGAGTGAGTGCTAAGGGTGTGGGTGGGGTGGGCAGTTGGAATGTCTGGATATTTCATAGACCAATGCTTGGAGGAATTAATGAAATATGTTGGACTTGCTCTAGCTCAAAATGTATGTGCTTGTTTCTTGTTATTGTTACATTTTTTAAGAATGCCTGTTGCTGACCTCAGGTCACCGATTTGGGTTCACTGTAGTTTGCTTGTTGGTGGTTTGCTTTGAATGTTGATTAGTGTGTGGTGTACCATGAGTACATACCCAAGGGACGGAGTTAAGTGGGAGGGAGATGGATTCAATTGCATAGAGTATGTGGGTGGGGTGGGATGGGTGGGTGGGTGTGTTGTATGTGTTACAGTTTGTGAGTTTTATTGTTTATGTTGGTGTGTGTGCGTGCGTGCGTAGCTCCATTAGTGTAGTGATGCTCAATTAGTTAAGAAGTTCAAAGACATTTCCATTATAATGAGCATTAGTTCACATAAAAAAACATTAACATAAACAATGAAACTCAAACTGTAACACGTGTGTGTGAGAGTGTTGTATTATTAATAATGAGCATTAGTTCACAGTGAACCTTTTATTGTGTGTGTGTGTTACAGTTTATGAGTTTCATTGTTTGTGTTAATTTTTTTTTTAACATGTGTGTGTGTGTGTCACTTTAATTTTTTTTTTTTTTTTTTTTTTTTTTTTTTTTTTTTTTTTTTTTTTTTTTTTTTTTTTTTTTTTTTTTTTTTTTTTTTTTTTATAGAAAGAATTGAAGAGATGCTCCATTTAATTTCTTAAATAATTTTTAATATTAGTATCCAGAGTTTTTATTGGGTTTCATTTTTGTATGGCTAATGATGAAGCGGATTTCTGAGTGCCCGGATACGTTATCCTGCAGTGCTGATACGCAGCCTGGAATTCCTCGTTACTGAAGCCTTGTGATGGAGACACAATGTCTGTGTCTAACTTTGTGCAAAGGGGCAATGCATGAATCACTCCAGATGTTTGCATTGATCAGTGCAAGACTTTCCTATCATCCTAACCCAAACAGACCACAGAGTTGGTCGTTTATGAATGTGTAATATCCTGAGTAGATAGTCACCCATGAATAGATACTTGCCTATGAACAATCAATCTGTATATGAATAGATGATCAATCTGTATGAATAAATAGTTAGTTGCCCATGAATAACGTGTGGATCATTGATGTCAACCTTGGGCAAGTGCCCACTTCACTAAGAGCTAGTCTAATTAATTTAGACATCCAGTTGTTGCTTGTCTGTGTTCAATAATTAAGTCTGCAGACGATTATTCTTTTTAAGTGCTCTTCCTTTGGCTGTATCTCTCTGAATGAACAACACTCACAGCACACAGTCTATTAATTGTTTGAGAATAAGTTTTATCTTGGGATTGTTTCTTTTCCAGTTCTTTGTAGTGAAGTCTGCATGTGATACTGGGTCTACCAGCTTCTGCGAGTTTGAGGTTGAAGGATCAACATACTCACCTGAAGGAGACATGTGAGTCACTTCAATTGGTTTGGTGGCTAATTCACCCTGTTTCGTGAAGGGGTAAATTTCCTTTTAGTTGATTGAGTTTTATAAACCTAGTTGGAGTTGCTAACTGTGTGTGTGTGTGTGCGTGCGTGCGTGTGTGTGTGTGTGTGTGCAGATTACTAGAGGGGAAAAAGGTGAAGGGATGTGATCACAAAGAGAGCCTCAAGGAGCTCATGGATATTTGCATGCTCTGCAACGATTCAGGACTTGCATATAACGAGGTAAGCATCTTGTGGTGTGATGGAATAAACTTACTCATTGCTTCACCCTGTTCCCCCACTTCCTCTCCAACCTCCTTTTTCTCTCTCTCCAGGATCGAAAATTGTTTGAGAAAATTGGTGAACCTACTGAAGTGGCGCTGAAGGTGCTGGCGGAGAAGGCGAATGTTATGAACTTGGACCTCTCTGGCATGAGTGGCCAGCAGAAAGCATGTGCCTCCTTCAAGGCTGCCCAGGATGAATTCTATAAGGAGTTCACACTTGAGTTTTCAAGGGATCGGAAGTCGATGAGTGCATATTGTCGCTCTAAAGTGAACAGTTCTTCCAAGCCTCTCATGTTTGTAAAGGTGAGGAGAAACAGGGCTAAAACAACAACAAAAAGCCTCCTCAGGGAAGGGGGTGTGTAATTGTACATTTGTTGACTTGTTTGTATTAACAGACTCTATTGTGTGTGACTCTGTTTGTTGACCTTGGGTATAGGGAGCTCCCGAGAGCATTCTGGAACGATGCACATCTGTCCGCGTCAATGGGAATGAAAAGGTACCGTTGACTCCACAGATCCAAGATGATATCATTGATGTGATCCACAGATATGGCACAGGTGAGGACTTAGACGGCTACCCTAGCCCTTGGGCTAAATGGCATAGAATGTGTGTGTGTGTGTGTGTGTGTGTTGGGGTGGACAGGGGGGTGTAGCCTTGATGGCCAATAGTTGTATCCAAGATGACGGTGAGGAATGTTTAGGGTGATCATAGTTAGGGTGAGGCCAAGGGTGATTATGCTACGTCACTCTTTATTTCCGCATTGCTTTTAGTTGCATTTTGAGTGGTTTCTTTTTGTTTCACATTGTAGGAACAACAGAAATACAAAAACTGAAATAAGTGGCTAGGGTTTTTATAGTCATTTTTATTATTGTGCAGCCCTTCATCATATTCCATAGCTTTTGCCTTCTCTTCTAATTGGTGCCCTACTCAGAGTCCAATTCCCCCCCCCCCCCCCCCCTCTCCCTCCTGTTGACCTGGCACCCATTCTTCTTCCTCCTATCCATTGACAACCTTCCCCCCACTCCAAACTTCCTTCCCATTTCTCTCTTCTTGGTCCTCTTTGGCTTGATAATGGTTTAGAGCTTCTGTTTGTGAGTACAAAAAAAACTATTTGTGTGTCAGGTATATGGAAAATAAAATGCCTACAGGCGTTTGCCAGGGATGTTCTATATATCAAAATGAGTGTCCATATTAAATTACTTTTCTCCATCCTATTCCCACTTTCTCTTCCATTTTCCTCCTTCCCCTTCTCTCCCTCTCTACTCCTCCCCTCCCTCTCTACTCCTCCCCTCCCTCTCTATTCCTTCTCTCCCTCTCTACTCCTCCCCTCCCTCTCTACTCCTCCCCTCCCTCTCTACTCCTCCCCTCCCTCTCTACTCCTCCCCTCCCTCTCTACTCCTCCCCTCCCTCTCTACTCCTTCTCTCCCTCTCTACTCCTCCCCTCCCTCTCTACTCCTCCCCTCCCTCTCTACTCCTCCCCTCCCTCTCTACTCCTCCCCTCCCTCTCTACTCCTCCCCTCCCTCTCTACTCCTCCCCTCCCTCTCTACTCCTCCCCTCCCTCTCTACTCCTCCCCTCCCTCTCTACTCCTCCCCTCATTCCTCATCCATCCCTTACCACACCCCCTCACTCCGCCCTTCTCTGTGACCCTCCCCCTCATAGGTGCGGACACTCTCCGTTGTCTGGCCATGGCCACAGTAGAGCAGCCAGGACCAAGGGAAGAGATGAATCTGGAGGACTCCAAGAACTTTGTCCAATACGAGGTGGGCGTGGTCTTATTAAGTAGTGCGTGGGTGGGTATGTGTGAATGCACTACCAAGTGGGTTATTAGTGTGTGCATGAATGCTTGCATGTGCCTGACAAAGTTATTTTGGAGATATATGTATCATCGGAAATATTTGTAGGTCTAGTGCTTGTGTATGTGCACACTGCATGCACCACCATGTCCCTCTCTGTGAGAGTTCCTGCTAATGACTGAGCAACTATCTCTAGCCGATCTGTAAGATAACTCAACATTATCACTGACTTTAGCTCTCCCCTTAACCTTGATCTTGCCCTATCTCTAGAAGCTCACTGTCTGTGATAATCTATCTCAGTCCTGCATCTGGTAAAGTGTGGGTGCTCTGATGTAGATTTTGTTGACATTCGAGTGTGATCTGAATATACCTAATAGCCATGTCATCGGGATTGACCAAGGTCTCACTGGACATACAATGGTGGCTGTTAGGATGCAACTTACTCCGAGTATGCCTTTGAGTGATTACAAGCACTTTAGCAAGAGTGTGAACTTTCATGGAGAAGTTGTAGAAAGAAAATTTGTGATAGAGGTGCTGGTGTAACTGGTGTATCTGGACTGGTCCCTTCCACTTTACTCATTGATCATCTCACTGCGACTGGAGCAGGTCCGGTCTGTATACTGTATCTGGTCAAATGCAGTGTTAGTGTGCTTCAATTGGATGTTACACAGTGCTTTGTGGTATGCAAAGAAAAAAAAGAAAAGAAAAAAAAGATGCTTACCGCATGTATTCATTTAATGTGTAACCATATAGCTAACACTTAAACTCACTAGCAGAAAACCCTTCCCTATGGGCGGTTACTAAGTCGGCCACCTGCAGTAACAAACATGTTTAGTTTGCTTTATGTAGCATGTAGGGATTAGTGATACCAATCTCATTAATCAAACAAACATGATACGATTGATGGGCATGCCAAGTTTATGTGATAGGTTGTGTGCATTATCACCAAACCACACCCATTTTGAAAAGCGCACCCATAGCAACCTGGTCTGAATGAAACCTATGCAAGGACATGCAGTGAGGTGCCCTAATCAATTATTGAAAATTTCGTGAAGATGCCTCTAGCGGACAGACATGCAGACAGACAAACAAACTGTGAATTATAGTTAAATGCCATTCCACTGTAATTATGATACTGTGCACTCTCGCTGTTTTCTTGATGATGAGGAATATATACAACCCATACACTCCCTCTTTGTTTGCGAACAAGGACATTGCAAGTGTTGAAAGGAAAAAAGTATCCTATCGTTGGAGATTAGTATAGTATTTCTTTTTCTACTCTCCCACCTCAATGATGTCTATACACAATCTGTTTGCTTCCGGAGAGGGTGTAATGCAAGATACATGTTGGACAGGAGAATAATTTGTCTTACATGTTTGGATCTATAAAACGTGTTCTTCTTTTAAAGTTTATTAGCTTTCTTTTGATGAAAATGTATAACAGTTTTGTGAGATACTTTGAAAGCTTTTCTCCTCCATTTTTTGTCTAGTTTAATCTAGTTTTTAAAAATATCAATCTCACTTCACACCATGTTAGAACGTGTGCATGCCTAAGGAACTGGAGGCACTTGTCCTCTAAAAACTCTGAGGAAGATCAGCATGGAGCTTGCTGTGATTTCATCAAGTCATTGTACTGTGATGTGTAGCTGGCTCTGTCAAGAGTGTGAACTGCTTTCACAGAAACTGTATTTCTATCTGCTGGTCCCAATGAGCTGACAACTTCTCCATGAATTTGAACACACTTTTGAAGGATGTAGTACTTTATTGATAGATGGGGCAAGGCGAGATGATTCTTTTTTCTTTCATTTACAAATAAGTATTTCCATTTTGCTAGATTCTGTCCAAATAAATATGTATTCCCTTGTGAGAGACACTACCCTAACGCTGGGTCTATGTGTGTCATCTGTGAACGTATGTATTCTCAGCGTGAGATGTAATTCAACAAACCTTTATCTTGTGTGTGTTTAGAGTGACATGACATTTGTGGGTGTGGTGGGAATGTTGGACCCTCCTCGTCCGGAGGTAAAGTGTGCTATTGAACGGTGTGGGGACGCAGGAATAAGAGTCATTGTCATCACGGGTGACAACAAAGCCACAGCCGAGGCCATCTGTCGGAGGATTGGCGTGTTTGGGCCTGAGGAGGACTGCAGAGGTATTGTGCGTGTGCCTGCGTATGAGCAATGTGTGTCTGTTGTGGTGACATGCGTACTGTTATGGAATGTTAACTGGTTTATAACTTCATGTTATTCAATTAGTACAGCATGTTTTTGAACATTTCCTGTATCTGGCTTTTAATTGGTTAATAGGAAAGGTACAGTTAGGCTATAATAGACTCAGAGAGACCATGAGTATTGGACTGTGTGGTGCCACATTTATCACTCAAATCCTTTAATGTTTGTTGTGGTTTTTTTTTTTTTTGTTTTTTTTTTTGTTTTTTTTTTTTAATATGAGGGAGTATGATAATTTAAAATATCTAAATTTAAGTTTTGGCTAATGATGAACTGGATTTCTGAGTGAAGGGTTTCCCCCTTTATGTGCTGATAGAGCAACCAGGAATTCCTCGTTACTGAGGCCTCTCTCACTCTTTCTCTCTCTTAAGGAGACAATTGTAGGTGCCCCATGCGAATTACCTCAATCAAAGTTTGTTCCAGTTCATCAATTGATTTTGGAACCATGAGCATTTTTGGGGGGGGGGGGGGGGGGGGGTTTATTTATTTATTAATTTTTTTATTTATTGTTTTTTGGTGGACAATTCATGCATATCACCCAACCAGCATTTCATTTTTAATTTTGTCCTGTTTGGCATGTAGGTCAATCGTATTCCGGTCGTGAGTTTGATGAAATGGATGAAGCTCAACAGAAAAGTGCATGCATGTCTGCCAAGTTGTTCTCCCGAGTGGAGCCTTCTCACAAGAGCAAGATTGTCGACTATCTGCAGAAGAATGGAGCTGTGGCTGCAATGGTACAAAGTGCAGTCATTTAGAGTCTGTTATTCTCACCTCTCTTTTTTCCCTCTCTCTCAAAGTTGACTAGCTTGTGGTTTGGTTGTAGTCGGGAGGATGAGATGGGGCTCTGAGGATCCAAGTGTGGGTCCAATGGTGCATGGATTAGAAGTTGTATTTTATATTCCACTTTTTTGAGTTCCACTTTTTTGAGTTCCTTTTTTTTGAGTTGATTTAATTATCTGCTTTCGGCAGCACATTGGCAGTGCGTGTCCACCTTTACAGTTTATGCACCTTCCCCGAACCTTCCCCGAACCTTCCCCCTGTGATTGTGCTGTTTCTGCATTAGTACTGAGCTATTATACAGGTGGCTGCTGAAGCCACTGTAGTTATTTCTTTATCTTATTTAAGAACTTTTATGTCTCCCCAGGCTTATAGCCTACAATTTTTCCACCATATTGAGTTGTCTTAAATAAAAAATGTTTTTTCCGGTTGCCATTTCTCTTCCTGCTACCTCTCCCTTTCCCCTCATTTACTTAGTATGGCATTTGTGTGGAACTGTTGGGTCTAGAAAGTATGTAATTCTAAATAATCTTTATTTGCTCCATGCAGTACATTGCAGTGTTGCATTGCTGATTTGGAGCAATAGTTATTTGGTTTTGAGCTCCATCCTTAAGTTGTTGTGATGTGTGTTATAGTAGCATTTTTGTTAGTGCATGATAAGTAGAGTGCGCTTTATATGGAACTATAGCAGTGGTTGGATATCATCTGCAGAGGCTTGGGAGGGACGACCAACATCAACCCTGTTGTCAGACTGTCAGGTAGTTAGTTATCTATCACAGTAAATCTTCCTGGAGTGCCACATTGCATGATGGACTGCAGCCATTAGGGAAGAGTGATTGGCTCCTTGTGCACTCCAAACATGATCAAAGCTCCCAAAACTAATGAGTTGTTATGGCAATCCTTTGAGTCGCTGTTGTAAACTGCACAAGTTTTGGCCTCTGATCTTACTTGTGTTAAAACCGGCAGCTACATTGTATGGTATCTGTTAAAAAGGACCATTGTTCAGTGAAGGAATCCAATACTTGCACTGCTAGTCTTTTCAACAGATATTCATTTGTTTCTGAATAATATCCTCCTTATTTTGTTTGTTTCATCCTAACCCTGTTTGTTAGTGATGCATTTGTTGTTTTTTAATCAGTTGATTGTATGCAAGCCATAGTTTCATGAACGTGGAGGTTAGATGAGTATTTAGCATTTTATTTATATTCTCTCCCTCTCTCAAGACTGGTGATGGTGTAAACGATGCCCCTGCACTGAAGAAGGCGGAGATTGGAATAGCCATGGGCTCTGGCACTGCCGTGGCTAAGACTGCTTCAGGTTAGACAAGTATAACAATCACTAAGTGTATTTACAGCAATCTAGCTTGGGAAAGGAATGGGTAGGTGAGAGGGTTGGTCGTGGAGTCTGTGTTACTCCCCGCTGGTGGCTAGTGTTCCTGGACACAACCACCAATTGGTGGTGACTCTAGCTTCCACTGTAAGAGGAGATGAGGGCGTTGTGTGTGTGTGTGTGTGTGTGTGTGTGTGTGTGTGTGTGTGTGTGTGTGTGTGTGTGTGTGTGTGTGTGTGTCTGTGTGTGTGTGTGTGTGTGTGTGTGTGTGTGTTCTTGGTGAGGGTTGAACATCCACATGGTTGATTAGTCTGATTCACTGGTGATAGTAGAGAGCAGGAATAAAATTATGGTGTGTGGTGGGAGTAGGTTGACTGGTAGTGAAGCACGGTGCATAATCGAAGCATGGTGCATGATGGGTGACACTTTATTATTAGTTGTTTTAAAAAATACATTTTTAGAAATGGTTCTTGCTGATGACAACTTCTCTACCATTGTGGCAGCTGTTGAGGAAGGAAGAGCTATTTACAACAACACAAAACAGTTCATACGATACCTTATCTCTTCCAACATTGGAGAAGTAGTCAGGTGCGTGTACTTGTTGACCTTCGATATGATACAGACAATGAAATAGTTTGTGGTTGGTAAGATATGTAGATAAGATATGATGCAAAAGCTTATCCATTCTCTGACAGAGTGCTGGTGTGAGAGAGGGGGATCTGTGAAGGTAGTGTGTGTGCGTGCTGTGGGCGTGGGAAGGGGTTTTCTCTACCCACCCCCTCCTGCACACATCCTTACTTCCCTCACCAATTCCTCCTCCCATCATCACACTCACTCAAAGACTGACAAGAATGCAGACTGATCTTATAGTGGACTAGCCAGGTAGCTCATATATTTCCAACCTAATGAAGCAACCTGTGTTGTTACCTTGAGGGTATGTATTGTACACAAGTTTACAGTGCTCTCATGGAGAAAAATGTCCTAAGATATTCTCCATATGGCAATTATACATCATACATAGGCAAACTCCCCTCTCTTCCCTCCTAACTTTTTTATCTAGTTCTGGAACTCAGCATGGGGTTTGGTTGTCACCAGAAACATTTTGGTGGCCACTTTTACAAGGTGAGTCTGGTAGTTTATCCAGCCACATGGAGAATTTGATTCTACTTGGAGACTTCTGGTAATTAGATTCTTTATGAACTTCTTCAGAGTTTGCCCATTTGCCGTGGGAAGGTGCTGGTGCAGTGCTTCCCCCCCCTCCCCCAGAAGAATCCTCACGGCTTTCCCGTGCCAATATCAAGTTAGATGTTAGTGCTAGTGTGAGTGAGGCAGCAGGTTAGATTGAATGTCCAACACTGGATGAGTCCAGCTGATATGCTTTTTCTGAACATTTTTGATGCAAGCAAATTAGTTAAGTATTTCATGATGATTTGGTATCATAGAAGCACTGCTCTAGCTGCAGCTGCCATTTCAAGTTGGAAAAATATGGGAGGAATTCTTTAACACTAACATAACTATTATCTGCAATTAACATCTCAGCAGGTGAGGAAAGGACTATTCAGAAAGTCATTAACATAAATTATCTGCAATTAACAAGTTATCGTGTGCTGGGCACCTGCCAGTGTTGGTGCTGGTTCAGTGGTTTTCAAGGCTGGATGCTTGCTGGTGTAAAGGCTTGGCACTTTTTGGTTGAGAGTTATGCTAGAAATGAATTTTAAAATCCTTGATATGGAGGTTGAACGATTTTGTGTGATTGCTGTGTCAATGCGGTGAAAGAGACACCTTCCAACTGGAAAAGCCATGGCAGGCCAGTTGACAGAGGTCCAATATTTATACCATTAAGGGCTAAAACTTTTATTAAATGTGCACTCATGCGAGTTATTTTTACGCTTAAAGGTTTCCTTCCTCTAGACACTGATTAAATTTGCATTCCTTTCCTCTGAAACATCCTTATTCTTGGTATTAAAGTTGTGGATATGTTATCATGGTGTCCACCTACGTAGCAGTCAGTGTATTAACATGTACATCCACCCCTGAGCTATATGTCCTGCCTAAGAAAAATGAACTAATGTTACTATATGTAAGGCCACAGCAGTTTAATTTCTTATTTCTCATCACACATACACAAAAATCAAAATCAGTGGGAGTGGGAGGGCACACAATACAAACACAGTTGCAAAAAAAATGCAGCACTGTCCTCAAATGATCTGGTGACTTTGATGTCTTAAGCTTAGTTCACAGTGCACACACCGCATAGACGCAAGGACACGTACTGTGCTTTGTGTGCACTAATTTTGTCAAAACGCACTGCAAGGAGTGTTTTTTAATGACCACATTTACGCAATGCAGGGTACATGTTGGTATGTCTATTCAGTGCGCACACTGGGAACCAGGCTTAAGGATCTGCTTTCTTAGTAGACCATAATAAAAGGAACAAGGAAGTACACCAGACACAAACCAGTGTTTTCATGTTCACTTCCTGAGTTTCCAATGCAGTGGAGTTTCCTAGTAATTTGTATTACGTGTTTTATCTGGAGGATCTTGATAATGGGGCCAGTGGATGAAGAACAGGAAATTAAGCACAAGCTGCCTAAAGAAAATGAGAGAAACTATTAAAATAAATCCAGCTGCAAAAAGAAATCACACTGCGGCTCCATCCCTTCCCTCCTCAACCCCCTGACCTTCAAATGTTGTCTGCCTACACTACTTTAAACAAAGTCACTGTAGCATGAAAATAGTGTTTTATGTGTCATTCATTAAAGCTTTTTAAAATGCCGAAATAAACACTTATTTACTCCTCATATCAGGTGAGTCTATTAGTATCTGTAGGATTTGTTCTAGTGTAATGCTTGAAGGAGAAATAGATTACTTGATTCCTTTTGGTATGCAAGCTGCTCACTCAATAAGCAGAACTATAGTCCCCACTATTAGCAATTGTTTTGATTGTGTTCGATCTTTTGAGTATCTCCGTAACGTTTCTTTCTCCTTCCTCTCACACACGTATGTCTATGTTCAGCATCTTCCTGACGGCAGCGCTGGGTCTCCCCGAGGCCTTGATCCCTGTGCAGCTGCTGTGGGTCAACCTCGTCACAGACGGTCTTCCTGCCACCGCTCTTGGCTTCAATCCTCCAGATGTTGATATCATGCAAAAGGCTCCCCGGACCACCAAAGACCCTCTCATCAGCGGCTGGCTGTTCTTCCGTTATTTAACCATCGGCATTTATGTTGGCATTGCCACAGTGGGCGCTGCTACATGGTGGTTCATGTTCTATAATGGCGGGCCCCACGTTTCTTTCTATCAGCTGGTAAGGTGTCGTTTTTATGTTGAGCTCCTGTAATTTCTGTTGTGTGTGAGTAATGAAGTTAATTCTCTCTTTCTCTCTCTCTCTCCTGCAGAGGCACCATCTCCAGTGCACTGAGAATAACACTATATTTGAAGGTGTGGACTGCGAAATCTTTGATGATCTTCACCCGATGACCATGGCACTTTCTGTTCTGGTGACAATTGAGATGCTCAATGCCCTTAACAGGTTTGTTGTAGTATTCATTAAAACTTATTTGACACTCGAGCAGTGTGTATTTAATTAGCTACAAGTGGAGCAACTGTCAACTTGTTGATCATTTGTGTGGTTCAATTCACTGATTTAAAGTATTGATCCCAAATTGATGCAAATATTGGAGGAAAAAAAAAGAAGATTATTTCATATAAATTGACAGATGAGCAAATTTGTTACCTCCCAAACATTTCATGGATTGCACCACTTTTCCCATGAGGCTAGGTAGTGGTCACTAACTTACTCGTAACAAGTAGACTAGTACTAAATAATAATGTTGATATGGTAAAGGTCGTTATTTTAGGATTATTGGCTAACATACAAAATGGTAAGAATCGTTATTTCAAGTTACCATTCTTGAAATAATCGCATGCTAGTGGAAGGCAAGGTGCAGAAGGGATGGTTGTTGGAATAAGCAGGGACAGACAGGCAGGCAGGCAGGCAGGCAGATGTACATACAATTTGATGTTGTAGCTCCATGACTCAGCACACACACACACACACACACACACACACACACACACACACACACACACACACACACACACACACACAGCTTGAGCGAGAACCAGAGTCTGTTGATGATGGGTCCTACCAGGAACTTGTGGTTGCTTGGAGCCATTGCTCTCTCCTTGGGCCAGCACATTCTCATTCTCTACACTCCAATGCTGGCTGTAAGTTGTCTGACTGGGGCTGCAGGGTGGGCATGTGGAAAACAATTGTGGTACTATTTTGTTTGAACTCAATTGGTTGTTGTTAGTGTGTGTGTGTGCGTGCTTGTGTGTGTAAGTGTGTGCGTGCAAGTGTGTGTGTGTGCAAGTGTGTGTGTGTGCAAGTGTGTGTGTGCAAGTGTGTGTGTGCAAGTGTGTGTGTGCAAGTGTGTGTGTGTGCAAGTGTCTGTGTCCAAGTGTGTGTGTGTGCAAGTGTCTGTGTGTCCAAGTGTGTGTGTGTGTGTGTGTGTGTGTGTGCAAGTGTGTGTGTGTGCAAGTGTGTGTGTGTGCAAGTGTGTGTGTGTGCAAGTGTGTGTGTGTGTGTGTGCAAGTGTGTGTGTGTGCAAGTGTGTGTGTGTGCAAGTGTGTGTGTGTGCAAGTGTGTGTGTGTGCAAGTGTGTGTGTGTGCAAGTGTGTGTGTGTGCAAGTGTGTGTGTGTGCAAGTGTGTGTGTGTGCAAGTGTGTGTGTGTGCAAGTGTGTGTGTGTGCAAGTGTGTGTGTGTGCAAGTGTGTGTGTGTGTGCAAGTGTGTGTGTGCAAGTGTGTGTGCAAGTGTGTGTGCAAGTGTGTGTGCAAGTGTGTGTGCAAGTGTGTGTGCAAGTGTGTGTGCAAGTGTGTGTGCAAGTGTGTGTGCAAGTGTGTGTGCTAGTGTGTGTTAGTTAATCCTTATATTTTTTGTGGTGATCTCTGTGTTATTTGTATCTGGTGGAAATAGCTTGTTCGGTGGCTCTTTTCCATTCACTTACATAACCAAACATTAGCACGTAAGACCAACTCAAAAAAAGAGAGATGTTTTTCCCTCTCCCCCCCTCTCTTTTCAATTAAGTTAACCCCATCCCTCCCTTTTGGTGTTTGAAACAACGAGGATATAGAGGTCTAGTGGAGTTGGCAAGTGGCTAAAGTTTGAGGTGGTTGCTGTTTGGTGTTTTACTCAAATGTATCTCTCACTAAACAGCTCTACTTTCTTACTGGCGTATCTGCTGTTTATGTGTGTGGGTGTCTTGGTGACAAACTCAATTGTTATAGGACTTAATTTTGTTCAGCTCTGCTATTTTGGCACTTCTGGTTTATGCTATATTGCATGTACTCTAGAGTGGTATACTTGTTTATGTCACCAACACACCTTACCGTATATAGCAGGTATGAGGCCATACATTATGTAACCTTAATGCTGCCATGAACAGCCAACTGAACTTGGATGTATTTTTTTCTCCCCCAATCCTTCTAATTTCCACCTGACACTCTCTTTGTATATTTCTTCTATCCATTTCCATCTGCTTGCCTCTGTTCCTTACCTACATCTTCTCTACTGTCGTCCTCTTTCCTTCCCTCTCTCTCTTGCCCTCACTCCCTCCCTCTCTTACCCTCGCTCCCTCCCTCTCTTGCCCTCGCTCGCTCCCTCCCTCTCTTGCCCTCGCTCGCTCCCTCCCTCTCTTGCCCCTCCCTCCCTCCCTCTCTTGCCCTCCCTCCCTCCCTCTCTTGCCCCTCCCTCCCTCTCTTGCCCCTCCCTCCCTCCCTTGCCCCTCCCTCCCTCCCTCTCTTGCCCCTCCCTCCCTCTCTTGCCCCTCCCTCCCTCTCTTGCCCCTCCCTCCCTCTCTTACCCCTCCCTTGCCCCTTTCTCCCTCTCTTGCCCCTCTCTCCCTCTCTTGCCCCGCTCTCCCTCTCTTGCCCCGCTCTCCCTCTCTTGCCCCGCTCTCCCTCTCTTGCCCCGCTCTCCCTCTCTTGCCCCGCTCTCCCTCTCTTGCCCCTCTCTCCCTCTCTTGCCCCTCTCTCCCTCTCTTGCCCCTCTCTCCCTCTCTTGCCCCTCTCTCCCTCTCTTGCCCCTCTCTCCCTCTCTTGCCCCTCTCTCCCTCTCTTGCCCCTCTCTCCCTCTCTTGCCCCTCTCTCCCTCTCTTGCCCCTCTCTCCCTCTCTTGCCCCTCTCTCCCTCTCTTGCCCCTCCCTCGCCCCTCTCTTGCCCCTCCCTCCCTCTCTTGCCCCACCACCTTCTCTACTGTCTTCCTCTTCCCTCCCTCCCTCTCTTGCCCCTCCTCTTGCCCCTCCTTAATTGCTATCCATATCAGCAGACAGTGTTTCAGATCACTCCTCTCAATACTGTGGAGTGGGTGGCCGTCATTTTCTTCTCCCTCCCTGTCATTATCGTTGATGAGGCCCTAAAGTACTTGTCACGTCAAAGAGGTAGGTAGATTCTGCAACTATACTCATGTGGTGCATTGGAATAATCGAATCAAGAAAATTTCCCAGCAACATGTGACTTGGTGGTTAAAGAAATTGACCACTGCTGTATGAACTAGTATCCTTTGGTTAGAATGCTTTGTTCATCTTGAGGAGATGCAAGATTATTCATAAATATTTCTGGCGGTTTCATATCTGCAGTCAGGTTGAGGATACACACACATAAGTGTGTGCGTGTGTGTGTGCACGCTAATGCCTAGCTTGGTGCACGATAAAGCCATAAACTCCAAGATTCGTGCTAAATAAAGCCATGAGCCCTACAATCTGCCTTTCATAATTCTGTTTCCTTCCCAGTGGATTCATCATTTGAAATAAAATTATTAATTTTTTTTAAAAATTTTTTAATTTTTTTATTTTATTTTATTATTATTATTATTATTTTTTTATTTCATTTTATTTAAAGTATTAAAAAAAAATTAAGTAGCAATGATTTCATGATGTTATTCTTTTATTTTAGAAATAGAAGCAAAGAAGAAGAGAGTTTGAGAAGGAAACATTCGAAAGAAGGAAAAAAAAAGAAAGCCAAATACTATTATTGTGGCATGTAGTCTTAAATCACGACAATTTTATTTAGGATAAAGTAGACACCCACATTATCTATTTTATTTTTATTTAGGTAAATGCAGTGTATTATATTAGTCATAACATTCTTTCTTCATTGATAACATGTTATGTTTCAAAACATCCCCCACCCTCTCCTTCCGCCTTTCTCTCTTTTACTCTTGTACTATGCTGTGTAGAAAATGTTGGTGTTTTTAATTGGTTTGCTAAAACAAGGGACATTGGATGTGTTGTTCTTTGTTAGAAATGTCTAGTGATCATCTTATTTTCCCATCATTGATTATATTATTTAGTAAATGCTCAAGAAAATGGAGAAAAAACTGGGGTGTGAGAGAATGTGGTGTGGGTGGTAGTGGACTTAGAACATCGTAGAACCCCTTCCCCTGTTATATAAGTTGCCAAAATGCTGCTTGGGTTGGACTAAGGAAAGTGAGAGCTTGGTTGGGGGAACCAGATTTTACCTGCCTATGGTCAGGTACGTGGCTTCATCCAGAGTTGATCGCTCTTCTGGCTCCACTTAAAGATGTTGGGTACCATGGAATTCTTAATTGATTTGATTGATTTATGATCATGTTGACTGAATGTGGGGGATTGTGGGTCAAACATAATTTAAATGAATATTCCAATTTTTTAGATGAATATTTTTAACTGTGCAAGTGGATGCTGCAAAAGGGGTACATTTAGTGATAAAAATCCTCAGTTAAAAGTGAAAAAATGTACACCACGAAATTTAAAATTGATTGACATGATCATGTTGTTAGTAGAGTTGTGGGAGGGGTTAAAAATAATTTAGATAGATATTTCAACATGCAAGCAAGGGTTGTCAAGATTTAGTAATAAATTTGGTGTGGTGCCTATTGGCACATAGAAATAATATAAGGTGGTAGCTGTAAGCTAATGCTACTTAATACTATCTACAAACAGTACAAGCAGAAGATCATTGAGTGTAGATTTTATGTGCTAAAATTTCATTAATGCCACAGGATTGACAATTTAATGATACTGCATGTTAGTATAAGGATTTCAGGGACAAATTAAATTTAAGGAAAGTGGCTTGAATTTGTTAGTAAAAATGTACTTCTGCATTATTTGCCCACTGTTTAGGTGCATATTAAATGATTATCATTGACTTTCCTTACCACACAACATCTAACCACACTCACTTCAGGGCATGAGCATTTTAAAGTGGATGAGCTGATCACCACGCCATATAGTTTTTCAGGCTCTTTTTTTTTTTTTTTTTTTTTTTTGCATGGAAACTTAATTTCTTTTTTCTTACCAGGGGAACCTCCTTTCAAAAATGTGTATAATGAATTGCCTCATGCCGAACCCCCACCAAATTTGATTCCATTTTGACCAAACCTAGGGGCATTGAATTGCACCCAGCAAACAGACACACCAATTTTATATATACTAGTGGGGAAAAACTAGCCTTATGGGTGGGCTGTATTCACAAGTGTCTGCTTTGAAAACGTAAACTTTTAAATAAAAGTGAACATGTGATTAGGTCAAAATGCATTTTTAGAAGTACTGTTTGATATTTTTAGCCCTACACAAGGAGGAAGAGGTGTGGTTAAATGGGACCCACCCCATCTTATTTGAAGGTTCAAGTTTTGCCTCTATGTTAAAGTTTTAGGCCTGTAGCTTCTTTCTTTTTTCTGACAAAAGTACCATTTTTGGCCTTTTTTAAAATAAGAAAGGGGTGTGGCTATATAGACACACTCAAGACATTCCCCTGGTGACATTAATTCTAAACATATATGGGTTTGTGGCTCTAACTTCAACTGTTCAAGTGTGAATCAAGGATACTAAGGACAGATTGATGTCCCATGTGAATATCCACAGCCCTTGCATGTGTGGAGAAAAATGTCTGACCTTGTCAATGTATTCAATATTTTAGTTATTTGTTCTTCAAACCAGTTTATTCAATAGTCTTTTAAGCTGCTAATTTGTCAGGGTGGTTCTAAAAGGTAATAGTGATAGTAACTATTGTGTGAATAAATTATAATTTTCGTAAACCTCAAATCTCCCATTAAAAATATCTACAGAGAAAAGGACCAAAGTGATATTTTTTTTGCTCCAAAAAGAAGCCCAATTTCTTGGAATATAGCCCATTTTAAACTTGGGCTCCCCAAATCCGCAGTGCCTAGATTTTGGGCCTCGTTACACACGCATAGAGCGACAATTTTTGGCGGGCCTGGGAAGTTTGTGGTGTTGATAAATTTTTGGGTTGATTACCTTTTATTTTGTGGTTTGTTTTGTTGTTGACAACCGCAGTTGCGAGAAGGTAATGGTTGAACATTTATGGTGACCTAAACAGTGAAGGGGTACCTCCAGGTGGTGATAAAACGAAGGTGTCTTCAAGACTGGTGAGAATTAGTTACCACGTGGCTCCTAGAGCACTCTCTATCCATGTTTCTCCTAGTAGGAATGGATGCCGTTGGGAGGTTGGGTCAGCTAATAGCTTGGCAGGAGGAACAAAGAAGAACTCTTATCTTGCAACAACAATGGGAGATGCGGAAGCTGGAGCAGAAGAGGCCACAGGAGGTGTTCGAGGATGTAGTCCTGCATAGCAGTGAGTAGAATTTCAACTTAGAATTTCAACTTTGAATTTCAACTTTCACTGAAAGTAATAATAGTCCTGTGTAGTTAGTGTAGGCCCTGAATAATAAACTCATGGCAAATTCATCTACTAGTCCCAGAGGTTATTGAATGTTATGGAATAATTGAGTGATCAACATTTTTTCTAATAAGATATTTCTTAAGAAATCATCCAAATTTGATCAACCTTGCCCATATCATACACTATACCTGTGGAGACTTACTAATATCATCCCTCATTACTGTGTGAGTGAAGGGGGAAGTGGAGACATGATAATATGACAGGTACATTTGTAGTACAAGTGAAGCTACTTGGGTTTTAGAATGAATTGTCAGGCTATACATACATTTTATTATGTGCTTGCCATGCCAAATTTTTATTGCTGTGTTGTTTTTGGCCATATTTAATTTTTGTAATAGCAAAGCACAGCATTTAGGATAGTTTAGTATCCGTCAAAATGTAGGTTGTTTAAGGAATTAGAACTTTGACCCTACCATAAACATTTACTTCTGAGCTCATCAATGACTCCCAGATCAGAATATATTTCTAGGTTGAGTAAAGAAGGAGGTGATGATAGTAATAGCCATAATGACCAACTAGCTAGCTTGAAAGCTGAAGGTGAATGTGATGGATGGAAGATTACTTTTCCAGAGGAGCAGCAGTAACATGCAAAACATTATTTGCACTTGATCAAGAATTCTTTGTGGTTACCTCTTTTGTGTTTACTCACTTGGCCAATGACTAAATACTGTATTGGTATGGACGTGTAGCTTGACTAGCAAAGGGAATGGCTCAATTCATCAATTGTTGCTGATTAAATTATCAGAGAATTTAAGGATCACTCCTTATGACATACTAGAAGAATGTACCTGGAATTGCCTGGGCCAGATATATATTTTTTGTGATGGATGCACAAAGCAATTTCTTACACATAGCTGGATAGTCACCCAAACACAATATAAACATGATCACTACTCTCTACAGTCATGTCTCTTAAAAATTTGATTTCTCAGCTGCCTATTGTGGCTGACACAGGTGTTTTTGGCATTTCTCAGGCAATTTGGTTGATATTCTGGTAAAGGGTCATTAATAGCACATACCCACTCTACCCACCCTAGTCTGGCAGACCACACCTTCCTTGGAAGGGTCGTTGGCCTTGGCTATAATTTTGGTTCCCTTCCCCAGGATTCATGGACAATCACACTTAGTGTGTATTGTCCATTTAAAAAAATTTTTTTTTGGGGTAAAATATCTCTCAAATTAGTAGCTGGACAGGCTCATAACTTGCTCAAACTGTTTCAAACTCTGGCCTAAAATCGTTAACTGCATTCCAGCGGGACTAATTTTGTTGCTTTGGACACCAGACCCTCCTGATAGTATTTTTGAAGCTGTGGCCAACCTGACTATCCCCCCCCCCCCCCCCCCATATAAGTAAAATAAACAAAAATTAAATGACTGCAATTGGGAAATTTGTAAAGTTCTACCACTTTATAATTTTCCTTACTTTTCAAATGCCAACAATCCAGGATAGTATAGCTGCAACTGTTCTCTCCTTTCTTGTAAGGGATTGTTTTGCTTCTGTGAAAGGAAACGGGAGAGAGATAACACTGCAGCAGCTTCAATTGTGGAGTGCGGGCTTCAGAAAAGTAAGGAAAATTATTATACTTTTGTCTATATTCATTGTTTCCATTTACTGTTCAGTTAATTAACCTGTCATAATTCTGAAGAACCCATGGTTACTACTAAACGAGTGGTGGCCAGAGAAGTTGGGCACACTTCCCCCCTCCCCCCCCCCCCCCAGTTGCAAGTAGACTTGAAATGTACTTCAGGCAAGCAACCCCTCCAAAATAAGATTTTTCCTATTATTGATGATAAAAATAAACAAAAAACAACAACAAAAACCCCCAGATCAACTTTAGAGAACATGGACTGATTTATAGTTCACTGCTGCTCTTGCTTCTGAAAGTTCATTATTCCTAGATTCAAAGCAATTATACTACTTTCTAAGCGTTAACAACTTTAAACTTATTTGCCCTTCGTACTCAGCTGAAAATTGTCAAGGTCATGCTCAAGTAGAGGAATGTAAAAACAATGGAAGCTTTGCTTAAGAGCTGTTGGAGATAACTAGGAAGCCTTTCCGTATACAGTGAGACGCTATCACATTTCTCTTATTTCTCTAATTATTCCAGTGGTTTAGCATCAGCTGGTATGCGTGTACAACTTGACTCTGGGACTAACATGGGCTGGGTCTTCCAGGCCACACCTATTTTCTGGGTGTGTCAGACTAAGAATAGTTTGTGTGTATGTATGATTATGATATCCACTTCCTGCTTGACCATTGTGCCAAATAGAACTTGATCTTCAGCATAAATGATTTTACATTAAGGATAGGTTTTAGCCCCAAAACTTTTGGGTTACTTAGCTAAACCTCTTCCTGTGGGTGTGTGAGGCTAAAAGTACCAAAAACGGTACTTTAGAGAAAATTTGGACCTAGACACAACCTGACTCTGGGAGTGACATGGGCTTGGTTCCACCTGGCCACACCTCTTTATTTTCTTAAATATTAGGCTAAAAATAGTTTACCATGCATAACTTCACTATGGGGACTGGATCCCTAGTGATCACACCTCTTCCTCTTCACATGTCAGGCTAAAAATGCCAAGAATGGTTCTTAGATTAAACCCTTGGCCACACTTTCCTGCCAAACCGTCGTACCACATTTAACCCACTCTTTTGGGTAGTCACATTCAAAATCAAGGATGTTTTGTACCCAACAATTTTTGGTTACTCGACCACACCTTTATGTGGGCATGTCAGAACAAAAAATGCCAAAATAATGTGATAGATTTATGGTACTCAAGGCCCAATCAAATTCCTGGACTTGACTCTGGTAGGGAAATAGGCTGGGTTGCACTTGGCCACACCTCTTTCTGTGGGCATGTCATATATAGCAGCAATCCAAAACTTACATAAGCGGTGCTTTGGAGTCTCTAAGCCAGAAAACTCCCCAAAAAGAGTGGGGGGGGGGGGGGAGGGGAGGGGAGGGGGATGGGGGGGGGGGGGGGGGGGAGGAGGAGAAGGTAACAAAACAATTTTGAAACCCTCCTTTATGTTCTTCATCCTAAGGAGCCAGGCTACATTTGGTAAACACTTGTACCCTGATTAACACCATGATCTGGTAAAAGTCTCATCTGGTCCTCATCCATGACCCATCGGTTTTCTTTTATAGATGCCATGTTAAGTTCTATCATGCATTAACAGCAAGTTGCTGACAATATTAATTTATCATTAACTTTGAATGCAATTGAAAGTACCCATTACAGACTATTGATAGAGCGATTGGTTAACAGAGCGCTTGGTTAACAGAGCGCTTGGTTAACAGAGCGCTTGGTTAACAGAGCGCTTGGTTAACAGAGCGCTTGGTTAACAGAGCGCTTGGTTAACAGAGCGCTTGGTTAACAGAGCGCTTGGTTAACAGAGCACTGGTTTACCTTAGCAATTTCTTGACAGCTGTACTTCTGATTCTGTAAATTATTTTGGAAAAGTTGGTAATTATGGAAAAAAGTATGGAATGTAGTGATAAAAAAACAACAAATTTATGAATAAGTGAAGGAAAAAAGAATTTAGAGTTTCTTCAAAAGGTGCGGAAAAAAGAAAATGGCATTACCTAATTTAGTCATGAAACAGGCATGAACCTCAATTATTAAATGCCTAATTCTGTATCCCTAAACCACTGCCTCAATAAGACATAACTATACCACCTTATTATTATACCCCTTTCAAGCTTGATGAGATAGTAGCCTATTTGATTTCTATACTATTCCTAAAGCCTTGTTTCATATATATTTTTTTGTAGCAAGAGGAAATAACTTTTTCTTGTTTCCGTACTTTTGGAGAAACCCTAATTCCTTAAAATAGATTTCATATATTTCAAAATATTTATTCCCTCCCCCCCCCCCTCTTTCTACCCACTGAGCATAAAATTTGTTGTCAAAAGAATGGGTCAGTCAATGGAACAGTCTAGTCAGATTGTCAAGGTGGGGTCCTGTTTCTATGAGCAATTGCCCTATAATCCTTTACATTGTTAAAGGGTGCAACAACATATTTGTGTGCTTTACATAAAGTCACCCTTGATTGAGCATGGAAATCCTAGCAGTTAAAATGCCCCATCTAATGCTAGGCAGCCCTCATTTAACATAGGGTAAGGAAGACCTCTTCATTTCTGGGTGTGATCTTGCTGCATAATGATTACCAGTGAGTTCATTGACCACAAGCTTTGTGTTATTATTGTAAAAATTGATTCTTTAGGTCAAAGTGGTGACCAAGACAAAGAGGACATTGAAAAGGGAACACCTTCCCACTCTGGCAGGGCCATGCACTTGGAGAACAGGACAGCAAGTGCTTCTGAGATAGATGGGAGGTGTGCAAAACAGGATGAGTTGATGAAGGAATGTGGTGATATTTACAGTGATCCTGTCAGGAACCAAAATGGTTGATGAACGCCCCATAAAGCCAGGCATTGGTTGGTTTATTAAAGCAATCACAGGTGATATAATACCCTGTGCTGTTAGTGATGAATCTTTTTGCTTTTATTATTAGGTGAGAGTCAGATCACTTCATTTAACGAACTGCTGGAATCTAGCCTACAGGTTGCTCCGAATGTGAGAACACCATCTTATTATTTTGTTTCATGTGTTTGTTAGATAATAGCTTAGGATGGATCACCCGTTCTTAGTTAGAAGAACGAATCAATCAGTTGATGAATAATATCTTTTCACAATTAGAAAAACGTAAAGGACGTGCATAGTATATAATATGCAATGTTTGTATATGTCACAGAAGTCCTTTGAATGTGGTTCATTCTCTATTTGATCCAATTTCGTATTTAATGGAAAAATAGTTAAAACTGTAAATACTGCATGGAAGACTATGGACCAGGAGAAGAAAGTATCTCCCCAGCTCCTACTAATTCCCAATCGTTGAGCTTTTTTTTTTTTCTTTTTTTTTTTGTTTCAAGGGCAGCAGCAACAAATATTTAAATTTGAAATAGAATATTTCATTACAATTATTTGATATAATTAAGTTTTGTGTGTGTGTATTTGTGTATGCTCTCACAGGACAAGGTATATAACCAAGTACAGTCTTCAAAAGAAAAAAAGCCTTTCTTGCGACGTGGCGAGGGAATTGCTAGGTTTGGGCTGAAGCAGTGTCGTGTCAAGTTTAAAAAGAAAGGGCTACCAGCAACTTCATGTGATCAAAAAGCTGAGCCTGTACCTAAAGCACAGAGTGCCACTATAATTGCCAGGAATGGTGATGGAGGGGGAGAAGGTAATGGTGGAGGCATGAAACCAAGAAAAACAACGAGAAAAGTGGCCGAGGAGGTACGGAGAGCTCCTGAGGGAAACCACAATGAAATCAACATAGAAAGGAGAGAGGTAAAGGGTGACATTAGTCTTTAGATGTTGTTTATAATACTGACTGCTGTTGTGTTATATCTCAGCAACAAAAATCCTTACCCTAGAAATCTCAACCTGAGCTCTGCAAACCTCAGAAGGGACAGTCCCTAGCAGTGTAGGATGATGTCGTCTTATTTTTGTGTGTGGGAGATTCTTGTCCTGCCTCCCTCTTACACTCTCAGACTAATTGCATCACATGCCATGTATTTCACTCCCAGATTCTGCCTCGGGTGAATACCCCAACCATGAGTGAGGACTCCTTTATTGCACGCAGAGACACACGACTAGAGGTAAGTACTTAGCGTCAACCAAGCAGCCACTAAAACGGTATGATAATTAAATTGTTGCCAACCACACCCACTTAATAAATATGTGATGCTCTTCCCATGGTAATCAATTTTGGATTATATTTATCCACACATCTAATAGTTAGTTCCTGATTAGGTTCTCACCATAACTGTGAAGATAATTAATTAGACATAATTAACTATCCAGGCATAAAAAGCGCATAAACTATGTTAAAATTTTTCTCATTACTTGATTTTTTATTACTGTAATCTTACTAAAGTTGTATGCTGCTTTTATTTTTTCATGTTTTAGTTGGAACAGGAGGAACTGCGAGAATTTGAGATGCTTGAAAAAGTAGCAGACACATCCCTGTCCTCTCAGCTCTCTCTCCTTCAAGATTGTCCTCAGTCTTTGTCCTCCATTTCTGTCCCACATCATCATCACCAAGCCACGGAAACATTGGAAGCTCATCCAGTCAGAACTGGATGGTCGAACTCTTGTGGAGGCATGTCTCACAATGACGCTTATGATTTCGAGCTTGATGGAAACTTGGAGCCGAAATCCAAAATATTGACCACACCCGAGCAGGCAACGTTGTATGAACGTTCCGTGGAAAGGGATTGTTCTGATGTTCCTGATGAAGAAGGGGTTGTCACTGTTACTGACCTCAATGATACTTTGAAGGGCTCTCCCTCTCTTGCCTACAAGGTGGAGTTTGACGATAATGAGGAGTGGGAAAGCTTCAACCATGGCTCCCCTCATTTGGACGATTCTATGAACAGATCAGAGTCACAGAATTCTCCTTCCTCCTCTCGTGCTCATATGACTTCTTGGAAGTCTCCGGTGAGGAGGGAACACTGTATGGGTGGAAATGATGATATGAGGTCATCTGTTAGAACTTATGCAGAAGGCAGACCTGGGGAAAGTGTACATGCCCAGTGCTTGAAGTTTGACACAGCAGTCAGGGATACCTTGGACAACTCTATGGCATACTCAGCAGATCCCACAGACTGCCGTGTGAAGTACTTGTCCTGTTTGGAGGCGTGTGGAACTGTGCAACGGTTACCTTGTGAGCATGATGAAAGGAATTCTCTCATTGCATCAGATAAAAATGCATGCTTGACATCTTTTGATGAATATTCTCCTGTACAGACATCAGAGCCTCAGATATTGAATCAGTATGCTCCTAATTATCGCCACTCTGATGTGCCTATGCAAATGTCAGTGCCAACAGTGTTCAAAGAACCAATCCCCCCACCATCGGCTCTGGTTTCAAGACTTTTTCCTGTACTGCGGAGACAAGAAAACCGGAACGGGCGGACATCCCTGGCTCCCTTAACCTACCCCGACTCGTCAGTAACACTGCCACTGTCTGGGTCGTCACAGAATCCAAATGCAGTCAAGACTTCCTCCCCAGAGTCCAGTACAGGAGGTGAGAGTGGCTTCAGGTCTCACTCTTCCTCGTCCACTATTGTCAGTGATGAGTTGAGACAGAAGCTGCATCAGTTGGAGGAGGAGATAGCTCGGTACAGAACAGAGAATGCCAACCTGGATAGACTCAGGATGGAGAGGGAAGAGGTCAGAAATGTTTGTGACATGGCGTGTATCTTTGTGACGTATGCATGTACATGTGTAGCCAAACTTGCTATAGGTATATTTAGATAAGTGGCATAGAATGATTTTTTGTTCTATTAATTTTCTTAGGGATATTAGCAGAGGGTTATTTATTATGTTCATGTATGTGTGCTGAAGTGACAATTTTGCTGGTTTGTTTGTTATGCAAGGTGTTTATGTTTGCACATGCTCACAATGGCCATACACACTCTTATAATTGCCTACAGTCACTAGCTCACCTGAGGAGAGAGATCGCTGAGTTTAAGAAGCAGAAGAGTGAAGAGGTGACGTCATTTGAGGAGTACAAGAAGGAAGAAATAAAAAATCTCAAGTAAGTGTAATGGGTAGTAATGTATTCTTTATGTCATATTGACCCTGCCAGGTTTAAAATTATGCCAGAAGATCACAACTTAACTCTGGCTCAACAGTTAACTTGGCATCTGTGCTTTTTTAGCTTCTTATGTGGTAACTCCAGCTGATATTCCTTCCAAAAAGAATCAAATCAAAGTGTGCCTTGAATCCTTCAATAAGGTGGTGAAAACCACATATGTGAGAAACCCCCCCTCCCCCGAATAACTGGAGTTTCAAAATTTTAAAATCAATCCATTTATCTATTTCTGTTTTCTCCCGTACCTATCCCTCTTACCATTCCTGATATATTTTATGGTTAACAATTATTAGATTGAGGAGAACTAACTATAATGACTAGCAGTGGTAATAGGGGCATCTCTGACAAAACTCCCAGTAAATGTTTGGCACCTAACCCCCCCCCCCCCCCCCCCCCCCCCCTCCTCCAAGTGTGCCTTTCATTCTTTTAGAAAAGTATATAGCTGGATATCCGTTCCTCTTAATTTTTTTTTTTTTTTTTTTTTTCTCCGCATGGAAATGGAAATGGAAATGGAAATGTTCTAAAATGGGAACTTAAACCTGTAGCTACTTAAACTTCTTATTCCTTATGGGAATACCTTTAATTAGAGCACATCTTATTCTGTTCATGGGACATCCCTAAATTAGCCTTCGATCCAGCTTAATCTGCCATGCCTCAGCCTGTGGGGCTGGTCCAGGTCCATGTGCTGGAGGGATGACCAAGTATTGATGAGTGCATAGTTACCTCTCTGCATGTTCGTCATCCATTACCTGTTCTTGTCATGCTTCTATTTGTGTATGATCCCCAATAGGAAGGATCGGAGAGTGTTTGATGCATACAAGGTGGCGGCTCTGGCAGCTAGGGACAAGAAGGATAAAGATGACATTGCAACCCTCAGAGCCGAGGTATTGTGGAGGACTGATGAGAATGAATAGTTGGACAGATATATGTAACCTCAGTGTACAAATACTCAAATAAATCTTAGTTTAAAAAATTGAAGTAATGTTAGTCTCCCCACAGATCTTGCACTATTTGTACCCATTGCCCTAAACTTTTCCCTAACTGTAACTATTGTCATAGCCCTAACCATTACCATTGCTCTAACCCTGGCCCAGACCATTGCCATTGCCATAACTCTGGCTGTAATCCTTCAATTTTGAGAAGACCGAATCTATGAATACTGAACAGAGTGGTAAATTTTTATACACTTTTTTTTTTTTTTTTTTTTTTTTTTTTCTGATAACTTTTTGCTGTTTTTTTTCTTCCTTTTCTCTCTCTGTGAAAGTAGTCAATAATTTTATTATGTGGCTCGATCACTCTTATTTCTACTATTCACTCACACAAGGTCTCTAACTAATTACATTCCCACTGATTGTACAGACATTGTTGTATAAAGTTGTTTATGTTTCACTGCACAGCTCATGGCAGTGCGTGAGGACTTGAAGGAGAAAGAGTCTCGCTGGGCAGCCACACTTGCCCGATACCGTGTTAAGATTGAGCGCCAGGAGGGTGAGAACAAGGAGCTGCAGGCCGACCTCCGCATGATGGAGCAAGAACGACTTCGTGTGTGGAAGGAGCAGGTTTGTGCTAGGTCCTCAAATAGGAATTGATGTCTGTAATACATGAGTATGAGTGTGTGAGTTTCTCTGTATGTGTTTTTTTAGGGGAGGGGATGGAGAAAGAGAGAGAGATAGATAGATGATGACCCCTTACCATAAACCATTTTTACTTGATGTTTAGGTGGAACGAGAGACGCAAGCAAAAAGACAGTCCTTGGAAAAGCAAGGTAATATGCACTGACCACCTAAGGGCTAGGGCTAGAATCAGGATATAATTATATATCATTACATATTTGTGGTACCACATTATGAAAATGTAGTACCATAGATGCAGGAATATCAGTTGATATTTTAAAATAATTTGTGTTCTCACAAGCTTTTCTGTAGCATCAGTGTTCTCAGTTTAATTTTTCTGATCGCTACATCATTTGGTTACAGTTAACTTTCTCTAATGATGTATAAGGAAAGTAAGATTCATCACTATTCAGTGGTACTTTTCAATAGTCAAGGTGATTCTAATGAGTAATCTATAAAGCTTTTTCTTCTAGAAAAATTTTGGGAAAAGGACTTCATTAAGTGTTCAACATTGATGGAAAGTAGAAAGTGTAATCAAATATTGACCAACTAAATATTCCATAGTTGTAGTTTCACAAATCCTGTGCACAACCATTTTTCTGCACTGTTTCCTCTCAAAGTATTTACTTTTCCTTTGTAATATATCATGATCTGTGTAATTACCTCCAGGGCGTTGTGGTCAACAGACAGTGCAGGCTGGCAGAGATACGAACAGGACAACCAACCAAAGAAGTGTTATGAGGGACAAGACTGTTGAGCCCAAGAAAACTAAGAGTGACAAGAGAGTCCAACTCATCTCACCTCCGGCCTTGATGTGTGACGATATCAGGCAGGCAGCTTCAGCCAAGTCATCTGTGAAGCAAACCAAGAGAAAGCCTGAAGCAGCTAGGGTGAAGTCAGCTTGGGAGACTGACAGCTCCAAGAGATTTAGCTCCGGAGGCACCAGAAGAGATAGTAGGGAAGACATTTCTCTTTTAGCAGATGAGATTGTGTTGCAAGTGATGGAGGAGGATGGCGGCGAGACAGTGGTGAAGGAAAGAGGTGTGTCCACGTTGTATAATCAGGGGACGGACATGTCTGTGGGGCATAGCGAGGAGATTGCTGTGTTGGGCGGGCGTGGCCTCGAAGAGTTCAGAGAAAAGGAAAATGTTGGGCCACTACCTTCCAATAACTGTCCCCATAGCCCACGGATCTGTGGAAAGAGGTAGGTTTTAATGCTTGCAGTAATGTAACTATATATACTGACTGTTAGAATTAATTTAACGTTTAATTAAATTACAATGTCGTGTCTGTAGTGAGCATGTTCAGTGTGGTGATGGCAAGAACATTGATTCCCCTATGTCTCCTTGTGTGGTTTACCGGCAACAGGGAGAACTACCTTTCCATGACAACAACAAGGTGGGTGTGTGTGGAAGTGCACCAATTTTTGGTACCCTACCCATAAAATGCTGACTATTTTTATGGTAGATTCTTGGTTATTAATGATATAGATCTTCTGTCTGATCACCGATTATTTGTTAGAATCATCATTAGTATAAAAATGCTTCATGCTAGGAGCAGTAATATTGGTCAATCCTTGATTGATGGTTAACTCTTTGTTCAACTTTGACACTTGATTCAGACTGAAGTTGTGGATCCATCTGGATCCAAGGTAACTACGTTCTCCAACGGCACTCGTAAGGTAGTTGCTGCTGATGGTAAGTCTTGCTCAGTCTACTTCTTCAATGGCGATATCAAGCACGTCAAACCTGACAAGACAGTGGTATGTAGGTTAATTTGATAAGGGTGGAGTTTAATTTGGGTGTGTAATTAGATATTTTAGTAAAGCCACTTTGTAAATCCATAATGATATTTAAAGATGTGAGTGTGACAATGTGAGAACAAAATTACCCATGCACACCACTGTGCATAGATATGACCAAGTGGTACACAATAGCCAGCGAATAGTAGCTCTCTGTCTTCAGTGAGGGTTCAATTATTACAGAACACACACACACACACACACACACACACACACACACACACACACACACACACACACACACACACACACACACACACACACACACACACACACACACACACACACACACACACACACACACACACACACACACACACACACACACACACACACACACTGGATCCTTGTAATAACCGAGTTTAATGTTGTGTAGTTGCTCTACTCTGGCAGGTGAACATGTGTTGATTGTGTTACACTGGACTAATAACTGCACTGTTTATTGAAAGTCTGTTCTTCATGTGACACTCTAGAACGCTGGAGTAAACCATATCTAACTATTTAGGCATTATTTGAAATGGATATCATGTTGTGTTAGTTTTGTGAATTAGTATTGTACAGCAGGCTTGAATCTCATCCAATGCTCATAATAACAATTTAACATGTGCCCTTTACATAAAAGTCCCTCAAGGGCTTTGTTTCTTCATGTGTAGTTATGATTATCGGCTGTACTTAATCAACATGTCACTTGGTGTGCAACTTGCCATGTGTGTTGGTCAGAACATGATGTGTGTGTATGCATAGGTCTATTTCTACTCTGAGTTTAAGGTGACGCAAATCAACTACCCGGATGGACTGGAAATAGTGGAGTTTCCAAAGTAAATTGCTTTTATTCTTTGTGTAACACATTCCTGTTATTGTATATATATATATATATATATATATATATATATCATGTTATTTTGGGCTAACCTAGATTTCTAAATGATGTAAAACCACAGTATCTCTTTACTAAAAATAAGTAAAGACTTCTGTGTTGTGTAGGACAACAATAATAAGATCCAACACTATCTTCTTGTGATTGACCATCAGTAGGACTCAGAATCTGTGGACTGCATTTCAATACTCCATTGTCTTTACTAGCCTGCATTTGCAGCCTCTGATTGCAACTGCTAGCTAGGCCCACCTTCGGGGGGCTGGGGCTGTAGTCACACAATTGTCTGCTGGAGGGACATATTTACTTTTAGAATGCATATAACAGTGGGAACAGTGGGATGTGGCCTTTTTTAAATTTGTTAATGGGGTTAGGGCACCCCTGTTGCTGACCTCAGTTAGAGTGTGTTTACATAAATGTGGTTGTTATACTCACACATTACTCAGTAGTCCCTCCCCCAAAATTGCAACAAAAAAACACAAAAAAACAACTGGCCCTAATAGACCAAGGGGGTCCAATTTTGAAAAAAAAAAGAGGAAAAAGATAGCAATGACCCCTGGACCCCAAGATCCCCATCAAAATTTTGGTGGCCTTACGCCTTTTACTCTGGGAGGAGTTCACCGTGAACACGTACACACACCACGTCAGTTCCATTATAGTAAGATTTATTTAATTGGTTTATCTTTATTCTTTAGTGTGACAGACCCTCATGATATTGGTTGATAGTGATTCTTTCTTAGAGTTGAAATAGTCCACATCAGCTAACCCAATATATTGATGTACTAGCATATATACCCGTTTTTGGCCAGCATTTAATGTATCAGTAGGTTTAACACATGAATTGTGTGTTACTATGTGGAGTGCTTTTTGAGTACTTATGGATAGCACAATCATGTGCATCATAAGCTCCTTTATCACTGTCAGAGGAGCACTCTACAATTGAAGGGGAGCATCACACTGTAGCAGTCACCTGCATATGGTTATGCATGAGTGGCAGGCTAGTTAGTGTGTACACCTGAATAGTAGACAGATTTTCAGTTTTTATTGACAGGTCCGGAGCTATCAGGTTTTCCTCCAGAGTTTTAATTCTAATTAGAGAACATTGTGATTTCATGAGATTACTAGTGTAGAATATTTATCTGCCAAGATTCATTAGTTGATGCTGGTGAAAGTAGAAATGCCACACTCTTCCCCATCAGCTGCCAGCACGAGAAACACTACCCGGATGGGACCAAGGAGATACACTTCCCCAACAAGACAGTGAAGTACTTGTACACTAATGGTGAAGAAGAGAGCATATTTCCTGATGGCCTTGTACAGCGTAACTATCCCAATGGAGATGTCACTCTGCACATGCCCAATGGAGTAAAGGAATTCTACACCGCTAAATTCAAGGTACATGAAGTAGTCCAATTTTAAATTATGAGTACTAATCAAAGAAATATATATACCTCTTGTAATACTTTACATATTTAATAGTACGATCATTTTATTGTTGGTTTCAATATTTTTTAGTTGACTGTAAATGTCAGTTATTTATTGTAGCTAAGTATAAAGTACCACGCTAAGCTTCACTAAATAAATGCAGTAAGTCTATTTCCAGAGTTAGATCATAACAAACTGTTCTCTTATATGCACACATGTAACTACCAACTTGCAGTATTAGAGTTGCAATGCTTACCTCTGTTCTATATATGTATCTATTTGTAAAGTTGACCCAGTATGGTTGATTCATCAGGAATGTCAATACATATATGAGGGAGATTTAATTTTGTACATCAGGCATGTGTGCAGGTTATTAAGCAAACACTTCATAAGGTCTACATAGGCTATAAAAGTTTTTGATGCATCAAGGGGATTAAAAAAAATGCTATGAGATACTTGCACTGTGTTACCATCATATTTTTTGTTCACAAATGTTTCTATGTTGTGTTGGATGGACAGCGGCGGGAGTATCTGGATGGCACTGTGAAAACTGTCTATCCTGATGGCAAGCAGGAGACACGATATGCTTCTGGCAGAGTTAAGATAAAGGACCAAGCTGGAAGTGTTCTCGAAGATAACACCAATGAAATATAGTTCAGTTTCTGTTTCCTTCAATGATCTCCCACTCTTTATAGCTCCCATACATATATCAATAATCTGTTTCTTTTAGCACACAAATACAATATTTTCTCAATATTTTTCATCTGTGTAAAACTTGAAAGTGCATCACTAAGAATGGTGACCACATTCTGCACAAGGTTTCATAGGTAATTTTTTTTTCTTACAATATTAGTTAGCCTTAACTAAAGGGTACACAGGAGGTCAGGAATGTCATAAAGTGGAAGTGGTCTGTCTAAACAATATAGTTTATGAAAGATGTGAGAAACTAACTATTATTTCAGTAGTAATTTTGGCTAAAGAATCTACAGTAAAGATTGAGTTGCCTGTCTGTCCACGTGTCTGCGATTCAAGCTTGAACAGGTCAAGTTAGACACATCAACTCTGTGCAGTGAAACCTCCCTATTGGAGACAATAGATCAGTACCTCTGAAAGTGGACCCTCCTAACTATGAACAGCGACAAAAGCTGGGGCAGCTTCCAATAAAAGTCCATTGAAAATGGACCCATCCCACCGCATTCCATCCCAGTCGTTTGTGAAATTGAATGAGCTAGAGTCAAGACTAAAGATATATGTGCTAAATGAAGCTAATTGTGGCTTGTGACTGTTGCTAAGTGAGGTGAATTAATCTGGAGATTCTCCACCAGTTCCTTTTGCATCTCCATGTAGGATTTTAGTCCCTACAGCTGGTAGGTATATTGTTTTCAGGCAAAAACCAGCAATTATATATTGTTGATCTGTGCAAAAACTCTGGTACTTGTTATTGTATTTAAAAAAAATAAATAAATTAAAAAAAATTTAAAAAAACAACACAACAAAGAGGGCATACCAGTTGAATCTTGAAACAGAACATGAGCACTCCATTAATAAGTTCCTAATTCTGGTAATAAAGGTCTTTCAACAAATTTTAAAGAGAAAGAGCTCCCCCAAAAAGAGGTAGAATAAAAACAAAAATTAAATTTCTCCTAGTTCTTTATTGATATCTTCCCTATATGCCAGGCTACAGCTAATTTAGAAACATTAGAACTTTCTCTATGATTCAACAGAGTTAGACCTGGCATGCATCCATGACCTATAAATTTTCTTCATTCACTTACACAAATATAAGGATAGATCAGGATGGACTGATGACACCTGTCATGGACACCATTTTATTCTTATTATGATTCCTTGTGACTACCAAATTTGAAACTATTGACCAGTCAATGAACTAACTTTTTGCTGAGCATGCATGTTGCAATTGTGCAACTTGGCTGGACAACACCAGCATGAAAATTTAGTGTGCTGAACCCTCCACTTAGCCACTACCAAAATATATCAAGTAAGTTTTGTTAAATACAAAAATAAAACTTGTTAGGAAATACTAAGGAACTACTGTTATCCTTAATGATTATAAAGAGTGGATTTTTCATTTCATTTTTTCCTGACCTGTAAGAGTGAATCTTTTCACTGCTATCTTACAGTGAATTATTTCGATTCAGGTAAAATTTTATACATTCAGTTCAATTCATTTTACGCAGTGCAAATAATTGAATGCATAAATTTGTGACTTCTGATTCTTGAAATCATTACTGAATGCCTGTGGTTACTTATTATTTTATTAATTCTACACACAATTAACTGACTCCAAACTCAACTTCATCTAGTGTCAAAAAAGAAGAAATTTTATTATCGTAAGTAAATAATAGAATGAATAATTCCTTTTACAGTATTGCAAAGAAACACCCCCCCCCCCCCCCCCCCCCCCCCCCCAAAAAGGAAATTTACTTCGAGAAAAGGCACAGGAACTAGTGAAAAAGACATTAATGAATAAATGAGAGAATAGAGATTTAAGGTTTCCCCAAGAAGTATGAAACAAGAAAAGATCATTACCCAAGATGTATTGAAACAAGGCATGGATACTCAATTATTATGTGCCTAATTCTACATCCCTAAATCACTGACTCCAATCATTTCATCTGGAGACAATAAAAAGAATTCTACAATCGTGAAATAATTGAATGAATATTTCCTTTTGCAATATTTTATAGAAAACCCCTCACCCCTAAAATGATATAAATAGTATGGAAATGAAATAAGTGACTCCCTCATATACTTAATAGAAGATTAAAATATCATGCTGAGAAGTCTGGAGGCAGTGATTTAGGGATGTAGAATCAGGCACATATCAATAACTGAGTGTTCATGCCTTGTTTTAATCCTTCTTGGGTAGGTAATGATCTTTTCTTGTTTTTATACTTTTTGGGGAATCCTATATCTCTTTTTTTGTTTCCATTTATTTAATAATGCTTTTTTTTTTTTTTTTAAATCACCAGTAGTATTAACAGTTTACTGTTCCACATCATAAATTACTTATGATTTGGTGTATTCTTTCAATATATTTATCATTTGAGTCATCTTTGAATCTTAGGCAGCCAGTACTAGTAGAAAGATGCATGTAACTAATCCTCTTTCATCCACCACATTCCTTTTCTCTCAGATTTTGATGAGGAGGCTGGTTTCAATTTAGCACTGGGAGTTTCAAACATTCTGCTACCCTCAAAATTGGATGATAAATTTTGAGGGGTTTAGGTAAGAATTTTTTATGCAATTATCATATTCTGGATTGTGTTGGGATGCTGTCCCTATTGAGGAAATTGAATGATTGGCATTTGGTTTACCAAATGTCTGGTTTCTCTAAGTTTTATTGTTGTTGCATTTTTTCCCTTGACTAGATCAGGCTTATTTTTATATAAAAATTGAATTTCTTTTCCCCCTACCAGTGGTGGTGGCCCCCCAAAATATTTTGGCTTAAAACCAACCCTGGTGTGCCAGGGACAAACTCTGAATATTTAGTTCAATTTGTGGCCTTTTTGCCTAGAGACATGAACAGACGTACATGCATACTTAGTTAAATACATACGTAATAACTAAAATATATATAGATTGTTGTTTGTTTTGTTTGTTTGTTTTTTTTAATTTTAAGTTGTTTTTTCTTGTTCCTGTATTGCAAAAAGGAAAACCCGAAAAATGTTTTCTGCTCTGGTCATCCCCCCTTTCCCCCTTCAGTTATTAAATGATCATGTGATTAATTCCTTAGAAATTAATATTATCACAGGTTACTGAAAGTCTGGTGACTCACTTGCTGACAGTGCTTTCTTTCCCTCCTTGGAAAAGAGTATGATTTGCTCAGAACTTCTGCCTTATCACTTGGTGTTGCTACCTCTATTTGTTATCCTTAATGAAAAGTATCTTCAGTCCATCTAGTCTGGAAACCAATGCTGCCAGAGTAGTCCCTGGGGTGGGAGGGGCCTAGGTAGTCCACTGTGTATTTTTCTCCTGCCCAGGTGAGAAAGGCTGAGTGTTAGTTGATATTGGTTATGGTTGTGTAGTTGGTTGTATTGTTTGCTGTTACCACAAAAAGTATTCAGAATTTTGGAACTTTTTTTTTTTTTTATCAGTAAAAAAAAAATTTTTTTTTTAAATAGACAGCTTAAAGTTTTAATATCAATCTATACTATAAAGGTGGAATACTTTTTCTCTCTGTCTGCCTGTTGGTCCAGTGTGCCTCAAGATGTCTCCTGGGGGACAGTTTAAGAATGTCTATATCATGTGTGTTAAAGTTTCATGATTGAACCAGCCGAATCAGACCCAGGAACCCATATATATTTGGAATCAGTGTTGCTAGGGGAACAGTTTAAGTACATCTATACCACATCTCTTAAAGATTTACGAATGTAAGTACATCTATACCACATCTCTTAAAGATTTACGAGTGAATAAATCAAGTTAGACCCTAGAATCCGTGTCACCAGGGTAACATTTTAAGTATATCTATATGATGTGTGTTAAGGATTCATGTTTGAATCAGTCAAGTTTGACCCATGTACCCATATATATTTGGAATCAATGTATGCGTACCAAGTTCTAAATCTGTGGCTCCAAGGTTTTGTCTGGCAAAGTAACATTTTCATTTTTTTTTAACACAGGGAGGGGTGTGGCCATGTAGAAGTACTTAAATCATTCCCTTGGTGACTGTTCCCCTAGCAACACTGATTCCAATATATATGGGTTCCTGGGTCTGATTCGACTGGTTCAATTATGAAATCTACAAGAAGTCCAAAGATACAGACAGGAACACCAGCCAGGAGGAGAAAAGGCACAGGAAGACTAGAAAAAGCAGAGGCTACAGAATGATAAAGAAAAGCACTCTACACTAACACACAGACAATATAAGGTTATACAATAAAGTACATTTGATGTTTTATTTCATCACATTTAGCACTGTTGAACAATTTTATGATGAGTAATCTAGCAGAGATTTAACCACAACATTTAAGAATATTACATTTAAGATATGTAAAAAATATATATTGATTAGAACTTGTAAAAAAAAGAAGATTAAAAGTATCCTAGTTGGATTACGTTTTCCAGCTCCATAGGTAAAGCCCTTTTGGACAGAGTTCAGTCAATTAGTTGCCTGTGAACAAATATATATTTGAGGAAAGCCTGTGAACAAATATATATTTGAGGAAAGCCAATGTGCTCAAGTATTTCATGGTGCATTTCGATATCTTAAAAATGTACATGTAGCAGTATGTGACAAAAGAAAGAAAGGGAAAAAGCAACAAACACCCCCTCCCCCCTCTCCCCACTTACATTTATAATGATTTGATGCTTCAAAAAGAAAAACTCAATACTGCCTGGCTTTCAAGGATAATATATATATATATATATATATATATATATATATATACATGTATATATATATATATATATATATGCGATGTTCATCTAATCTAGTTTTAATGGATGAAAGCAATGACAGGAACCTTTAAATGGAGGTGGTACTACTTGCACTCATAAGGACCTTTGCCTACATTTCCTTGCTATGAGTGATGTTCTTATGAGAAAAATTAATTATGCTACACTAGGTAATGACATTGTGACAAACATCAGTGCCATTGCAATATCCCATAGCCACATGCATTTCTAATAAGTAGAATGGCCGTTGTAAAGAAAATGAACTGTGCTAACAAAACATTTACAGACGTAGCCCAAGTGATTTTTGTTCAGATTCTTAGAGTTGCCTTGAGGCTAATAGTAAGAAAGTTGATGCTTTCTTTGACATATACATTAAAGAATCAATATTGAATAATAAAATAATAATAATGACTGAAAGGATTCATCTAGGAGATAGTACAGGAGTAACCTGTACAGATATAGTTCCTGCTTTTAAAATGAAGCAGTGGAAATCATTCCTCAGGAATATATCCAAGACGAAGTTGATATCATATCTTGTTTCAATTTATAATTTTAGTAGTGTTCATGAAGCTCTTGACAGCATAATGCTCTGTTACATGTGGACAATTGTGCTACAATAGAGGATTCTATAGTGACTAAGAACACTAATGCAACCACATGTACCACTACATGTAATCACCCAGCATGATATGTTGGCCCACTCCTTGGTCACACTGCTGCTTGATCTAATCTAGATTTAAGTTTATATGTACATATGCATATTTTTATGTGTGTGTAGGCATAGCTTGGCCAAAATAATGCCAAGCTCTAGGACTAAAAGGAACAAAATTTCACGGTGTGCACCTGGCAAAGTGAGATTGTTTTAAGCCCACAACATTTTAAGAGGCACCATCCCTAGTGGGGGGGGGAAAAAAAAAAGAATTAAATTATTTCATGCCAAATAAAGCTAAAAAAATGGTTATTAGTTAGAGTCTCCCATGGGAGTAATAATATTACCAAAAACAAAAACAAGAAAAAAACCTACAAAAAGCATGGTCCAATGGTTAAGGCACAGGTTTACTAAGCAAGGAAATCCTGTGTTCAATCCTAGGTCTGGACTTTTTTTCCTTTTTCTTTTTTCCTCCCACTTCAGTCTCTTTTTATCCTTAATGCTTTCTTCTTTCAATTCTTTCAATTCTTTCAATTCTTTCTTCTTCACCAGCTACTTCTATTTGAACTGGAGGCCCATTACAGCTCTGCCTGCAATAATTGAAGCACCGTTTGCTCAACAAACAGAACTATTGAAGCTTTGCTGGATAACTCACTAATCAAGCCACCGGCTGTCAATAGACGTAGCTGTGCTTGCAGTATTTTTCCTATAAATAATCAAGTTACATACTGTCCAAATGAGAGGGGGGACCAACAAAAAACACACGAGGGCCCACCCACAGGTTGAGGTATAGCATTGATGGAAGCACAACTTCATCCTAAATGAATGTGGGGTTAAAGCAAAACCCCAATGTTAAGAATTTTAGAGGTATGAACTGATCCATTAAGTAAACAGTGAAATAGAACAATATTAGGAAAAATAGGCACAAACTTTTTTTTTCTTTTTTTTTTTTTTTTTTTCTTTTTCTTTCTTTCTTTCTTTTTTTTTTTTTTTTTTTTTTTTTTTTTTTTGATGATTCATCCATAATTGCAGCTGCTGCATTGTTTTCTCGCTCACTGGAGCTGAACAAACTTCAAAATGAAGGAGAGAGGATAGCTGCAGCAATTACAGTTTTGGGTTGTTGATATTTTCAGGTAAGGAAAATTATTTGGGTAAAAAAAAAAAAAATAAAAAAAAAAAAATATATATATATATATATATATATATATATAAGCTTTATTATTTATTTTTGTTTGTTTTTTTGTTGTTGAAACTTAACACTGGTTCAAGCTTACCTAGTAATCTGAATAGGTGCCTACTTACCTTTAATTCTTGCTCAAAGTACTTCAGTTCAGACCTGCTCCTCATATAACTATAATTTTTTTTTTCTTGCTTTTCAATCATCATTTTAAAAACTGGATTGCAGTATTGATCCTTTACTGATTCAAACAAATTTGCAACAAAAAAAACAACAAATGAACTAATTTTTTTTTCTAGAAATCATCCCTGGAAGAAAAGAATTCAAATGATATCAGTTTTATGAAGATCGGAGCAATGTAGCAGAAGACAGGCGTGAACAAACAAACATCCAAATTTAAGAACTATATATATATAAATAGATAGATAGATAGATAAAACACAAGGTGCAAAAATGGTGCTTTGAATGGTTTTCTGTAATGTTTCATACTGACATTGACCTGGGAAATGCCACGTATACTCTGCTCGTTTTTTATATTTTAAAAATTGTGCATTCATGGGTGTGGATGAGTGCGGGCAGGCATCCATGCATGTATATGTTATCTTTGTGTATCTAGGTCATGGACTATGATCGGTACAATTATTATATACCCCTTTGGCAAATAATGATTTAGTTCACATGGTCATGCAATTAGGTTCTAACATTAATGACTCTCCAATCTATAGTCTGTTAACCTGAGAATATATTAATGCACTGTCATTCTCTGAGCCAGTCTATTGTAGTGATCCCTCTCAAAACTCCTGGAGATTGGATTGATGATCCCATTCACTAGAACAGTAAACTAGATATGGTATTCACACAGTACATACAATGGATAAAAAGGTTGCTAAAAAATAACAAGTCTAGAAAATGCAATCACAAAGTTTTATTATAATATACATTAACAGTTTAATGTTCATCATCATGGATTATTTATCAGTGGGTGTATTCATTTCAATATATTGGTCATCTTCAACTTGTACAGGTGGGATGGAGTGGTCACCATCAAGAGGAGATTCAGTATTCAACACCTTCTCTGCTGGCTGAGCTAAAGGCTCATAGGGATTTTCCACCATTTGAACTCCCTTCCTCTGAAGGTGCATGTAATTACCCATCTTTCCTTCACTGCATTCCTTTGCTTTTTCAGATTTTGGCACATCGTAATGTGGAGACAAGTGAGCTGAGGAAGCTGGCTTCAATTGATCAGTTGTAGTTTCAAGCATTCTGCCACCCTCAAAATTGGATGATGGATATCGACAAGGCCCAGGTGAGTATTTCCCTACGCAATCATCGTATATTGGACTCTGTCTAGATGCTGTTACCATTGAGGAACATGAATCATTGGTATTAGGTTTATCAAATGTCTTAAAATTTACATCAAAGTTGCTATCAGGAAAGTTTAGGGTATTAGCTTCACGGGAATATCCACCCGGCAGGAGTGTATCTGGGTCATCATAAATATGGTTTCCATCATCGAAGTCAAATTTTACATCTAGTTTGAATTCACTGCCTGGGCTTGACACTCCATGTAAAAATGAAGAGGGATTACTTGTCTGTAAGTTCATTCTATTAGACAAAAGGGGGGAGATTTAAAGAAATTGATATATATATATATATATATATATATATATATATATATATATATATATACAGAGAGAGAAAGATAGAGAGGGAGAGAAAGAGATACATGCATATAAAGAGAGAGAGAGAAAGAGAGAGATAGAGAGATATACACATAGATATATAGAGATATATATGCATATGGATAGATAGGTAGATGGATAGATTTATGGCTATATAATTTCATCTCTAACTAGGAAGTTCCATACAGCTAAGAACATAATATATATATTTTTTAGATTTTATTTTTGTAAAGGGAAATGGTGGGATGGCATTTTAAACTGTAAATACTTTTACAGAAGTACACATGTCTGTCTGTCTGTCTGTCTGTCTGTCTGTCTGTCTGTCTGTCTGTCTGTCTGTCTGTCTGTCTGTCTGTCTGTCTGTCTGTTAATCTGTCCATCCGTCTGTCTGTCTGTATACATATATATGTATGCATAAACATATTTTTAATTAGTTAATATTTATACTGTCATGTTAGTATCCATTCTGTGTGTGTTATTATACTGTTTTGCTATTAGATTTTAGCACTACAGTTGACATAGTAAAAAGGAGAACTTTTTTCTTGCTCCAAGAATATAAATAAGCTTTCACTGCTACCTGAGTGAGAAAGTTTAAATAAATATGAGTTGGAATGTGTCAAAGGACAGCTTTAAATATATAACAGCTACTTTGTATGGATGAGACTCTGCTATACAACTGATGTGAACTGGGAGATGTGCAAAAAAGATTGCACTTTATCGTTATAAACAATTCAGGCCCTATGATCCTGACTGCCCAGATAGATAGGTCCACCTCAATGAAATCATCAATATAAATTGGTAGGTATGATATAGATGGATAAATAATTCCTCATAGTGGGATAAATAATTCCTCATAGTGGGATAAAGAACTGAATAGAGAGAAGCAGTTTATCATTAGTGACAAGATTGTTTCAGGATTTCATTTATGTGGAAACCTCATTAAACAGGACATTTCCTGATGCAAGATAAAATATACCATGATCAATCTTCCAAAGATAACCACATGCCAAGTAGAAACAGAACTGTAGTGGCAAGGAACATAATTAGATCTAGTTACAAATGCATGGAAGTACCCATGCACGCACGCATGTATGCACACAGGCATGCACACACACATTTAAGGGCAGATAAATCCAATGACAAACAAATCAAAGGTCAGACAGATTCAAGGCAGGTAGACAGAGTTAAAATTCTATTTATAGCAAAACGGTACAATGTCAACAAAATTTTTTTTTTTTTTTTTTTTTTTTTTTTTTTTTTTTTTTTTTTTTGTATATAACTATTACATACTTTCAGTGAAGTAGTAATTATAATTTAACAGAACAATACCACATCCAATTTCATCTCTTTTTTTTTTTTTTTTTTTTTTTTTTTTTTTTTTTGAGAAGCACATATCCAAGCTTATCATTATAAAATTTTCAAAAATAAAAAAAAATCACAGATTTACCTGTTGATGCTGGTGGATTGTCGCTTTCCCCCTTTTATAACTGCTACTACTATAATCACTACTACTACTACCAACAGTGCTATTACCAGCACCACACCTCCACCCACACCACCGTAGAGGATCGACTGTGGCTCACTAGTAGCAGAAGCTGCCTGCATCTTCATCAGACAGGTATCCTCCTCTGATTGGTAAGTGGAACACTTGACCACTTGCAAAGGAATGCCAATCACCTCCAGCACTGGACCACTGTCCACCCAATTCTGCAAATTTTCATGCAGTTTGGTTTCTGTGGTACCAGGTAAAGCCACCAATGCTCCATCCAAGATTACTACATCCATGGTGTGGTTCCCACAGGTTAGCTCGGTATTAGCCACATACTGCACTGTCAAGGCACATGAGCAGGCAGAAGCCAGCTCAGTTATGATAGCTTGTGTTATAGAGTTCAACTTCTTGTTGCTATCATGAGACTAGAATGGAGAATAACATTACAAGTAATTTCAAGCATATCCAAGGATTACTCCTGGAATCAAATATATTTTAACATAAAGCAAACCTATTGAACTTAATAATGCAAACACCTTCAGCTAATAACTTATGAAAATAGTTTCTGTTCTACATAGATACAAAATATTTAGTGCCTAGTCTATGACTCACCAGCCAGGGTGTACATACAATAGCTCCAGTCAAGTGTACACGGAATAAGGTGTTAGCAAAAACTGAAAATAAAAAAGTATACCATAATTATGTGTAAAAAATTTCTCAGTAACAATAAGTGAGAAGTATTTTAAGATACTATCATGTTGCTATTGACTATCCTTGTATATTAATGTGTTTTTCCGTCTGTCTATCACTTTGTGTTCAAAATATAAAAAAATTTTGGTGTCAGCTACCTTCCTTGTGAACAGTGGAACTCGTACCAAAAAGTTCAGGAAAATAGTTATATTGAGAATCAAAGATGTGTAGAGTGGTAAGACAGAGCAGCAGCTAGGGCTACACTATCCATAAGAAAGTTAGTCCTTTTTGTAGACCCCTTACCATATTCCTTACTTTAGCAATTTTGATGAAAGACTATTTGTCTTCCTATCCTACACTTTACCTACACTACACCTACATTACAAAAGGAGTTTACAAAAATAATTTATTATAAGGAGACTAAGAGAGCAGCAATAGAGTCTGAAGCAGAGAAGAATGGCTTCAGCAAATGGAAGTTATCCATCAGCAAGGAAAATTATAGGGGAAATTAGGGGAAGATAAATCTTACTGGGTAAGATGATGGAGAGTTAAAATCAGCAGTAGGCATCAGGCTGAACTTGTAGCTTTAATGAACTTATTAATTAATGTAGTTTTAGCCAACTTGGTGGGGCAATGACTAGAGTGGGTTGAGTATATAAGAAAGCAATGCCCTGAGGACTGTGAGCAGTTCTTGCAGCTGCTCAACTGACCAATAAACTTTTTATCTAATGTTTAACTGTTTTTCTTATCTCTATCTCATTATGTATTGATAGGCTAATATCTATTACATTTTTGTGTATTCCATCACTATCAATTTATACTCCGAACAAATAGAAATGATATTTTAGTTGTACATCAAAAGATCTGCAGCAATTGGAGTCCACATGATTTACTTTTCTTTTCTTCTCAAATTAAAAAATTATATCCACTGTCCATATCAAAGGAGAGGTTGGGGTAGTGTCATGGAGGCCCACCCCTCTGCAAAATCATTGTTAAGGCTCCTTGAGGACAGAAGCACAGAACATATATCAAAGAGTAAAAATGAACTTATGAATGATCCTGCACTGATAATGCAGTGTAAAAATGTCCTCCACTAAAACGAATTAGATTCTTACCTTTGGAGTTGTGATGCATATAAATGCAATAAATTCAATCTATACTATTCCATTAGAGATTAATATTTGGACTAAAGGACCAACTAGAAACCCTTCCAATCCCCATTCTACTGAAGTGGGGCTAAGCCTTACAATAATCATACTTAATACAAACTGAACATTTTTATTACTGCAGGAGAAAACCTAAAAACTGCCCTTTGGGCAGGTATTCACTACCATGTATTATTATTTATTACTTATCAAATACGAATGCCTATAACCCAAAAATAACCAAGAATTTACTTATGTAATACTATATTCCTGGATATATCAGTTTTGGAAAAAGCGGTGGTTTTTACATAGCTATTAGTAGCTAGTTTGGTCAACTCAAGCAAAACGTAATAAATTGTAGGTTTTATTATGGATGCTTCAACATAACGGAACAAATGTATAACCCTTGTTTGTATTGGTGCGATAAAAAACAACTAAATAATAGAAACTAAAAGCAAGATTGGTGTTAGGATCAAGAAATTACAAAACTGGTTCCGCTTTTTACCATAGTATTTTATATGACAAAATAAAAAAAATATGCTGGTGTAGTAACAATATCGAGGGAGAAAAGAACAGTTGTTGATCATGGATTCATATAATGTCATTTAGTCTGCCTCAAATGAGTGATACCTAGACATGACACCTGAAATAAAAACCAAGAACTAAAACATTTAAAAAAAGTTGAAAATAACTAATTCAAAAGAAGTTTGCATAGGTTATAAATGATGGTTATAACCTTTAATACGTCTAAGTTACTCACTTTTAACAATGAACTCTGAACTGTAGATGCCAACACCTGCTGTATTTCTTGCTGCTACAGACACACCATACGATACTCGAGGATCTAATTCGGAAATTACAAAATTGGTTTGGGTTGTCTCAATTACAATGGAAAGATCTTCAGTGTTGCGTTTTTGGATTATGAAAATTGGACGGTATTTAACAAGATAGCCAGTCACTCCTTCTTTCCCATCTGTAATTTGATTCCATGTGACTTGAATTTCTTGGGCATTGATGCGTACTACTTCACCAAACCTAGGAGCCACTGATGGAACTAAATATGACATATAATTAAATTAAATTGGACACGGTATGGAATTAAAAATAATATTATGTATATAAGGATTCCACTGCTACATTAAATGGAAATGCACAAATTGATGAAAAATATCAACTCTTTAGCCAGGTATATCAATGTCATGGGTGTGATGAAATATGAATCAGCAGTTCTGTGTTTGGATTTTACCAGGAAGATAAATGTTTAAATTACCTTCTGATGAGATTGAGACCTGAACACTAGATTTGGGTCCTGTGCCTGCTGATGTGAGTGCAGCCAAAGAGATGTTGTAGATGGTGTTGGTTATCAAACGTCTCACTTCATAAGAGAAGGTGTTTGCTTCTAGTATGGTCTCATCAGTACCAGTATCAATGCTACTGTTTACTCCTAGTTGAGTCACACTCAGCATATATCCAGTGATGATGCCATTCTGATATGCTGTGGGAATCGCTTCCCAGCTCAACTGCACTGAGGTTGGACGTGCAACGTCATATGTAGCAGTGAAATTACCAGGACTAACTTCAGGAACTGGAAAGCACAGACATAAAAGTTAATTGTCAAAGTAAGAAATATATTCCACATATTCAAGTACATAGCTAAGAAGTTCCCTAAAATGAAAGTGCTGATTATCTTTTCTTCTTATTTTTTTTTTATCATCTTACAATAATTTGCAATCTGTCTGTCTGTCTGTCTGTCTGTCTGTCTGTCTGTCTGTCTGTCTGTCTGTCTGTCTGTCTGTCTGTCTGTCTGTCTGTCTGTCTGTCTGTATATTCACTATCTTCTCCCAGATGCCTTGATCAATTGTTCCGAAATTTTCAAGGGTTGTTCACAGGACCACTGACCCAGTTTAGGAAGAATGTGATTAGGGCTAGGGGATAGGTACATTAAATAAACTTTCCTATACATAAGCACTGTCAAGTCGTAACGTATAATCTGATCACATTCAAAGGAAATTTCTATAGGACGTTGTGTTTAGCAATCACACTCATCTGATCACATAGGAAAATCAAAAGGATACTAATATCTAGAGGTGCATTATTATATTTACATTAGAAATGGAGCAATGCATCCCACATCCCCTCCCCTTATGTTTATAGGTACTTTTCTAGTAAATATAAATATGTACTTTTAGCATCAAGCTTATAGTGTTCCAAATTAGTTGTTTTTGTGATCATTTAACATGATACTGCATTTCTTTGCCAAACAGAATCTGGAGAAAAAATGCAATAAATAATTATAAGGATCTATTTACTAATGAATAACTGAGTCCCTCCTAGTCCACCTTGGCAAAATATCTCTCCACAAAAGCTACAGAAGCAAAATCATATAGCATGTTGTTTAAATTAAGCATAGAAAAGATTATTGGAGTAGATATGCAAGCACTCATGTGCAATAGCTATCATAAATATCGTGCTCTGCCTCTTAATAAATTCCCTAGCAAGCCCATAAACTATCACACATGACCACCACCTACATACTTGGGGAACAGGTATGTGCTCATCCAAATTGATTGGTGCGTTGGTTGGTGCATGTGGAGATTGGGATAATTATGACAATTAATATAGCTCTTTGTAAACATTTACAAATCAAGTATTTCTTGACCTAGTATCAAAGTATGACCCCACACAATAAAAGTATGTTGAAATGGAAGAACCTTTTCATCAGCTTTTTTTTTCTATCTTTTTTTTTTCTGATTTTGTTTCTAATGAATCTGGATAACAAAGCAAAAAATAAGTACTGATATATAGTGAATGATTTACATATCTTATTGAGGTTCAATTTGCTATTGATCTTAAAATTCTTCAAGGAACACCTACAGATACATTATAATGATTACACTATGGATAACACTTACATAATATATGAATATCAGTGTTGGGATGGAAAAGGAAACACTAATCAACAAATGTACACTTACCATCTTCTGGAAGCTGCAATGTCACAGTTGAAGAAGGTCCAGGTGCAACTGTAACAGCATACACAGAACATTTGTAGGAATAGAATGGATGCAGCCCATCCACCAGTAGGCTCCTGGTGGTACCATTAGTAGTAAGTGCCATCTTAATCTGTGTTTCTATTGCAGTTATGGTGATACCATACTGTCTGATTAATCCATACTGGAATTCAACTGCTGGTGGGTCCCAATTTAGTTCCAAACTCCTGGCATTTTGAAGTGCAGCAGCACTGAGGTTCTGTGGTATTCCAATTGGTGCTGCATGATCAATATTATACGGGAAAGTCAACTAACCAACATCACATCAGTAAATATGGATTTTTCAGAAACGATTTATGTCTAAGATCACCAAATAAACCAGCTGCATTGCCCAGGGATTGTTGTTTCATTTTTTTTTATAGAAAAAAGAGGATGAAGCTGACCAAAACACATAGTAAAAGTAAAATATCAAAAGAAAAACACATTTATAGAGTATTACATGCATGATATAATTGTATTTAGCATTGAAGAGCTCAGACAAACACTTTATGGTTTCCATTCACACAGGGACATATTATAGCTATACTGTATTCTACTTACTGTAGTTCAGCTTGCCAATGTCAATAATGAAAGTCTCATTGATTTCAGCGTATGATGTTTAAAGAATATATACATATCATAAACTAATTACAGTATGTGCATGGTATGAAACATAATTACTCCTGCAACAGATTTGGCATAATAACTGGAAGTTATCTCTCTGTACCAAATACCAAGATAAAATAAATTATTCCATTAAGAGATACGGAATCAAAAGTGGTTTAATGAAACCAAGTTACTTCTTCAAAAATAAGTATTACAAGAAAAAACAACAATATAGTACATGATAATAGCTGAACTCACAACAATAAGTAGACAGATACAACATACAAATGTACTCAATATACTCTATATAGGTGTAACATTAGCTTGTACTAAAGAGCTCTTGTCATCCTATATAAAAAGGAATGTGTATATGTCGCAAATTAGAATGGCACTTCCTGAAGTTGAAGGTACATTAAATTTGGCATGAGGATAGGTGTAGTGGCAAGTTGAATGCTCATTTTTTAAAAATTTTTCTTAAGATAATTTCAACAGAAATAATTAGCATTTGGTGTAATTTTAACCATTATTTTTTATTGTTAAGAAAAAACTTATCACACCCACTTAATCTTCTGTATTCCATGTCTGGAGTATCCCACATTCTATTATGGGGTTTTAACATTCCCCAAGTCACCACCACCACCCCCCATCAAGTTGTGTATGCAAGCCAAGCGTAGTTTGAGGTCTCTATGTTCAAGGGTTTGGCAGTGCATTAGCCACATAGGTTAGTATAGGTCGTACAGCTTTGAAACTTTCTTTGCACGCAAAGCTCTCCACTATGCCACTTGCTCTTAGAATTCTGCTAAAGGGAGTTAGGTAGAGTGAGTTTGATACTCTGGTGATGAGCAAAGTGAGTCCACCTGCTAGTCATAAAATTGTGCAATCAAAGTGGATACTTAATTATACTTCTCAAGCAGGTGGCTGAGCACTTGCTGCATGCAGTGAGCACTTGCGATTCAAACCCACTCCTTAATATTTAATTCAAACACACTGTACTTTCTTACTAAACACTCAGATTGAATTTCAATGCATAAAAAATGAAAAGCTAATACAGCAAGGATGTGCAGACTTTAAATATAATAATTCTAATTTAACTTTTTTATGATTGTGTGAAGTGAATTGTGAACTTAATAGCATTATTTTTTATATTACTTAACACCTCAAAATTAATGAACTTTCCTTTTATGTTGCTATTTTATGGAACACTCAATGCTAGCTCATTCTATACACAGACATATTCATTTGACAGCCTGTATTATAATGTGTACGGAAATATACTAGTATGTTTTAAGTCTAATGTCATGTCAGTGATTTCATGACTGTGGACAATGAAAATTTTTTCCAATATACTAGTTGGAGATATTTCACAACTTCGCTCAACATTCAGGTAGCATTGATATTATTTTCAATGATTGGATAAAAACTTCCAACTTATCAAATTCAGTTTTTAAGTGAGTGAATCAATATATCACAATTAGTAACGTTATCCTTCTCGTAATTTTCAATCAACCTAATACCACAACATCATCTGGTTTTACAATTTATTGAACTATCTTAGATTCGCAGAGCCCCACTGTATATTATGTGCAGGTGCACCACTGATACATTCAATAATATGTATGTAGTATATATATTATTTAATACACATACCTGCTTCTGGCATACGGATAATTTCAGTTTGGTATGGCCCATGACCCTCACTAGTCTCAGCAGCTATGCTACACACATATGTATAGTCTGGATGTAAGGTGATGATAGAAGATGTGTCAACAGAGAGGAAGTGGGGCGTATCAGTGATGTTGACTATGTAGTGAAGGATGACACCATTCCTGTGTTCAACTGATGGTGGATCCCACATCATAGACAAAGTGAAGGCATCCACAGCTTGTAGGAGGAAGTTCAATGGAGCTCCACTTGGTCCTACGCACATGACACCAAACATTTTTTTACACACTAGAATTACATTTTAACTATATTATATAGCTCACAAAATTATCATTTGAAGTAGCACTGAGATAAAACATGATTTTTTATAAAAGTGGTATCCACTTACTGTCCTGTAGAGTGGTGAAGATCAAAGGCATAGATTGAGGCCCTAAAGCCACAGTTTCAGCTGCGACTCTCAAGCTGTAACGATTGTACTCCTGCAAGAAGTCAATCCTGTATGTTATACCAGTAGTTGAGAATGTCCAATTCCTGTTACCCTCTTTTTCATCAACTAAAAATAGCTGATATGCATTAATGACACCATTTTGATCTTCCAGACTTGGTGGGTTCCACTGAACATTTACTGAAGTTGAGGATAGCTCCAGTACTCTGAAGCTGATTGGAGCACCAGCTGGAGCTAGTAAGACAAATAAGGCAATGATTCAATAAAATTGCCACAATCTCCATGCATGAATACAAGAGCAAGGACAGTTAGGACACTACATACCTGCTTGTGGCATTTGTATTCTTAAAACAGTATAAGAGCCTTTGCCAGCAGTGGTCAGGGCTGCAACACGAACTTCATAGCAATAGTATGGATGCAGGCCACTCCATGTATACTGTTGAACATCAGCGGACACATTCACTTGATTTGAAAAGATTACTGACTGGATACTTGAGAGCTGTAGCTGGAAGCCTTCAAGAACACCATTCAATGTGTCTGGTGATTCCCAAGTGGTCATGAGAGATGTGGAGTTGATTGGAGTCAACATTATATTATTGGGAGAGCCCGGTACTGTTCAGTTTGTAAACAGAAAAAACATAGGTGTATTATATCAACTATGACAGAATTGAATATCTATAATTTGTAGAGCAGGATAGTGAATTTGTAATTCGAATGCAAGCAATACTCTACTACTGTAGTGTTAACCTGCTCTATCCTTACCATCTGGCAGTGTTTGCACTACTTGAACAGGAGAGAATGGACCAAGAGCCACAGTATATGCTGCCACTTGGACATGATAATAAGTGAATGGATTCAGATTGGAAACAAAAGCAATCTGTTCTTCGCTACTAATCTGTTGAATTGTTTGTGTGTTATTGTCCATGAGAAGCACCACGTATCTTCTGATCATACCATTCCAATTAATGGTATTGGGTGCCTCCCACTGTATTATGAGCTGTGTGGACTCTGCCAGCACTGAGATATTGATTGGAGGTGCTGATGGGGCTATAACACAAAATAATTTTCAGTTATCCAATAGTGAACAATTTGGATTTAATCATCATCAACATTGCATTATATTTTTTACTACAAAACATAACATGCATTGTGTCCCTTACCAGTTTCATTGGTCCTGATGGTTATAGATGAGCTGTGAGGACCCTCATCCACTGTAACAGCTACCACCACACAAACATATTCAAAATAGGGGTGCAATCCACTCACCACAATGTTTGTAAATTGTGTTGAGAGTTGGTGAATTTCACCAGTGATATTTTCAGTGACTGTAACTCTGTATTCTCTGATTATCCCATTATGGTGTTCAGGTGGTGGTGACTCCCACGTCAGGTTTAAGCTAGTGGAGTTTAGTGCTGTGCCTCTGAAGTTCACAGGATGATCCGTTGGAACTGCAGGATTTGTTCAATATATTAGAGTACACATGGTTAGGCTTCATATAGAAAAATTTGAACCTATACAGAGGCAATATCTAAACTAGAAGTAATTTAAGGATAGAATCCCACAAATGATGCCACACATTCATACTTTCCATGTACAGGGTTCATGCGGTTCCCAGTTTTGCTGACCTCATCTAGGGTTATTTAGAGTGACTGAGTGTTTTGTATAGCATGGTTTGTAGGATAAGTACACATCAAGTATGTAATAGGAATTAGAGTGGATAGATGGACAGACAGAAATGTGCATACAGACAAAGTGGAAAAAAAAAAAAGCTTTCACTATGCAACTTGTAGCAAGCTTTCTCAACCCATCTTGTAAATATGCCTTTACACAATAAGGAAACTCACTCTACACTATAAATGGTATCGCTGACTAAATATAGTTACGTGAAGATAATGGTTTTACTTATCATTTCCTACCATCCTCTGGAGTGTTGATAGTGATCTGCTCACTGTAAGGACCACTTCCTACCATAGTATTAGCCGCCACCTGAACTATATATTCCTGATAGGGATGCACAGAAAATGCCAGTGTTGGAAACACAAAGCTGAGCTGCCTGGTGGTGAAGAGACTTGACATGCTGTTGGATATGACACGAATGACATAACTTGTGATGATTCCATTCCTTCCTTGATGATCTGGTAAGTGCCACATGATGGAGAATGAACGAGATGAGAGAACTTCACCAGTAAATTCCTCAGGGAAACTAGTTGGAACTGTATGCAATTATGTAAAAATCATACACTGAAACAGCAGTAAGAGAACTCAATGCGCATACCTAAAATGGATTCACTAGATGTCAGAAGAGATGCTAATTGATTAAATAATTCAGATCACTGATGGATTAGTGGAAAAATTAAATAAACCTTTCAAACTAACTGGAATAATTTTCCTGATAATTAATTAAAAGATCATCGATGCATACAAGAATATTCCATACAGTTTGCATGGTCTAGGGTAATAAATATTGGATTCACTAAGCCTTTTCCTTGCATACACCAATACTTTCTGGCTCACTTTCTGGATTCAATGCTTTTGTTTCAGTCCATCTTCCTGGTAAGTAATAGTTACTTTTTTGTGGTCATGAACGGAAACATAGGATGGTGTACCACAAACATATCTACTTAGCCCTTAAAATGTGACACCAGCCTTAGTAATAATTATCTACAATGAAATAATTGTGTATTTATGCAGACTCACCGTCTTCTGGCATCCTAATAGATGCATGTGCATATGGACCAGTTCCTTGTGTGTTGTAAGCAGCAATACTACAATTGTAGTTGTAGTAAGGATGCAGTGAGGATACCACTGAGGATGTGGCGGCACTATCCTGGATGGTTTGAGTTCTGACTTCACCTGATTCCACTTCTGTAACATTTATTCTGAATCCAATTTGGTCTCCATTCCATTCCTCATCTTGAAGCGTGTTCCAAGAAATGGATAGTGTCTTTGAATTTATTGCTAAGAGGATCAATCCAGTTGGTGTAGCAGAAGGAACTATATTTATTTATAACATACATATATTAAATAATTGCAATATTAAGTTCATCCAAATATTAAAAAGAAATGGATAGTGTTGGTTGTTGAATTTATTGCTGAGAGGACTAATCCAGTGGGTGTAGCATAAGGAACTACATTCATTTACAATAGAGACATATAATAAATTATTGTAATTTTGTCACAAAAATAAGTTTGTCCACATTAAAATAGAAGTTATCATAGCTGGTACATACTTTGGGGTTTTCCCCCAATAATTCCTTTTTTCATCTTTAAATGCTTTAATGCTTTATAGCTAATTTACTTGAGATCAAATTCCTCATAACTTCATGTTAAAATATTAAAAGGAATTTACAAATAGTTGATGCTAGCTATATCTATTACTTATTGAATTTATACACACTCAAACTTCCCTTATCCAAGCAGGTTGGGATCAGGCAGTACCTATAACTCAGACACGGCCATATCTGGGAACACTCCATATATTCTCCAGTAGTGGATACTGGGCTAAATGTAGTTTGCATGCTTTATAATACTTAGTACATGAACATGTATCATTTATGTACACTCACAAGCAACAGAAGCACCCATTTAATTTTGCAAGTAAAGACAGTAATAAAAGTTTGTTGAAATGAATTGTCTCATCCTAGCTTCACCATTTCTACATTTCTTTACAAAAAGAAGATGAGCAGGATCAGAATCTCAAGATTCCAGCTACAGCAGTGAGATGCCTGGGGGGTTCAACCTTCACTGGTAGTAAAAAAAAAAAATTTTTTTAAATCAGCTATGACCCTTGAGAGATACCCTTTCTTAAGGCCTGTCCACACTGCACACTAAGAACGGTTTCACCACCTGTCTGGATCAGGTTCCACACATCCACACTAGAACAGGTTTCATCCGAATGGGTTCCCTGCGAAACTATTTGAAGGGTAGGCTTCATGTGGTTTTAGATTTATTTAACGTTCCAGTGATTTTAATATTGATGTGTGTTATTAGGAGTTGAGCTACTAATGCTCTCTCCCTCCTCCCTCAAAGATTGGTGATATGGGAATAGTATTCTTCAATAACTTCCAGACACCCATGACTCTGGCTATATCAAATCCCACCTAAATAATGTACAGCCAATTTCATTATCCAACTGGAATCTAGAATCTAGTACCTATGAGATAGTGGGAGCAAATACCTAATGATGAGAAGACAGTGTTCCAGGCCCCTAGCATGGAATCGCCCCAAATCATTACAGGATCCAAGGTAGAGGTATGTTTTAATTATTCTCAGAACCCTGTCAACACTAATTAAAATATCTCTCCCTGGTAATGAATGCTCTGGACCAAAGAGACATAATTATAACAAAAACTAGATATTCAAACTTATGCCCTTGGACAGGATGCTGCTGACTTTCTCTGATCCCAAAAATAAGTTCTGGGTAAGGACTCTTGTATTGCAGATCTGAGATGACTAGGGTGGATCACAACAGGAAATAGATTAGAACTTTCAGCATAGATACTGCACAGTTTGATTAAAACTGATCTCACCCTGGGGAATTCATTACCATGAATATTTCAAACAGGACTGATCCTACTGCAGTCAAAATCACTCATAATTTCAGTTCAATCGAGTGAAGGACCCATGTTGCTACTAGTGTACAAGTGTGGCCACATGGCAGCTAATTGTGAAATAGGACTTACATGCAAGTGTGGAAACAGCTCCTATCCTACCATCAACTTAATTTACATTAAAACAGGGAAAAAAGGCAATTTATTGGTGGATACATGGTATAAAATCCCGCAGGTGTACCATGTTCACAGAAGAACTATTACTATGAAAGACAAGCGGCCATCATGTGAGAAAAAAGATGATCCCATGGTGATGTCAGTACTTTTGCAGTTTAAGAAGATTAATGGTAATTTATATAGTAGATTTCCTAGAATTCTGTCTCTCTCTTTTTTCAAGCTCTGGTTCAGAAACGGAAAGTAGTCTAGCCTCACCAAATAAGTTCAAAGATTCACATGGCAAATTAACTGTGTACAAAAAAAAATCCTACTCTGAGAATCAGAGCAGTCAGTTTATGCTTCTTTCAACAGAACTAGATGGTGCACCAAGCCAGAGAAGGAAGATCATATGCTGATGTTTTGGCAAAAATCATGTAATCTTTCACTTAGTCCTTTCTCTCTATCAGAGATCCCTTTACTAAGCTCCAAGTCCCTATCCAACTAAGGAACTGTACGTACCATGGAGGAAGGAGAACCTGCTGTTAACAAGACTTCATCTGCTATGGAGGTTACAGGTCTGTAAAGGATAGAGAAATTGCAACAAAACAGAATGCAGCAATGCAAACAGTCTATTCTATCAACTACAGACCATTGAAGAATTAGATTACCCATCCCTACACTGTTGCAGGATAAGAATGGAAAGAATGTTGGTGATTCACAAGCCCTAAAGGTTTCCAGAAACCAGGCAATTAAACATTATTTTTATGTGGTTGTGTGAAATGATGTGCTCTGTGGATGAATGATAGGTTTGTGCAGCCTTCAGCATTACTATAAACATTTCTGTAATTTTTTGTAACTTTCAATAATAGCTATATATATATTATGTATATATTATGTATATATATTATGTATATATTATGTATATATATTATGTATATATATTATGTATGTATATATATATATATAAAGATTTGTTATGATTTTGTCTGGCCATGCTAGTAGAAGTTGTATTTGAAGAGATGTTATTCTAGTACTCTTTCTATTCCTAACACCTACCAACACTTGATTTATTTTGATGTCTATTATTGGCAGCATAAAAATACTCCCCTTTGCGGCGACAATGATTCTCAACTTGGAAAAAGGAAAGCGAAACAAAAAAAAAAGGTTTGAATATAATTATCCCTAGGTTTACTTCAAATCAATCCACACTTGTAGGACATCAAAATTCCATGCGGTTGTTTTATTTAAAATTATTTACAGCACGTATATTTCCTGCAAAGCTTAGATTACAACAACATTTCTCGCATACACCACTTCAAGTATAAAATTCAGATAAGATATTACTTCTGATTAACAAAATAAATAGCAAAAAACCCCACTCCCATTAGAAATATACATTGTTTAAAATTTTCTTTGCTTGCATTTCATTACCTATAATTGGAGTGATGATTGTAGTGGCATTACTGAAAGGCCCAGCCCCTGCAGAAGTGTGTGCTACGACCGTCACAGAGTAGATAGTGTTTGGAAGGAAGGTACTAAACGAGGCCTGTCTACTGTTGGTAATGTTTATCCTGGTTGTTATTCCATGTGAGCTCAGATAGACAGTGTACAATGATATGAAGCCATTCCTGGAAGATATAGGTAGAGCATCCCATGTGACAGAGAGAGTAGTTGTAGATGAGAGAGAGAGCACCACATTGCTAGGAGCTTCACTGGGTGCTATATGAGAAATATAGAAAGAAGTATTCATAAATATTTATAAATAACCATTTAAGATCAGCCACAGTTAAAATGTCCATGAGTAGCAGTCTTGAATTTATACATGCATACACCAGATGCACATGCAATTATTATCATTTATCGCCCTAATATCTACCTGCTTCTGGCATGTGGATCCTCTCAGTTCGATAAGGCCCACGGCCTTCGATAGTCTCAGCAGCAACACTACATTCATAGATATAGTTTGGGTGGAGAGCGTCAATAACAGTAGACGTGCTTGCAGTTCGGGAAAGACGAGTATCAGAAGTAAATGGAAGAGTGACATTGACAGAGTAGTGAAGGATGATACCATTCCTATGTTCAGGTGATGGTGGGTCCCACATCATGAACAGAGTGAAGGCATCTACAGCTTGTAGGGAGAGGTCCAATGGAGCTTCATTTGGACCTGCATTAAAAAAAAAATACATGGAAAATTTTTTGAACAAAGACTGTCTTAATTAGTAGGCATAAAGATGCAATGCTTAACATTGCAGCAGAAACTGTCATTCTTTATAGTAACACTTGAAAGGGGGGGGGTTTCCTTCAAGCATGCATAAATACATTCATATCATCCACATACTGTCCTCTAGAGTGATGAAGATCAGAGATGTAGATTGAGGCCCCAAAGCCACAGTTTCAGCTGCTACACTCAAGCTGTAGCGGTTGTACTCCTGCAAGAAGTCAATCCTGATTGAAACATTAGTGGTTGACAGTTCCCAATTCATGTTTCCTGCATTTTTGTCTGCCAGAAATAATTGGTACATCCTGATGAGACCATTCTGATCTTCCAGATGGGGTGGGTTCCATTGAGCAGTGACTGAAGTTGGAGACACGTGTGTCACTCTGATATTGATGGGAGCACTAGTAGGAGCTATGGAAAGGAAGCAAGGAAATAATGATTGCCACACACATTAGGATTTACAGGTTTAAAATCAAAGGAACTAAAAGAAAAAGGAAACACTTTTAGTGTTCTTCTGGAATTAACTGAAGGAGCATCTATTACATTGAACATTGCAGAATTTTCTGCACAATTTCTAGGTCAAAATTATAGCCAGTTACTTAATTTTTCTTCTAGATTCATGCAGATCAAGTATTCATACCTGTCTCATATATCCTCCAGCTGAGCAACAACATATCTGCTATATCTATTAGTGGAATACAGTAATGTTGCTACTTCCTTGCTGCTTATCTGCTTATGTAACAATAAGTGAATCGTGACACAGTTTTACTCTAAATGTTGCAGTGTAATGTTATTTCCACAAATTGCTATTATACTTTTTATGTTCTAATAAAATATTAAATGCAAGCCTATAGCAAACTGAAATATTTTAGGATAAATTTCTTCTGTATAGAGAGGAGAGACAGAGATGGGGGGGGGGGGGGGGGGGGGAAGAGAGATGAAGGGGGAAACCTCCAACTAAATGCATACAGTAATAAACTAGATATGAAGTTCAGATTTCTATTGGATTTGAAAAATAATTGTATAATCTGTTGTGTATCAATCAGTTACTGAAAAAATCGTCTGGTCTGAAATGTGACTAAATAATTATCATTCTGGCAATTTAGTGGTAACCAATCTAAATTAGTACAGCAGTTGGTATGCCAACTTGACTGTGCTGCTTAGCAAATATAAATTACTTATCACACTGTTCAATTCTTGTGAATACACATTTACCTGATTCTGGCATCTGTACCCTCAGTGAATAGTACTGGCCTCTTCCAGCAGAATTAAATGCTGCAACACTGACTTCATATGAGTAGTAGGGATGAAGACCTGTCCAAGTGTACTGGTGAAGTTCAGCAGGTATATCCACAACTTTAGGCAATTCTATGGACTGGAGAAGCGTTAGTTGTAACCGATAACCTTCCAGAACACCGTTTAATATTTCTGGCTCTTCCCAAGTTGCCACGAGAGTTGTGGAGTTGAGAGAATTCAGTGACATATTTACCAGTGGGCCAGGTACTATTGGTAATTAATTACAGGGAAAGAAACAAGAATTTATATGTAATAAACTCAATAAATGTAAGATTACAACAGAAAGAGGGGTAGAAAATATCAATGGTTTTTAACTTCTTATTCTAATTTAAAAATTCAAATGTAATTTCTATCTTTTGAGGAAACATTTCCTAAATATTTGTTATTAATTACGTTTATTTAATTATTAACTCAACCATTTTTTTATATAATTCTACTTAAGTTCATCATATTGTAGTTATATTAGTATGACAGCTACATATTGTGTTAGATATTTGAAAACTGCTAACTCAGCTCCATTTTGTCGCAATATGACATATTACCTAAAGGGAATGCAATACTCACAAAAAGGGCCTAAAGATTATATATAGTATAGATATTACGATCTTCATAATTACAACATTTTTAATCTTTAGGTAGGATAAAATTACCACCATAGCTCATTCCTGGTACTTAGCCAAGGCCAGCCTTATCTTGTTTAATTTGAGAAAAAGTCAATGATAATAAAGAAGAAGCTTGAATAAAATTCTCTCCACATATTTTAATCATTTCACTAAAGAATCTATTAGGCTAGAAACAACCTCATATTATGACTACACTAGCACATGTCTTAGGAAGACAGCAAGTGACACACTTGATGAAGATGCTAAGTTTCCTCTTAAGGTACAACAACCATAGATTATTTATCGCCAGATATTATCGTCAGAGGCATCAGTGCATTAGCTTTTGCTTACACTAAGCTATCATGCACTATGACAAGGTATGCTACTTTACTAACCGGCTGCAAGTGTGAGTACCACCAAAATAGGAGAAAATGGGCCAATAGCTACAGTGTATGCTGCCACTTTGATGTGATAGGAGGTAAACGGCTTCAAATTAGAGAAGGTGATCGCTCGATCATTGCTAAACTCTGAAATATTCGTACTTGCTCCAGTACTATTTTCAATGATAAAGACATTGTATCTCCTGATGATGCCATTGCGATCATTGAAATTGGGTGGTTCCCACTGCACTGTAATCTCATCAGACTCTATGATAACTGTGACATCGGTCGGGGGAGCAGAAGGGGCTGAAGCAAAAAAGAGAAAACATGTCATTTCAATATATTTGAGGGTTACAGATAGAAAAGTACAGTAGGAACTAAGTAAGTGATCTGAACTTCAGTTATCAGAACATGTCAGTTAACCGAACACCACTTCAAACCACCCAACAACAATTTAAGCATCAGAACCAGAAGAAAAATATTAAAGGGCACAAACATAATGAAGTAACCAAGTCAAAAATATTTCAGCTGTTTTTCTACAAGGAATTCAAGGAGATAAAAATCACAATTTAGCTAGTGTAGCTAGCTAGCATTCACTATAACCCAGAAATATTGATAGCTCACAATACTATTAAGAATCAAAGCAAGCTGCATTCCTTCCAAAATACATATAATTGATAAAATAAAAGTACCTGCAATATATCATATAATTATGCTTATTTGAGTAATACGAGGGCAACTTCAGTTATCCGAATATTTCAGTTATATGAACTCCTCTGGTCCCAATAAGTTCGGATAACTGATTTCCAACTGTATAATCATGGGAGCCAGAGAGTCATTAAAAATGAAGTGGGTAGGGGTGGAGGATCATACAGCTATGGAAAGGGAATATGGGAAAGAGGAGGGAGGAGGAGCAAACAACTTCATTTGCCTAAATTTATTCATGTAATAATTTTTTACGATGTTATAATAAAATGGCATAAGATTGTAGCATGACCTAAAGTATATAGCTAGGCCATCGATAGTCCAGCTTCACCTGGACATGTTCTCCTTTTTGGTCATTGTTTTTCGGTCATAGTGATCTGGAAAAGCCAAAACTGAAGTAAGAATGTTTTCTCCGTCCATGCCCCACCCACTACTTGTGGTGCGTGGTGGGGAGATTGCAACAAGAAGAAAGAATTTCTGAAGTGTGTTGGGACTTGGAGGAAAACATCCTGATCAGTGTAAGTACATATTTTTATTCTGTCAAATTATCCTGACTGAATGTGCTGTGCACTCCAGGTATGCAATAGTAAATCCTGCTGAGCTCTCCTTAGCTGGTGTGACTGGAAATCTGTGCCCAACAAAATTTCTACCTTTCCTAGTGTACCCATGCCCACAAGGATTATTTCTTGTGTGAAATCTCTACATCCCTTCTGGAACTCATGTTTTTATTCAGTATTGCATGGCTAGAGAGACCTAAAAATATATTTTTTTGTTAGTGAGGCATAGCTATAGTTTGCTATAAATAGTTAAAAAAATACCACGTTAAATTAAACGTCAGTTCCAGAAGGAAGGCACCAATTTCGCACATATTAAACTGGTTACAAAAGTCACAAATGAGATTATACATTTACATGATGTTGTATGTTATATAATGACTCAATGAAGTACTTCATGTGAAGCTGATGATCACTGTATCGATAAATTTAAAAAAATTAAAGCTAGAATGAATTTGAGTACCCTTTCTCAACTAAAGTTATAAAATAAAGAAATATTACAAACTGAGATTTTTTTTGCATGTAATATAGATTGGTAAAGAAGCAGTGGAGACGCTATTCCTCTGAGTGACTTCAATAAGTAACAGTAATAGATAATACCAAATTTGAAAGTTTAATGCATCTAATGGGACTTATCATCTTATAGCAATGAGTGCTTTAAGACTTAAATCAGAATATCGTGTGACAACACCTGAACTGAAATACTGCAATAAAAGCAATTCTGTGCAAATCATAGAATATTGTTCTAGTATTTATGCCTAAACTGAAATATTGCCAACCATTTCAGACTATGAAGAATTATTGAAAATTTTAAATTATTGTATGTAAGCATCTTAATAGTAAACTATACTCCGTAATGAAGTGTAATCACAGGATTTAAACTTTCACCCGAGAATGGGTTCATGTTTTACCCTAGCCCTAGCCCTAGCCATAGCCCCAGCTAGAGCATTAATTCATTTTTGTACTCATCTGTTGCATGTTTTATTTTACTAAATACTCCTTTTGTCAGCTTCTAATCACTGTAGTTGACATTAAAAAAAACAAAAACAAATCACAGCACATCAAACTAGCGAGGATTTTATGCTTTAATATGCTCTATCTTCAGCTTTAACTTTCACATGATGCCAAATGCTCCTTCAACATCATGATCAGTATTTGAGTCAGAGAGCACCATCCTCTTAAATCCTTGATACAGCGGTACTTATTTATGTAGAATTCATTGAAGCTTGTTTCGATCACATAGTGCTCCTGTTACTTGTCCAATGCATCAATCCATGAAGCAGTTATAAAGTGCATGGTCCAGTGCAAACATGTCTCAAGTGCACAGTGTTTGATAGGGTGTTTCAAACTCACTTCAGTATCTAGTGGAATCTGATCTGCCCACTCATAACAGAATTATAGCACAAATTTCGTGTGCCATTTATCTTTGATCCCTGGTTTTCCGCTTATGTCCATCTCTCCCAAACAATTTAAGAATAAAATTTGTTCAAAGGCATCTGTGCAGAGGCATCCAACTGCACATATTATTATTGCCAGCTAGATCCCAATTTTTTATGCTTTTCTAGTCAGTTTTTTAAAGTTTTTGTGCAAGCTCAACAATACAGATGAACTGCAAGCATTGACACAAAGTCTCTCAACAATACTCTCTTCCAATCCCCTCTCAATTTTGGTGGGAAACTAGGGATTGGTATTTTTCAGCATCACTGTTTGTTAATTTCCAAACAATCCCGGAGATTTTGACCTGTTTCCAGGTGTCATGGGATATAGCTTCCAGTTCCATGAGTTTCGCACAATCTCCCGGATGATGCGAAAAACTTGAAAGGTCTGCAATATGGACCAACTACACTAGGCTCAGGTGAGAACTAAATGCTAAATGTTTTCTGAGTGTAAAAGAAACACACATTTGCATGTACTAGACAAGTTTACTATCTTCTAGCTCTGTTTTTCTTAACCATAGGTAGTTGACGACAGTACATTTGATGATCCCTTACCAGCCTCTTTAGTCCGGACAGATATATTAGAACTGTAAGGTCCTTCATCCACTGTGATGGCTACTACCTCACAGTCATACTCAAAATAAGGATGCAAGTCAGTCACCACAATTTCTGTCAACAGTGTGGAGAACTGCAGCTCATGGCCAGTAAGTTTCTCAGTAACGTTAATCCTGTATCCTCTGATCTCCCCGTTTTGATGATCCAAAGGAGGAGGGTCCCAGGTGAGGGTGAAGCTGGTGGAGTTGAATGAAGTGCCCATAAAATTGATGGGATGGGAAGTAGGAACTATAAAACATCAATAATGTTGATTATTACATTGTTAAAGAATATAAAAAGTTTGAAGATTCTAAACCGAAATTTATCATATTGTTAGCTAATTAGCCATAGCTAGTACAATTATAATAAGATATCAATAACTGGAACAACAACAAAAAAAAAAAAAAAAAAAAAAAAAAAAAAACCTCCCAAAAATACTGGAATGGTGAAACTCATGGAATACACCTCAGAGATATTTTTAATGGCATGCATCTTCCTACCATCCTCTGGAGTGTAGATAGTGGACTGCTCACTAAAAGGACCACGCCCTACCACAGTTTCTGCTGCCACCTGAACAAAGTATGTGTGATGAGGCTGCACTATGAATCCTTGAGTGGGGAAATCAAAGCGGAGTTGGTTGGTATAGAATGTAATTGAGTTGGGTGACACGAGAACTGCATAGCGGGTGACCTCACCATTCCTACCCTCAGGTTCTGGTGGACTCCATGTGAGGTAGAAGGAACGTGATGAAAGGACATGACTACTGACACCCTCGGGAACAGACTTTGGAACTGTATAAAATATATTTGCAATACATTCAAAAACTAGGTAAGTAGTTATATAGATAGCAACACTCCACATTTAGAAAAGTGTGACAAATATTTTTACATGTGCGAAAATAAGTAATAAATAAGGAAACAAGATTGTACCCATGCAGACAATGAGTTAGAAGACCCTTTACCAATGAAATATGGTACAAGTCATTTACTGATTCCATGCAATAGAATTAATGGTATATTTTATTTCAATTGGTAAAGGGTCATTTAAGTTATGGTCTGCTGAGTACAGCTTTTTTCCCCCCTATATTATCTTTCTTTCTCTCCACATGTTATTCCAATATAATCATTTAAAAAATATATCCATGCCTAGAGAATTATAGTTCTGTTATCTCTCTGTTACTCTGTTAAGTTGCAGGATTGAAAGAGTCGCTGGGCCTATTTACAATGAAATTTGTCATAAGCACTTGAATTGGGCTTGGAATTGTTTTAAAATTATATATTTGGAATTTACCACTGCAATAGGCATGGCCAAATGGGATCCAATGGGGCTTCTCCCACAAATCAATGATCCTTTACCAATTTAGATATCCACTGGTACATACTGGTCAGGAATGTTAACATTTGATAGCATACTGACAAAATTTTGTGCCACATTAATCCTGTAAATTACTCTACCAGCTTTAGCAATAATTATCTACAATGAAATAATTGTATATTTATGCAGACTCACCGTCTTCTGGCATCCTAATAGACGCATGTGCATATGGACCAGTTCCTTGTGTGTTGTAAGCAGCAATGCTACAATTGTAGTTGTAGTAAGGATGCAGTGAGGATACCACTGAGGATGTGGCGGCACTATCCTGGATGGTTTGAGTTCTGACTTCACCTGATTCCACTTCTGTAACATTTATTCTGAATCCAATTCGGTCTCCATTCCATTCTTCATCTTGAAGCGTGTTCCAAGAAATGGATAGTGTCTTTGAATTTCTTGCTAAAAGAATTAATCCAGTGGGTGCTGAAGAAGGAGCTGAATAAATAGATTAAACATATGATAATGATAAAATGTATTACAACATAACAGGAGTAAGTCAATTTCTTTACTTCTTTTGATTCTGTTTTAAGAAGGTAGTAACCCAATGGTAATTAATATTCATGAAATATCTATTATTTCTTTATATATATGTATATACATATACATATACATATACACATATTCATACATGTATATATATTATATATATATAATATATAGTTTCACAACATCTGTACAAGCTTTTTTTCAAATATGAAGCAATTTGGATGATCCATTGTTGGCTATTGGTGAGAAAGGTGTTGCCTCCCACCCTGGGAGTATAAAGTGATTTCCCCTCAATGTATATTTTCAGCCTAGGAAGAACTGTATCTTTGTGAAAAATTCAGGAAATATATTTCATTATATATCTCTATGTAGCCCCTTCTTTACTCATGTTTGAATATTAAAAAAACAAAACCAACAGCACTTTGAGTCCAATGAAGTGCTTCAAGTAGGACTGACACGCTCAAGGTCTCCAGATGTAATAGATCACTTGAATGGTTTTGTGGTAAACCATGCACTCATAACATCCTTTGTTGTTAATAGTACACTTTCCATATCTGGAAATGGATCACGAAGTAGCCACTGGTGCTGCTTAACTTGTAGTGGGGGACATGGGGATGTTTTAGTTGGACTTGAGCTTTTTTAGTGGGATACTTAAACATGTTATAAAGCATATCATTGGAACTTATTCAAACTAAACTTTCATTTGGTAATAAAATTAAGGGTAAGGGTGAATGATAACAAAGTTAGGGTACATAGTAAATATATTGTGAATAATTAATGAACATTGGGTTACAAATTAATAATGCGCAGATTTTAATATTCATCCTATTGAGTACCTAAAATATTATTCCTTTTTCAAGCTTTAAAATACCAATGTAATATTTGGCCAATTTCACTAATGATGCATAAAGTACTTATTCAAGTACAGTATCTGTGGTATGTAAATCTGTTCTCCTATGTTGCTTGATGACTTCTGTCAGCTTGTAGCCATATTTGAGCTAGCTTGTGATATTATTGATGTTGATACATGCTAAGGCTAGCTATGATTGCTATCTCTCTTATTACACTGTTATTGAAGAATTAAAAGGTTCCTCTCCTCTTGTCACTAATGGAGTCATCAGTGTTGTTCACCTCTACAAGAAAACTGACTTCCTTGACTCTATAAATTTCTCTACAATAATTAGATCCACACAGAAATAACTCTTTCGAGAAGAAGTAATTAATAGGTTGCTATTGAGGTACTGTCCATATTATTAATTTACAGTTATTTTGGCTGAGATATGACTTAAATACTTTTTTACCTTCATTCTGTTCTAATAATGATGAACTATAACAGTTATCAGAGCTTATAATAATGTCAGTAATGTGCATAAGGTGACCCACTTACCAAGGATGGGAGTTCTGATCGATGAGGAATTACTGTAAGGGCCGATACCAGCAGAAGTGTGTGCAGCAACTTGGACAGAGTACAAAGTGTTTGGTAAGAGATCTCTGAATGAGACTTGCAAATTGGTAGTGATGAGAGTGGTGGCCGATACTCCAGGTGCACTTAAACGGACTGTAAACATTGTAATAACTCCATTCCATGAGGACCTTGGTGGAAGGGCCCAGATCACTGACAGGGATAATGGATCGATTATACTGATCACCACATTGCTGGGTGCTACACTTGGTGCTGGGTAAGAAAACATGGATGAATTACATAGATAATATCCAATGAAATTGTGATAGGAATACAATCTCTTTAAAATAAACTTTTTAATAATCAAATAAAATTTTTATCCTTTAGATTGTAAAACAGTATGTGCACATCAAGCCATACATTTTTGTGTTACAGTTTCTCTATAGTCTTAGGGCAAGTAATTATTCTTTAGAGAAGTGGATGCATAATGTCTGTATATACTGTTTATGCTATAACCACAACCTAAAATCTAGGCAAAAGAAACAAAAAAAAATTTTTAACAACCACTTTAACTTTATAGTACACACTATAACCTTAATTTTCCTTTCTCCCTTTCCATTATAGGCCTTTAAAAATATTCATTCCGCATCCTTATTATAAATCCTCTTTTATTCTTGATAATATTATACAAAAAAAGTGATTCCTAAAACTTAAGGATGCAATGTCTCAAAAACTCTAAATTTTAAAAAATTTTTAAATAGTTTCATAGTGCTGATGATCATAGTTTTATTCACTCATATTAGCATTGCTTTCTTACTAGCTTCTTCTGTGCGGACTACTGTAGCAGTGGAGTAGGGACTTAACCCCACAGTGAAGGCAGCTACCTCAACACTGTAGTTAGAGTAAGGATGGAGAGAAGACACCAGTAGTGGACTGCTGCTATCTTGGAGAAGAATCGTCATGCCAGTTGCAATCTCTGTCACCCTGACACTGTAATAACGCACAACCCCATGCCTATACTGAGAGGGAATTTCTTGCCATAATACTCTCAAAGTAGAAGAATCTTGGACTGTCACAATAACATTACCAGGAGATCTTGAGGGAGCTATATTGAGATTACAATAAGAATAATGAAGCCACGGGGGGGGGGGGGGGGGGGGAATGGTAACAACGAATAAACAACAACAACAATAAACCAAAAGCCATCCAAGGATAAAATCCCACAAGTCACATCATACATTCATACTTTTGCTGTTGTACAGAATCCATGTATTTCTTAGTTTTGCTGATCTAATTTACAGTATTTAGAGTGACAGCATATTTATATAGTGTAGTGTGTAGGGTATTGTACAGCACTAAAACAATTATAATAACTAGTTAGAAATGCATAATTAAAAAAAAGAAGTAATTTTAATATAAATTAGGGAGTGAACAGAGGAACAGGCAGAAATGCGCATGCACGCACGCGCGCGCGCACACGCACGCACGCACACACACGCACGCACGCACGCACGCGCACACACACACACACACACACACACACACACACACACACACACACACACACACACACACACACACACACACACACACACACACACACACACACACACACACACACACACACACACACACACACACACACACACACACACACACACACACACACACACACACACACACACACACACACACACACACACACACACACACACACACACACACACACACACACACACACACACACACACACACACACACACACACACACACACACACACACACACACACACACACACACACACACACACACACACACACACACACACACACAAGGTGAAAACAAAACAAGTTTTCATTAAACAGCTAGCCAGTAAAAATGAAGAGGGAAAAATGTAGTGAGTTCTAGTACAATGGAGATAACCCTTTATATCAATAATAGGTGTGTGTGTTATAATTTAGGTGTTATAATAGGACTTCAGTCCACCCAAAATAGGAAAGTGAAAACTGTACACACCAATTAACATTCCTCTACCAAGTATGTCTTCCCATACCTCTTACCTGTCTCATTTGTGGTCACACTAGCACTAATACTGAATGGTCCAGTTCCATTTACAGTAGCAGCTGCCACAACGTATATGTAAGTGGAATAGGGACTCAGTGAAGTGGCTGTAAAGGGAACTCCAGCAACGGAGAGAAAGGTCCGCTGCCTGTTGTTAGATATATCTGTGATCATAATGGAATAACTTATAATGACTCCATTTTGTTCCTCTTGGCTCGGTTCGGATATGATCATAGTGAAGGAGGTAACGCTTGTGGAAGTGATCATAATGCTGGATGGTGGACCATTAGGTACTGCAGATAAAATCATAATTGGAGATTATCAAGTATACTAGCTATTCTAATTTGTTACCACAAAATTAGGAAAGCATAAGGCACATATTTGGGCATTTTTTACCTATCATACTTTTATGAACAAAATGGAGACTATTGTATTCAAATTCAATCTATCACCTTGTAAAAAGTTTCTTGTTTACATAATGCATTATAAATTGTTGTTCAAGTTTTAAGCCTTAAATTAACAAAGTGCAATGTACATATACATTTAATGATATACAAATACACATACTGTCTGATAGGGTTTGCAGTGCCAACACTTCTGTGTAAGGTCCCTCGCCAACTATGGTGTGAGCAGAGACAGCGCAGTTGTAAACTTGGTAAGGATGAAGTAATGGAACAATGAGTGTTGTTCCAGTTACAAAATAGGATGGAGTTGAGGATTGCTGCACTGTCACTGTATATCCTGTGATGTTTCCATTTCTATGTGCCACTAATGGTATGCTCCATTCCAGAAGTAAGGATCTTGATGAAGTTGCATACCCTCTGAAGTTGATTGGTGCACTAGATGGAGCTAAAGTGAGAAACCATAACAGCTGTTGTAAAATGTGTAGGATGGAATATCAAAGTAATTAATTGGACCTCAAACAGTGTCAAGGTCCATATTTTATGCTATATAGTACATATGCCACATATATATACCTGCTTGATCTGTTATCACATTCCTGCACACACCTGCACCAGAACCTCCACTATTCCTAGCCAACACACAGCATGTATACAAGGTGTACTCCTCCAAGCCTGTCACCAAAGTGGAGAGAGATGAGTTCCCCAGGAGCGATACACTCCAGAGAAAGTCACTCTGGCTGGTTGTGCAGTTGGCATCAAAACCATTGACCTCTGAGAATGTAATGTTTGAGGAAGGCAGCTCCCAAGACACAGTGAAAGATGTGGAGTTTATATCAGAGAAGGTGAACAACCTCGGAGGCCCAGGTGGATCTGTATACACCACCAATAAGGCTGTAAACACTTCAAAACAAAAATTGTGAAGAATTTCTAAAAACAATACTATGTTGCTGTTATATTATTGTTGTTGGGTTGTTGATTTTTATGCTGCTGCTGCTCTTGTACCTGTTGCTTCATTCAGCTATTGACAATTACCATGATTGGTCAAAGCCTGATAATTGTAGAGGTGGTAGGTGGTGAAATGTGGCCTCAATAAAGTCGTGAACTGCTACCAGAAGGGAAGGTTACTACTAAAAAATATCTGAGATCATGTATTTTGTAGCACTGTCCACACAAGTTATTACTCAGGATGATTGTACAAGTAGTTAGTAATGATAATGCCCCTCAAGTTTTCTTTGGTTAATTGGTGACAGCTATCTGCCAGAACATTTTTATCGATGTAGAAGCTACCTTCGCTCCATCCATTATTGGAGAATGACTTTGCAATTTTGCCTCATTTTACCAGAATTTTGGGTAGAGAGGATAAGTTTCTCTGGTTTGCAGTTCTCCATTTTCCATCAAAGCTTGGCAAATATCTATCACCATTGAATCATCTTTATTTAGTTTTCTGACCACAATTTTCATTGCTTCCAAATTTTGAGTATACAAGAAAGACACTGTTCCAAATGCTCCATCAAGTACATTTTTCAACAAAAATTTCATAAGAAACAAAGATTGTACCAGTTTAGCAGCTCAATGAGAAATATGTTAAAGTGCAGCTATCAGGAATTGTACTGCTTCTGTATGTAATGCAGAGGTGCCTAGAAACTGACAAAATCTCAATAACAGTTAGAAATATGTGTGGTTTTTTTTTGCCAAATGCTGAAATATATTCTTTTTCATCAATAAAGTGCCACTTTATGTGAACAAATGTCTTAGGTTTTTACCTAGGATTCTCATCCTTACTCATCGCAACACTCATATAATTTTCAATCCTGCCTTAAATGTATACATAGTTATTGCTTTCATTCCATTTGATTAATGCTCAATCAATGTCAAATTTTACATGTAGGTTCAAAAATTGATGAGAAAAGGATTAGCTAGCTAGCTAGCTATATAAAAAAAAAATAAGGAAGGAATATCAGATTGAAGTGTTGGTGCATTCTTGGAGGACATAAAGAAAGAAAGGGAGGAAATAAATAAAGAAAGAAAGGGAAATTCATTTTAATCATGTGCAGGGTATACAACTTTCTTGTACTTGTTCTTGTTTTTGTTGATGCAAATGTTATTATTGTAGGACATGGATATATAAATAGTGCACTGTTGTCCTATGACCACTCTTATTACAGTTGCCTCACGTGGTCTGCAAATGATGCCTGCATCCTCCTGATGTGTGCAGGACCTCACTTCGGTGGCATTGAGATAGCTACAGCTGGTAAGTGTGGTTTCTATGGAGGTGCATCGCACGTTGTCCATGGCAATTGTCAATCCTGTTCCCTCACCAAAATGAGCTGAATGGGTTATTCTAGCACCTGCAGGATACAAAAAATAAATAAGATAAACCAGCTATATTAATGCTGGTTATCAACAAGGTTGAACCAAAGACTATTGACTTAAAAATAGAATTTATGATGAAATATTTGACCAACTTTAACTAAAGAGAAATAACTTCTTGCTGCTACATAAGTGAAAAAAATATATTATGAGGTTCTATTTCTTGATATTTTTAAGATGTCCATTCTAAAAATAAAAAATAAATAAATAAATAAAAAAATAAATTAAAAAAAAAAATCATGATTGAAGCAAGCAAATATTAAATCTAGTTAAACCAAATTTATTGGAATATTAAATCTGGTTAAACCAAATTATTTGAAATATTCCACATACCAAATAAATTTTATAATTTGTACAATTTAAGGATTTTTTTTTGGCCAATTTATATTTTTAAAAATCAGCACAGCTACGTTGCTATCACCCTATATATAATTACAGTAGTTTATCAGCTAATACTTTCATGTAATATTTTGGTAGAATTTTTCATAAACTGTTACCTAATTTTTATTTTTCATATTTGAACAAAATGAGCTGAAAGTTATTCAGCAAACAGTCACATATTAAACAGGTGATCGTAGATTATTTAATTAAACATTGCAGACAAACTGTATATCTCGAATAATTAGATGACAGATATTTTTTAGCTCTTGCAGTAAACCTATATATAACATTAAAAGCCTAAATTATATACCTAATAATAAAACAAGAACTGTGGCATGGACTCTAGCTAGGAGAATAATGCGATCACACCATAAAAGCTACTACATGATCTAAATAATCCGTATAAAACACCTTGACTACCATATGCACTTGAACACTGGGATATTCCATATTATATGGGAGAATGTGTATGGTTGGAGGCATTTAGATCCTTTATTTAGATCCTTTGGCCAAAAAAAAAAGCCAGCTTAAACAATAGCAAGAGAAAGACGCCAACACCACAATTAAGGGAAGTCAATCGCTAAAGTAGATCTTATTGCAGAATCAACTTAAATCCATACATTGACCAACTTAAAGCTGCATATAAAGAATTTGAATTGATGTCCTGATAGTATTTGTCCTCAAATTTCCCTGCAAAGCTTCATGCTAGCTTAAAACCATCTTGATTAACATATGACTATGTATCCATGACAGAAAGTCAGCAAGATCTATAGCATATAAGTTAATAATTGTTCCTTCTTGATCATTGTGTTGTGTTAGGCAGTCCAAAGTCATCCTTGAAGAGTGATTGAAACATTTTGTCCCCAAGTAAAGATTCACCATTTCTCTTTAAAATTAGAGTGAAGTTAAGATTGTGTTCATCATATTAGCACTTAGTGTATATTCCTTACACATATGTGATGGTTGAGCAATGCTCTGGATATGCTCAGAGAGTTATTTAAGCTGCAGTTCTTTAGCATGAAGATTTGTTTCTAAATGGAATATGAGTCCAGCACCTGCAACAAGCAATATTTGCTTCCATGCTAGTGCCTTTGCTTCTCCTGCTCTGACCTGGTGAGGTATTCTGTTCTAGCCCAACTCATGTCACTCATCCTATGGTGTCTCCCTGGACTAATACTCTGGTCCTGCCAGTGATTGTGCACATATAAACAAATCTAAGCAGCCACAAATATCAGCACAGATTTTGTACCTGTAACTATTATTTGCATCAATCCCAAATGTAGGTAAACGGCTTATCTTACTATAATTCTCACTTCATTTGTTTGTTGTTTTTTTTTGTTTTTTGTTTGTTTATTTGTTGTTTTTTTTGTTTGATAATTCCTCCCAGACTATTAGGCCTAAATGGCTCAAATTTTCAGGCTTTGGTGGGGGTCACCCCGGGTGGTTATGAGGAAGATTGGTGAAGACCAGAGTAAAACCCTGCCCATGGGGCTATTTAAAAAAAAAATTCCTGGTCAGCGTCACAACTCTATGCCTGAGCAAACCACCCACTTCCAACAAACCACAATTATGTAAATACACTTAGGTCAGCAAAAACAGTGCCCATACCACTACTGCTCATTACTTTCTTCTTTTTGAGCACTTTTCAGGTTGCAACTGTTCCTCAGGAGTGACAATGCTTTGTGGGTTTCAAGATATTCCCCACAGATGTTGTGGCTGGTTGTCAGGTATTATGAGTACCATATGGTGGGCAGACAGCTCAATGATCCAACCACTATGTTGCATTTGTCAAATCACTTAGTAAATCTACACACTTATGGTTACAAGCACTTATGTGGTCAACTTCAGAACTTGACTTATCCTAAAGCCTTCTAAAATGTATACAACGCTTGGGCATCATTGGTCGTTAAAAAAAAAAAAAAAAATTATACACATGTAAATACAATATACAACTCACACATTCAAACACTATCAGATGCAAAGGTAAACTGTGCTATTAATCAACATCAACCATACAAGAGTGAGACAGTGAAGAAAGGTTTACCTTGTGTACTGAATCCAAGTTGTCTACATGTTACTCTTGCATCGTTGGCACTCCAACCATCATCACACACGGTACCCCATCCTCCACCTAAACACACCTCCACACGACCCTCAAAAGCACTGGAACCACCTCTTAGCCTGACGCTGTTCTCTGTGCACTGAGCACCTGGTAAAAAATTTAAAATATAGGAATAAACATTTCAATGAAATAGGTGGTTCACACATAATCACATTCACCAAGTAGGATATAATATTCAGTTATTGCCTATGGAAAAGGCTGGTCTGTTAAACAGGTTTTAACACTGGTTCAATATACATGCTCAAGTTTTTCTATTGTAAAAAACTAATTAGTGAAGCCGGCTGTTTGATCGTTTTGTTCAGACATTCTTCTCAGACTAGTAAATGACTCAAGTGTCTAGCACAGGAAAATTAATTAGCAAATTATTATTGCTTAGCGTTAAACACCAACATAAAGACACTTCTGTATCACTCTTACTTTATGCACAAAAAAAAACCTCCACCATACTTAGTCGCCATACTAAATATGTATGCATGGTTCTTACAGAGAACTCCTACATCTTCGGAATGTGTACAATCCCCTGCATTAGGGCCCACATGGGGACAGGCATTTAGCATTGTTTCTGATCCACCACATCTCACATCATCTAGGGCAATCAATCCAGAACCCATACCATAATGAGCTCTTCCAAACCAGAGTGCTGTAGCAACATAATAAGTGGAAATACTGATACATGTAATAATCTTAATACAATTAAGAAATAAAAGTGCAGCACATCTGTTCACAAGAATAACATTAACCCTCCTTGAAGCTGCACAACAAGCATGCAAGGAAATAGAGTTGCATACCCCAACTTCATTCAACAAAATTGCAAAATCTATATCACTTCAATTTTTTCTCCTTTCTTTACCTCCTTCCCCCATAAATTTATCACTTGGCCACAAATGATTATCACCAAAAGAATGTACCTGAAGACTTCTCCACTCTCCCCTTTCCTCAAGGTTATGATGTAGGTAATAAAAATAGTCATAGCTTACCAGAATTTTTTTTTCTGTTTCCAATTTTGGCAGGTGCATACACTCAATCACATTATTCCTAACTACCCCTAGACATTGTCCCATCCTTCCCTTTGGTGGTTATATTATGATATATTAATTTATCACCCCACCTCCTGCACCCTTCTCTCTCACAGATACCTCCCCTTCCCCCCCCCCCCCCTCCCCCCTCCCTACTCCCCGGTGTAGTCTAACAATGATACTGTTTTGGAATCAATGAACACAATGGTAACATTTTACCTGTATATGACAAGGAAGTAAAATTGAGCTGTCTGCATACAACGTTTGTGTTATCAGAGTCCCAAAAGTCATCGCAGACGGTACCCCACCTTGCACTGGCACACAGCTCCACCCTTCCCTCGTAAGGAGACACTCCTCCCACAAGTCTCACTGCACCAGCTTCACATGGTTCTGAGGAACAATGGCAAAAGAAAGATTGCGTCATATCCTGGCAATATTTAAACAATATAGCTTGTGCAATCACTACCACTACGTAATCAATTATGGAATTTTGAGATTTTTAAAAATGGGTGTAAAGTCAACCAACATACATAAGAACATCACTTTGTGTACAGGAAGAGGCAAAATTGGAATATTGTGATAATTATTAACTCTGAACATCTGCATCTAACAATTGGCTCACAAAATAGGAATTACCGTAGTGACAAAGTCACTTTTGGAGTATGAGATAGTAAATAACATCTGCCTTCAGTTTGTGGATCACAAAGTAACTTCCTTGATGGTAAATAACAAATGGGGGGAGTTCTTTATATATAGCAAAAATTAAATAAAAATTACCCAACAAGCTCTGAATATGGAGTGTGCTACATATGAGTGCTACATGAAAAAGGACGTGTATAAGACTTGAGTTTGAGATGATCTGCACTTACTCTGATAATAAATTGAGTTCTCATACTCCTTTGGAATATTGACACTGCACGCATAGTCTCTAAAAGTATCAATATCTCTGTATGCTGATAAAAAGTTGTATTCACACTTTCCTTTTGCATCACAATTTTATTGTATTGAGCAGAGACATTATCAAGAATAGCTATAGCCAACTAAATCTGAGATTGATGAACACAAAGTTATAAGTCAATGGGCAGTATCTTCACTATTATCTTTTGTCGTATTAATTGTTACTGTATACCTATAACCTCGTGGTAAGCCGAAGTATTCATATTATTTTTTCCTATAGAAAAAAAAAAGAAGCTCAATATGAACTAAAATTAGAATGGTCCAAGAACTTTTCGGCACTTATTATAGCTGGATTTTATCGGCTAGCTTATAGTAACATATCCTTTATAAGAACTCAATAATCATTTATAAGCATTCTGTGTGATAAAATGACATTAATAATCTGTGGTATAAGCATATGCAATCTCTGCAATTCTGTTGCAGACCAAAATAATCTTCAATATTTTCGGAGAAGGGACTTATTTCTTAGTCCACCAGTTAAGCATCTAATCTATAAAAATGAAAGTCTTGTGTGTGTGTGTGTGTGTGTGTGTGTGTGTGTGTGTGTGTGTGTGTGTGTGTGTGTGTGTATGTGTGCGTGTGTGCATGTGTGTGCGTGCATGCATGCGTGTGCATATGCATGTATATATGTAGGTAAGTAGGTAGGTAGGTAGGTAGGTAGGTAGGTAGGTGGGTAGGTGGGTGGGTTGGTAGGTATGTCCTAGCATCACGACATAGTAGAATGGATTTTGATGAAACTTTGTAGGCATGATCTTTGAGTACCTAGCAAGGTTTTTCACGCCAAAATTCTGAATGGGGCACCCCTGGTGGGGTAAAGGAATTAAATTTTTTAGTAAAAAAACCATAAGAATTGGTTATTAGTTGGAATCTTCCAGGGAAATATTACATTAAAGAACTTACAGAAACCATAGTACAACGATTTTGGCACACATCTACAAAGCGGGAAATTTTGGGCTTAAATTAAAGTTGGGCAATCTTTTTTTTCTTTCTTTTTTCATATCTTTCTTAGCTCCTTTTTATTGTTCAATCCTTTCTTCTCCCCTCCTTCCTATATTTTCTTCTTTCCCCCGTAAAATTTTCCCTTTGTTTATGCTAACACTTCATTCTTATAATGCAAACTAATTACATTAAAACTAATAACCCAAGTAAGTTCAAAACTGTAGGAAATCTATCTTTTAGCATGACGCTGTGCCTCCTAAACAATCTAACTTCTCTGAAAAATTGACGGGAATGCTGCATGCCTACTCATGAACTGATTTATTTCAGTGAAGTTAAAGTCTAGAACTGTGTTTTGAGTGGCCACTGTTTCATGTTGACATTGGCTGGGTAACACTGAATATATGCTGCTAGTTTGAATATATAATATAAAGTGTGAATAGTTTGTCTGTTTGTCTGTCTGTTTGTCTGTGTGTCCACGATTCACGCTTGAATGGTTGAAGTTAGACCCATGAACCCATATATATTTCCAATCAGTGTCACCAGGGGAACGTCATGAGCATGTCTATATGACCACATTCACACTTTTTCCAGAAACAAGAATGGAGCTAGACCCACAAACCCATATATATTTAGAATCAGTGTCACCAGAGGAACGTCATAAGATATATATGGCCATGCCCCTTTCTGTATTAAAAAAAAAAAAAAGAGCCAAAAATGATTCTCTTGCCAGAAAAAAGGATGGAGCTAGACCCACAAACCCATATATATTTAGAAATAGTGTCACCAAGGGAACATGATAAGCATATCTACATGGTCACACCCCTCTCTGTATTGAAAACAAAGCCAAAAATGGTTCTTTTGCCACAAAAAATGGAGCTACAGGCCTAAAACTTGGGCATGCAGACACAACTTCACTCCGAGAATAACATAGGGTGGGTCCTATCTGGCCACACCTCTTCCTCTTTGTGTGTAAGGCTAAAAATATCAAAAACGGTACTTCTAAAATAAACACTTTGACCTAATCATATGTTAACCTTTGTTTTAAAGTCTACAACATGTCTTCAAAGCAGACATGTTTGTAACTACAACCCACTAGAGGTGGGCCAAAAAATCACCCATAGGGCAGGGTTTTTTCTTCTAATACTTACTAATATAGCTACAATAGATAGTACTGACATCAGTAATGTTGTTATGGCTATCCATTTGAGTACCAGAGATCATGCTGTCTCCCCCCATTTTTTTTTTAGATTAAATACTTTCCATCGTCACAATATAATCTTCCCCTATTGCAAACAAGATACTCTCAAAGTATTATATAGCTTTAATAGTCCAGCAGCCACTGGGTTGAACGTTGTTTTAGTATATATATATATGTAAAACATTTTTGTGGATTCAATAATCAAGACCATATATTTCAAGAATCTGCAGGGTGACATTCAATGAATTTTGAGCATTTTGAAATATGGGACATTTTATAGGAGAATGTAACTATACTCTGTGATATTATCACCATCAGTAGTTCTGCAGCCAGATGCAATGTGTTTGGAATGAACCTCATTTTGGAGTATAGGCAATGTTGTTTTAATGTGCATAATTTGTATACTAAGACCTTATGTCTATGAAATCTGACAGGTGACATCATGTCGACGTTGAGCCTTTTTTACTTTTTGATTTGTACTGCAGAGGAAAAATTGTTCAAAAATTAAAATGTGAATAAATGATTAGTGTAAAAGAATGTCATATTGCATATCAATAGGACCATAAAAATTCATAGAAAAAGAATATGATGCTATTGTGTGGTTTAACATAAGTACTAATGAAAGGGGAACCCAAATGGATAAAATAATATTGTACTGAAAATGTTATGACTTTACATTAATTAAAGTTTCCAGTTGATGTTCTTTTTTACATAGCATGGACTGTGTATTGTTAATATTTTTTTGTGTTGTTTAATGAAAATAGTAATAAATGGGCAGCCCAAAATGAAAAAATATATACTGGTGTATTGAAAATGCTATGATTTATTAATTAAATAGTATCTATGTAATGTTCTTTTTCATAGCATGATTTGTGTTAATATTGTAATTTTAAGTGGAAGTTTCACTTCAAGTTTGGTCCACATGATCTGATTATTATGTTGTACATTATGTACTTAATGAAAAACATATGTAAAATACAAATGTTACACAAAAACTGTGTGATACAACCTGGAAGAGCTTAACATTGGTGAACAGTACTGTGAGTGCTTTGTCTTCAGCTTTGAGATTTCTTTAAAATTTTGTGCCACTCTCACTTCCCTTGCTCCAATAAATCTAGACATACAGTCAGCATGGTACCCAGCATCTACAGCATGCAGATCACTGATAACCCCCGTACGCATGCATGTTAACTTCAATAGCGCATTGGTCATTTCACTCTTGACAGTGGCCAGAATGACTGTTTGAATGATTTCTTTCAGCACCCCCATTTGCAATTCTACATAAAGTAGATCACCTCCAGTGTAATGAATTTTTTCATCTTTTATCACATTACCACTTTTACCACAAAAGGGACACAACATGTGTAAAGATGGATTCAAATACACCTGAACACCATTGCCTCTAGGTGGAATATGATTCCACATCTCTTGCATTTGCTAGTTGATCAATGTGCAGCTTAAAAATATAGGATCCATTAGTAAGTAAACAATTTTTGTGTGATTTAATTGTCAAACTGCTGTCTGAATCAAGTCTTGCATGGAGTTGTGCATGTATACTATCATAATATAATTAGCTGCACTGGATGATTGATCTGATTCACGTATGTCCTCAGTTAATCAAATCATGTATACCAAACTTGCAGTGAAACTTACACTAAAAAAAAAACAACATTCTTCCATCTGTGATGAGTAGAATGGAAACTTTCACCTCTAACAAGTCTTACTAATTGAGCCATGCATGGAATTTCCCTGCTTCTAGCTGCTTTGAGCCAGTTGTTCTTGGTATGGTTTTGGGTTGAAACTATTGTCTAAGTGTGTTAGTTCAAGATTTAGGAATCATCATGTGTTGATTTGAAGCCATTGATAGCTATATTCATAACTTGTAACATCATAATATTAACACAGTCAATGAATATGAAATCATAACAATTTTAATATGATACAATTTTTTTTCTTGATTTGGGCTACCCAATCATTAGTATTTTGATTAAACCACACAATAATGTAATATTCTTGTTCTATGAATTTTTCTGGTCATGATGATATACCATATGACATACTTTACATTATTTAGCTACATTTTAATAAAAAAAATTTTCCTCCAAATAACACAACTTCAAATTAAAAAATATTAAAACGCTCAATGGTGACATGATATCACCCTGCAAATTCCATAATCATAAGGTCTTAAAATAGATTATGCCAAAAAAACAACAACATTGTATATACTTTTAAAAAAATGAGGTTCCATTCAAATATTGCATTTGGCTGCTGGACTATATTCAATAATGGATGAGGAGCTTAACTATATATACTTTATGTTAATACCTAAGCAAACAACACCAGCATCTTCTCCATGATTGCAGTTGTGTGTGCGGCTGAGTCTGCAGTCCTCCAAGCGATTCTCTACTCCAGTACACCTCACATCATCCAGATGAATGGAGCCATTTCCACGGCCAAATCTAGCTCTGCTATGTGCTATGGCATCTGTGAAGGTAAAGTATCATGATGGTACTGACAAGGAAAGACCTACACACAAGAAAAAAGAATCAATAGTTTAGTTGTAGTATACAGATAGCATATATACATTGTTCCACTTCCACTCCACTTTCCTGGTAATTTGAGTGCTGTTATATTTTACAGGAGAAGCTACTAGTTTACTAAATCTTCTCCAACACAGCAGTTACAGCACCACTTAATAGAACAGACTGAACAACATGAAGATATACATATTTAAACACTGTACAAGAACAATGGCAACGTCAAATTACATGTTTCCATCTGTCTGAAGTTTTAAATCCTGGGAAACAGTGGGTATTCTGCTAGTATGTACATATGTATGTGTGTGTATTGACTCTGGTTTAAAATACATGATTATTATTGTCACGCTTATATTTCTACAACTGCCCATTCGTCCATCCATATGTTCATGGTAAAGGATAAAAAAAAAAACACACCCTGTTTTAAAATGGCATATAGAAAAGCAAAAAAAAAAATTTTTTTTTGGGTGACATACCACAAAGAAGAGTAAAGGAGGAACTATAAAGGCAACTATTTCACAAGCACGGAATAATTACCCTGAAATAGTTAGCATGGAATAATTTCAGTGGTGGATCCACAAAGTAGCTGTAGGATAAGCTTTGAACAAATTTCAGGGAACTTTGGGTAAACTAGCATCTAGTGGTGTATTCTGCTGAACAATAAAATTTCCAAAAGTTTAGCTAAAATTCTATATGAATTCTATTTTCAAACCATCCATTACTAGCAACTATTGTGGTATCAGTTCTTTTTTACCTAAGAGTGATTGCTGATGTTCCTTTCCTTGAAAATGCTACATTTTACCTCATCAGTTTTGTCCGACTCTTCAGCTACACCAGAAAAGTTAGCTGTCTGGTTAGTAGTGGGGGTAAGAATAGCTGACTTGTGGAATTTCCAGTCAATTTTTGTACTTTCTGGGATTTGCCTATTTTGACTTATATATATATATATATGTATGTATGTATGTATACACACACACATACACACACGCACACACAATTATTCTACTCTCTAAGCATGTAGATAGAAATAAATATAAACATATCACTACATACACATAAAAAAAAGTCTCCGAACGCTTTATATATTGACCATAGTCTCATCTAATCATATCTCAAATACAATGTATTCTAAGGTAACATACTTGAACGTGAGAACCCAAGCTGATAACAGACAACTCCAGCATCATTGTTGTCCCATCGATCATCACACACTGTCCCCCATGAATTCCTGTAGCAGATCTCTACCCGTCCTGATGTGGAATCAGTCCCATTCACCAACCTCACATCACCTTCAGCGCAAACTGGAACAAATAGTTAGGATTTTATATGAATACCAGCAATAAATCAAAAGGTACATGCATTTCCCCCCCCCCCCCCTTTCAAATGAGCCAGCTATAGCTATATTCTTAGTTAAATATTTAAATAAGTTATCTGATAAATGGATCAGAACACTTCATTCTTTTCATTAATCATTGTGAACAGTGCCTAACAATATTATGCTATACAGTCACTTGAGCAAGGACTAAAAAATTGAAAACCTCTCTTGAAAGGCAAAACACAATCTGTAGATATGGCTTATTAGATTCATTGCTATAACAATTAAAATAAGGAATTTTTAAACTTTCAAGCTGTCCAGTTCCAAACAAGCTATACTCCCACCCCTCCCCAAAAGCCAATCAAGCCACAAGATTGAACGAGAAATGTTGTCTATTGATTTACACTCCCAAGGTTTTATAAAGAAAACTCATATTTATATATTTTTATAACTTCTAAATTATATAAAGAATACTTTCTAAGCTGCAAACGACACCAGCATCTTCAGAATGATGGCAGTTGTGTATGTGGGTGGCTCTGCAGTCCAGCAAGCGACTCTCTTGTCCATAGCACCTCACATTATCCAGGTGTATGGTGCCATTTCCTTGACCAAATGCTGCACGACGGAGACCTATGGCAGCTATGAAAGTATAAAAAAAAGTATTATACATACCATCATAATGAGACTTACAAATAAAGTAACAAGAATGTATTGTTTAGTCCTTGTGTACAGAACTTGCAATTGTATGGTATGCATATATTGTTATCAAGTTTCCTTGAAACTTGACAATGGTTATATCTTGCAGGCATAGCTACCAGTTTATAATATCGTCTGTCTGTCCATCAGTCAGTCGGTTGGTCTGTCTGTCTGTCTGTCTGTCTGTCTGTCTGTCTGTCTGTCTGTCTGTCTGTCTGTCTGTCTGTCTGTCTGTCTGTCTGTCTGTCTGTCTGTCTGTCTGTCTGTCTGTCTGTCTGTCTGTCTGTCTGTCTGTCTGTCTGTCTGTCTTCTTGGTCAAACATTGGGACTTCTGAAACTAGGCATGAGATTAGGATTTGACTTAACTTAAAACAACTGGTAAATGCGACCCTGGTGACAATAAAAGAAATTCAAATAAAAAATAAAAAATAAAAAAAAAGCCTTTAAAACTTAGGTAAAGAGGTTAATTAAGTATGGTCTACCAAGTGGAAAGTTCAGGTTCCAAATTCAATGTCTTTTTTATACAGGCAAAACTGGGTACATCAGCTAATCGCTTTTCGCATTTGCTTGAGCCCCGGAAATCAGCTGTTAATTACAGAAATGACATAGGGCATGCTTCAGCATATTAACTTTTCTAAAAGTGGTTTAAGGTATGCATATGCAAAAAAACATTGACAAAACAGAAGTACACTTGACGGTGTATAGATTTGGAACGACGATTACAGAGGCATTGTTTAGGTAAGCCAAGCTATGACAGTATATGCTGTATAAATCTAAGCATGCAGTTGCAAGATGCTAGTTTGAATGCAGGCAGATTTGTTGTTTGGTTGTCGCTGGTCTATTTTGTGATATATGAGATGTGAAAAATTAACTAAATGGTGTTTAAATGTATGCTAAACAATATATGTAATACAGGTTGGAAGGGATACTATGCCTATGTTACAATGGACTCTTGCGGCTTTCAGAAAATCAGCTAAATGTATATCTTTTGCATTTCTGCCATAGAGATATTTTTGTGATAGCCTCAATGTTGACAATGTTGCAGATATAATGTCTGTTGTTTATTGTTGTTTTTGTATTATCAATCTCTTCTTTTTTTTGTTATTTAACAGACATTAGACTTACAGTAGTGGTAAATGCATTGCCTGGAAAAATAAAATACACATGTTGCAGTACATAAATATAAACTAGAAATACATATCATTTGATGGAGATATAGGTGTCCAATCCTATTTGTAAAGTTTACTCTAATCCATCCTAATGGTTTTATCAAAGAAATTCCCAGCTTGCTTAAAACGATTATTCAGGAATACAATTTTTTTTGTTGTAAACTTGACGAGGGGATATCAGTCTATCATGGAGTATTTTAAATTGTACTTAAATTTCATGTCAATTTTTAAAAATTGCAAAATTGCATCTTGAATGGATGACATTAATATGTATATTTTTTAGTAGTGTCACAATGAGTGAAAATACCCTTTCTCATTGAACATATTTAAAGTTTTTTCTATCATGGCTAGCAAGTATGTTCTTTTGGCACATTATGTCTGGAAAGTCCCCCTTACCCTTTACCTTATCAAACCTTGGCAATGCCACGGGGTACATCCTTAAAAAAAAAGTTTCCTTCAACATTGGAACATAGGAAGATTTGAATCGTTCAATACAGTGAAGATGAACACATCCTCAAGAACTATTCCCTTTCAAATAAAAGAGATTTGTCCCACTTATGAAACAGGGCAACACTGAGAACTATCACTCTACAATTTTAGTGGGTTGAAAAGCTCGACAAAGTAAATATGTATATATATTTGTGATACAGAGTTAAGCACACCTCAATAAAGTGAAAATAAGTTGCATAGAAAACTATTTACCTTCAGCATAGGGAGCCATGTGAATACAATACAATGAAACTTACTAAATACTTCCAAAACATGCATCAATATAATAATTAGAACAACATAGTATGCATCCATGCATAGTGTTCCTTGATTCTTTGATAATCTTTATTTTTATATACACAACTTTTATCAATTCATCAAAATCATAAGAATACACCAAACATTAATAATGAATATACGATAAAGTAAAAATTACTTACCATGGGATTCATATATGGTTAAGTAACATTGAAAGTTACCCTTGATTCACAAAAAAATCTTTGTCATTAGAACAGAGTGCTAACTGCATATTTAATGTCTTTCTTTTCCCGCTCTTCCTGAACGACTTCATAAATTTAACACCTAGCTAACTCTCCCAGGAAGATTGACATGAATAGCAGAATATTATTTTCAGACTTTGCTTTGCACAGAGAGGTAAATGAAGGGAATCCATGTACTCCTTCAACTCCAAATCCAGCCTAGACTGAGTAGAATCCATGCTTGCGCTGCAATTGGCAACAAATTGGGAGAGCAAGACTTCATTTTTACCCCCTTTTTTTAATTGAGAGTTCACTGTGAAAATAGAAATTTTTTGTCTGTATTCTTCAATTAATTCAGGGTGGAATGTTGTGTACATGCTTATGGGATACATAGCTAAATTTGCTGTGGAACTGTCAACTTATTCAGTAATACTGCCCAAAGAACGTCTGCAACAGCATGAGTCTATTGGTCCTTGAAATCTGGAAATCCGTTGAGTATTTGCAAAGTTATTACAATTAAGTCAACGTAAATGGACTTTAGTACATGTGTATTTGTATAATTTTCTTTTTAATTGTTAAATTACTTCTGGCAAACATTTAAAAAAAATTAGTTTCACTTAGAATTTTTTTTTATAAAGCAGTTACAAATTGAATACAAATATGCCACTAATTACATGCTAAGAATGCCACCAATTGTTATATAATATTGACCATACTCATCACCATAATTTTTGTTAGGTAAGGTACCTAAACGAGAGAACCCAAGTTGATGACAAACAACTTCAGCATCTATGTCGCCCCATAGATCATCACACACTGTCCCCCATGAATTATTATAGCAGATCTCTACTCGTCCTGACGTGGAATTGGGTCCATTCACCAACCTCACATCACCTACATTGCAAACTGGAGCAAAGAGTTTGGATTTTATTTAAATAAGAGCAATAAATCCCAAATTACATGCATTCTGTTTCTTTTAAGTAGGTCAGCTATATATTCTTAGCCAAATATTTGAAGTTATTTAATGGAGGAATAGATAAAAAAAAAGTTTGTTTACAATGCCTGATACTATTATGTCATATAGTCAATTCAGTAAAGACCAGAAATTTGAAAAACTGGCTTGAAGGACAACCCACAGCATATATATAATATGGCTTATGAGCTTCAATGCCATGACTACTAATAGAGGAACTTAAACTTTCAAGCTATCCTGTACTTAAACAAGCTAATATATCAGTTAAAAAGTTAACCTAGCTACAAGACTAAGCAGGAGATATTACCTATTGAATTATAGTCTCAGGGACTTTCAAAGATGATCAAATATTTACTAGGAATAGGTGTCCACAGGAAAGGGTCAGGTTTGCAAATGCTTTCCCGTGGAACGGTGTCTCACGAATCACCTAACCAACCATTAACCATTTAACATAATAATAGTACCATTTTGAATTTTGTACAATTTGAACCAACGTTGACTAAATGTAATTAACTGACCAATTGTTTGTTGTCCTTTTTATATTAAAAATATTACTTCCCAGCTTGCTCACCAAAAAATTAAAATAATTAATCTTCACTTCTGTATTGGAAACAATCTTTCTTGATGCCAAAAATGAACAAAATGAACACAACTTTTAAACTATCATTTCATTTGATTAATTTGAACACACCACCAAAAAATAGAAAATATCTAATTTTCACTTCTGGAATGGATGTACACATGTTTGGAATTGTGAACTTTAAAGAA
>OZ017779.1:5089591-5177091 GCA_963969325.1 Lycopodina hypogea | reverse complement strand
AATAGCTATAAATAAGGTGCATATATCTATAGTATGTCTGTATCAGTGTGTCCTTGATTCACATTTGAACTGGTGGAATTAGACACATGAACCCATATATATTTGGAATTAATGTTGTCAATTAATGTTGTTATTTGGTTACACACTTTCCTGTGTTAAAGAAAGGTCAAAAATGGTACTTTAGCCAGAAAAATGCAAGGTGCTACAGAGCTAAAACTTGGTATGCATACACAATATGATCCTGGGAGTAACATGGGCTGGGTCCCATCTGGCCACACCTCTTCCTCTTGGTGTGCAAGCTAAAATGCCAAAATGGTTCTTCTAAAAACACTTCGATCTAGGGAATTCGACCTAAAATCCAATTTATACTTGAAATTAGTGTAACCTGGGGATTGTTTAGATATGTCTATGTGGCCATAGCCCTTTCTGTTCATGTAGGCCAAAAAAACCCCAAAAATGGCACTTAAGGTGTGTTTGCTTTATTGCCAAGCACCATATCAAATAAAACTCTCTCTTTAGAGTGGACACATCCTACACCAGACTGGTGGTGATGTTGTTTGTTTGCTTGTTGTTTTTTTTAAGCCAAAAAGGATTTTAAAAAATTTGGATCTCCAAATCAGCAAATTGAGATTCCCTGAGTAGCATGGGTACTTTCTCTAATAGGTATAGTTCATAGTTTCAACTGAGTGGTCAAATTTTTAGGAGTTGTGGGAGTAAAGCTCTGCAGTAGGGCTTTCTCTATTATTCCTCCAACCACCAAGCTGCATTATTGCATTATGACTCAGTAGTACAAATCACAAATATATAAAGTTGTAAATGCATCCAAGTGAGGTCCAAAAAAAAAAGTGCCAAAAAACACCTTCCCTCTCTTTTCCTTTTTTTTTTTTTGGGCCCCATTAGGCCCAAGCAGCTGGGAGGAGATATCAAACATTGCTAGTTAGGGCAATAGTTCAGTATAGTTAGTATCATTACACATGTTCACAGTCAAATTGACAAGTTTAAGACTATAAGCCTTCCATTGAACTCTAGTAACCTTTGACATAAATACCACTATTCTATATCATTCCCAGGGTAAGTCAGATAAAGTTTCAGCCAAAGTGGTATGGTGGTCATGCTGGCTATAAAGTCTGCCCATATATGTATATGACCAGGGTCGGATCTAGGATTTCAGAAGGGGTAGTTGTCATTTAAAAAAATATTCATTAACCAAAACCACACCCATTTTGTCAAAAGACACACCCTTTACAAACTCCCAATAACAGAGTAACAAAAAAAAAAAAAAAAAAAAAGGGAAAAAAAAGAGAAACTATTTATTGGTAAGTTTATAAAAAAGGTTATGGTTTCTGTCCATCCTAGGATACAGCTAACATTTTCTCTAGGATGTTGAATTGCAAACAAGTATACCAGTGAATCCATATAAATTGGTTAGTCTCTGTGGATCTTCATCATGACTAGACCAGACAATCTATCCTCTAACATTGTTGAATAGAGGTAGTTCTTTAGAAGCTTGATCTGGCTGTTTGGGCATTCATTCTCACAAACAGTAACAGGAAGTGTACAAGTATTGTAAATAGTACAATTATGTTAGGGAAACTATTTTCATCACAAGCAGGCAATGCTCCTTGCAATGGTTTCACTCTATCTTCCTTCGGAATATCAGCCCATTTATTTTCCCATCTGCAATATTCAGTAGTTGATTAGTAATAGTGCTGATGGAAGATCTGTACTGTATGTTTGATAGAGCTCTTCAATAGAATCAGGATAATGATCAGGTAAGGCAGCAATAGAAGGGGTTTATGCTAACAAGTTTGTAATGCTTTATGAGTTTCACCAAATCTGATTTACATTTGGGAAGTAATATGGTCTAACAAAGTTATCATCAATGATCATTTGTAGTAAATCTCATGTGTGTCAGTAGGGGGATTTGATCGGTGTACCTGTCTTCCAACTACCCTTGGCATAGAGACAGGATGTATACCATAAGATTCACTTAATTCAACTAACTCTTTAAACAAAGTATGAAATTCCTCGTCAATATTAATTGTAAGCAGCTTAAAAATTATTTTGAACATCACTGATTTGTTCATATGCACTAATGATATCCAATGCCTGATGCTGTAGTTTCACTGTAACACACTGTGTAAAGTAATTAAAAGTCTCATAGTTACTGAAAAAGTAATAAAAAAATTAAAGGAAGACACTTGATATGAAAAAAAAACCCCAGTAGCTTTCTGATGTGTTTCAGAATTTTAATTCCAAAGTACCACAGTCATTCTTTCTCATGGCAATACCTTCAACTGTTAAAAGTATGAACTGGCATAGCTCAAGAAAAGATGAAAAGGAATCGATACGTTCAACCCATCTTGTTTTACATAAACCTTTTAACTTGCTTTTTTACTACCTTCAGCATGATGACTAATTATGGCTTCCAAAAAATGTTGTTGCCTTGGGGGAGTAATTGAAAAAATTGGCAATGTCAGAAACTACACCATGCATTGCGAACATCGGGGATGCTGCAGGCCTTGACTATGCACAAGTTTAACTGGTGTGCTTGACAATGAGTGTAATAAGCTAATGGAGCATGCTCTCTAATACGGCTTTGAATCCTACAATGAGAAGAAGGCATGTATGCTGCCCTGTCATACCCCTGACCCCTACAGTTAAGAATAGGAATCTCCCATGACTCAAGGTGTGATAAAATTGCAATAGCGAAATTTTCTCCTGTAATTTATTCCACTTCAATGAACTCTAAAAATTCCTCTCCAATAAGGGAATGCTCATCCACAAACCTTATTGCTAAAGACAACTGTACCTTATTGCTACATTCTATGACCTCAACACCCAAAATGGAGTAGCATTTAGCCTTTTCAATATCTGTAATTAAATCTTTTCTCAGGTAATCACCTATAAAATTAATTAGTTGATTCTAAATGGTCTTGGATAGGTAAGTAGCATTATGTAGTGCATTTTTCAGATGAGATGCTAGAATGCTATCAGTTTGTGCACGAAACTTCACAAGTTTCAAAAAATTTTCCATATTGCCATTCCCACTCTGATACTGAGAATCATCTCGATGTCCTCGTATTGCTAGACCTTGTCAACAAAACAACACACATTCTATGAGAGTTTTAATTACTTTGATGCTATTTTTATATAATTCATCCTGACTTTTAATAAGCATATTAGCAACACTAGCTGAAGGATCATTCACGGTAACTTTTATAGATTTCCAATTTTGCCTTGGCATCTTGATGATATTTAGTCACATTATGACGTTCAAACACTGAGGATTTCGATGTCCAGAAACAAAAAGGTGAATTCAGTATTCCTAACTTTTGCTTATTCACTTCACGAGAAACAGGCAAGTATGTACATGCTTTGCAAAAAATCAACAACTCCATCTTCAGACTTGTTAGAGAAGAGCTAGGGATACGTTTTAATCCATGTTGGTTGGAATTTTCTATTGCTGACATTCATATAGGTACTAGGATAATTAAACTTTTCCTCCGCTTTTGTATTTATCATAATTGATTTACGATGACTGGGTAAATTAATTAGATGAACACCAAAAAAACAACAACTCCATCTTCAGACTTGTATAGAAGAGCCAGGGATATGTTTTAATCCATGTTGGTTGGAATTTTCTATTGCTGCCATTCATATAGGTACTAGGATAATTAAACTTCTCCTCCACTTTTGCATTTATTATAATTAATTTACAATGACTGGGTAAATTAATTAGATTAACATCATTTTTAATAAGTAATCCCATGTCATTTGATCAGCAGTAATAGAGCTACAAATTGCATATATCGGAGACTTAGTGTTAAGCTCTATAGAAGGCTGGTATTCAGAATCACTTGGACAAGCAGAGCATCTAAAGAATGTGACTCCTCAATGATATTCTGGGCATTTCCTACAATTACCTCAACAACTAAAATAAAGTAAAACACAAAGCATGATGAAGCTCATTAATTTTATCATTTCATAATGACAATTTAATAGCTATAGCTAGACAAGATCTACCTTTTTCTTAATTTTTGCTACAAGACATTTTTACCTTTTTACCCAGGAATCAGAACTATTTTGTCCAACTAATTTCCTTTTTTCCATTCTTGAAAAACTTATAAAAATCATATATTAGGTTAACTTTTAGGCCCATTTCAGCTGCTCCTTATTATCCTATCTTAAAACACTAGAGATTGGATAAGGGTTCAACTTAAAGGCCTGAAGTAGATAGACTAAATTAATGTATCCCTAGAAGATCCAAAAACAGCTGCTAAAAAACGAAAAACTTCCACCAATGGTAGCATAGATAGCTAGTTATAACCTAACTGAGGTTGATGCTCCTGCAGGAGCTTATGAAATGATTACTAATATAGCTAGCTATAACTGAAAGAATACGCTAGCTATTAACGTATAGTTCAGCTAGCTAACTATAGCGGGATTAGTACCTACTTGATTTTATCAACCTCCTTGACAGCAGTTAGCCTATAGCTACAGCTATCACTCCTAGCAGTGAGTTAACTAGCCTATAGCTAAATCTATTGCTCCTAGTAGCGAGGAACAATCAGCTATGCTGAAAAGGGGTATTACTGTGAGTATGAAAGTTATCTGAAGCCAATAACAATCATTATTGCTTGTGCCACCGAGGAAACCACTTTTTACCAAATTTTTATCCTGAAAAGGGATAGTTTGGATAATCTTAACCAACTACCCTTGGATCCGCCCCAGATGACAGTGTGTACACCCCTTATATGGACTCCCCACACCTGAGCATTCCCATCTACTGGGCACACCCTTTCCCTTTCCCAGCTCCAAATAAAATTACAGATTGCCATGACATCACAATGTACCATGCTGCTGCACTCTAGGTGCTAAATTTTCATTTATAACATTTATTTAAGGAAGATAGAGAGAGGGGTATAGCTCTATTTACTTGTGAGTTCATAGGGCTAAAGTTCCTTGATGTTCTGAATAAGTTTGTGACAATGGATAAGAAGATGGAAATTATTCATGATTGCTAAAAGGTAACTTTCATAGGATATTGCTGAAAAAATTTAAGATTGCAATGAAGCGGTCAAGCTTAAACAACTCATTGCTGTGGCTGGAATCTCAAGACACCTATACAACCCATCTTCTTCTTGTGAAAAAATGGGAAATGCTGCAGCCAGTGTAAGAAGAATTCACTTCAACAAACTATGATTACATATTTTATTTGCGAAATAATCTAACTTTTCTGTTAATTTAAATGCACACAAATAATGTGTATCCATGCATTAAGAATATGAAGGCATGCAAAGTTTAAGTCACCCACAAACACTGGGGAACATATGGAATGTTCCCAGATATAGTTGTTTCTGAGTAATGGGCAGTACCTGGTACCAAACCGGCCAGATAAGGGAGTTTTGTGTGAACATATGAAGAAAATTGCGGATACATCACCATAAAAAGTTTACTTACCAGGTGGCAAGCAGCGTACTCCAGCATCTTCTCCGTGACGACAGTTGTGAAATGAAGTATGCACACAGTCAATGAGCCTTGTTTCACTTCCACTGCAAGCAACGTTATCCATATGAATAGGTCCAATGCCCATCCCAAATGCCGCTCTGTGTAAAGGAATGCTTCCTACAAGGAAATATAAATATTATAAGCACACAAAGAATGAAATACGTACCTAAAATGCAAATATTAAAATTATGATCACACTGATTTAGATTTTTTTAAATTTTTTATATGTACATTTTTTGCATCAAAGAAAAATTTCATTCAAATTTTTTCTTTCTGACATTTTCCCATACCTAATTTTCATCCCACCACTCTTATTTGAGTTGATTTTATTATATTATGATATTTATAGGATATTGATTCACTGCTTATGACCAACTTACATCTTGCAGCTGTGGGTTGCTCGGCAGGAATGTGAGGGTGGTTTTATCAATTATAAAATGAGCAAGATTAGATCTTTTTTTTATCTTTATCATCTTATGCCAGATAAAATATCCAAATTTAGGAAAATAGGGGAATAATGTATCACCTTATGATCAACTAAGAACAGGTATGGAAACAAATCTGATGACTAGGTTTAGAGTGATAATGTATATATATTTTCTTGATTATGAGTCTGTATTTTTTTGTCCTTTTTATTGCAGAGTCCTATCATCTTATGCTGGATTTGAATATACTTATTTAGGAACAGATTGAATTAATGTATTACATTGTGGTTCGTCAATAACATGCATAGGGTAATGACATTGATGATAATGTCACTAAATGAGAACAGATATAGTTATTCGTATATGAATTGACATTTATGTCCCTTTATTGCAGAATCTTTTTGAGGTCTCGTATAACCACTGCACAGTTCTTTTTTCACTTCTTCACTAGGGTCCTACAGATCATGTTTGATATTTACATTGGCCTGGCAATGTTGGGCACACCACTCTAGTACAACATAGAAGTTGTAAAGAAAAAGCTACAAATCCTTGAATGGCAATTAGCTAACTCCATTACTGTGTAATCATGAGTGTGCACTAAAGACAGGTTGCTTAATTTAGACAATTTTCTTGAATTAACTTGGGACCTTCTACATTCAGTTTCACATGTTTAAATAATTGAAAATCCTTGCTAGTTTCATAATGTATTTTATGTACTTACTTTCAGCTTGGTATTGCAGCTGTCTGCACACTACTTGGGAATCCAAGGTGTCCCAAGCATCATCACACACAGTACCCCACACATTGTTTCGACATACTTCAACCCGACCTTCATATTGTGTTGTCCCTCCAACAAGCCGAAGTGCTCCAACACTTGTGCATACACTAAGAGATCACCATTTTAGTAGACAGGCAACAGATACAGAAGGCATGTTATGTGAAGGTTATTTTTCATGGTATTAGCTATGATCCTTCTTTACTGTGTGGTATCCAATAATAAATTAGATTATCCTACATAATTTAAACAAAAAATGCAGCATATTGCTGGACCTGGACGTTGCTAATAGCTAATATCTATATTAATATAAGCGCATATCTATTGCACAAAATACACTATACATTATTAGCATATTCCCTCATTCAATAGTAGCTGCTAGCTATAGCTAGATTGCAATAGCTACTTAGCTAGGGGAAGGGGGGAATGTATTCAGTAAAAATAAATAAATGTATAAAATATAAAAGCTCAGCAAAGATTGATAAGTTCTTCTAGTAGTTAGTTCGCTGCCTAAATCACTTACTCTTGAGATAAACATTCTTTTATCAGAAGTAACACAATAAAAGAAATGTAAATCTGGAACTGCAGCACCATTTTTCAAATGTAGCTATCACAACAGCAAGGATTAAAGCAACACCGAGCTCAAGAAGTAGTCCAACCTCATTAGACCAGAAAAAAATTTGTTTCTCAGCCCCGTTGCATCAACTTACCCCGCATCAAAATTTTTTATCACGTAACTGGGTTAGTTCCGGTGTTATAGGCGTGAGTGACTCCTAGTCTCGGTTCCAGACTTTATAATAAAAGATAAAGTGGGTCGGGTGACTAACCTGTGCATTCCATGTTCTTGCGCCCACATTCCCGCGGAGTCCCGTTATGTACCCACGTTACCTCAATTGTAAACTTTGACCTTTATGTGAGTGGAGAGATGGAATTATTCAGGAAGGTCAAAATTTTTAATTGGTTAACTCGCTGCACATGAGTCCCGATATGCAGCGAGTTGGCAAATTTGAAACTTTGACCTTCGTTGAAGACCGTTCATGCGCAAATTAGACCTTGTACTCGCAGCTGGCGGGTAAGATACAGCTGTGATTATCCTGATTGCTGAGCTGGAGCGTAAAATAGCGAACTGGAGAATCAGTTTGCGAGATGGAGGCTCAAATTGTCAGTGGAGAACCTCTTAATCTTGAGGCAGAAAGTTCCGCAGACAATGGTAACATAAATTCCAAGATGTATGCAAATAATCCATGTTTATAATTATATATTTATTTATTATCTATATTTTAAGAAAGATAAGATCACAGACCATGGTAATATAGATAGCAAGATTATACTATAAAATAACCCATGATTATATGCATATCTATGATCTAGATTTTGAGCAAGGTAAGTCTATGGCATCAAAAATTGTAAAATTGTGAGCAAAAAATTATAAAATGATTACAACAATGTTTGATCAGTCATAATGAAAATATAACAATTATAAATAAAAGAAACACTGCCAAAGTTCTTCTGCCACATCTGTGAAAAGTCATATTCACGGAAAAATAAACTGTCTTTACACTTGAAAAAGACGCATGGATCAGTGAACATCAAAGTGCTATCAAGTAGGTTCGTCTGCCCATTTAAGTGTGACTTGTCTCCATTCCATACTGCGTCACTCCTGCTGGGCCATTGCCAAACAGCACACGAGGAATCACTGGGTGAATATAACAAGAGTAGGGTGAATAACAATTTGTCAGTTCTTGTTTATTGGCATCATCGGATCACTACTATGGGTTTCATGTGCATACACACCAGTAGCCTAGTGGCTTATGAATGTTAGTTAAGGCTTAAGCATTGAACGAGCAATTTCTATTCAAAAAATTTGAGGCAATAATGAGTTTTTGACAGAGTTGTCAAATCAATGATAAGTCCCAATTATCAATGTATCTATTATGCAGAGATTTCATATACAATTGTAGGCAAAAAGAATCTCAAATTTAATTCATTTGAAGAATTTCTGCAATGGAAAGAATTGGAGGAGGAAACAACATACTCCACATACATATAATGGAGTTCACATCAGCCAATGAATAGCGATGGTAGAAGTAACATGTACAATGAATACATAATGAATCATAATAAATGTTCTTTTGGTATGTCATAGGAATCAAGGTCACCCACTACTACTTAAGCTGTCGTGATGGCACTTATCGTCATAACTCCTCAGAGAGAATAACAGAGCAAAAGAGACTACATAAAAAATCTTCACAGAAGATAAATGATTTGTGCCTATCTCGAATGTATGTCGATGAAGACTTAGAAGATCATGTGGAATTGAAGTACATCACAGCCCATACCAATCATTCACTAGGGGTTGTACAACTACCACATATTGCCCTGCCTAAAACCATACGAGGTGAAGTGGCTATGAAAATTAGCAAGGGCATTCAAGTTGAGAGAATACTCGAAGGTATGTCTTCAATTAGCAAACTTTTAAGTGTATTAAACCATGCATAACATTTCAGATGTCAGAGAGGGAGTCGGACATGGTACAAAGTGGCAAAATTTTTCCCAAACTGTATCAAGAAAAAATTTCATAACAAAACAAGATGTTAAAAATATCCGGAGGTCTGTTAGTGACAGACTAATAAAGAGGCATGACAATGATGCCATGTCTGTTAGCATCCTTGTTCGAGAAATACAACAATAACCATTCAACCCTGTTCTGATTTAAAAACCACAAGGAATGATTTTGGAGGAGTTCCCTACACTCACAAAAAAGTCATTTGTACTAGCAGTGCAAACAGAGTTTCAGATGGAAATTTATAGAAAATTTTGCAATAAAATTCTTTGCATTGATAGTACCCACAGTACTAATGCTTACCGATTCAAGTTGATCACCTGTTTGGCCAAGGTATACTTATGACAGAGTAATAATAATATTAATAATAATAATTGCATATAATTGTTTGTACAGTAAAATTAATACACCATAAATGTGTGACGATTTAGGACAGCCAATAGCCTGGTGTATAGCTGACCAAGAAACAGAAATAGTGGAAGTTGTTTCTAAAGAGCATCAAGAACAAGTCACCACTATCAACAGTCTCTGTACTGGTGACATAAGCAGACAGGAGCCACTTTAATTCCACACTCAAGCAAGACTAAGTCAGTAAGGTTATAGATCGAATGTATACACATAGTACATGCAATGATGTGGTTGCGCCAGGAATGAAGAGAAGATGCTGTGGAAAATGTGAAGGATGTTCACAATTAGATTGTGGAACCTGTGCTTTCTGCAAGGACAAATAAAAGTTTGGAGGGCCAGGAAAGAAAAAGAAGTGCTGTGAGTTACGAACATGCTGTCTAATTGCAGAAACCCCTCCCAGACATATGCTGATGAAAAAACAGTCAACATCTAACAATCTAACAACAGTATCCATGATTTTCTCTGAACTGGTGGACAAAAACTCCATTCAATAAGAGGAGATGGAAACTGTTTATTTCGAACAATCTCTTATGCTCTATTAAATACAGAGGATCACCACTTCCCAATAAGAGGCCACATCATCAGGTTAATCCATTTGAATCATAAAATATTTTCTGAATATTTGATGCCTGTTAATAAGCCAACAATCGGGAACAAGTGAAGCACATGAGTAATCCTTTCGTTTGGGGGACTCACCTTGAAATAAAAGCGGCTGCTACAATATTTCAAATGCCTATCTACTTTTGCATACAATCAGAACAAAGTGGTGCATTCAATTGGAATGTTATGATGCCCACATCAAGCAACATAAAGTTACCAATAATAATTGACGACATTCTCAAAGAGAAGGAAGATATCAGCCACATTGAAATGTATTACCACAAAATCATTACGAAGTAATATTATCAATAGATAGTGGCAAAGTTTGTGGAGTACCACCTCAACTCAGTGGTAAAATTGATATATAGCCGATTGACTTGACAATTGATTCAACAAATTGCATGATGATTTTTATGAGTATTCATTATTATAGTGATATAACAACAATCACAGTGCAACTAAATGTTGAGTATGAAGTAAAGCAATTTATACTTATCAACAAATAAATATAAAATACTACAATCATAAAACATATACTATTACTAAGTGCAAAATTAGTTCTGTGGCATTCTAGGCTTTTTCACACTTCCTTCCCTTTTTGAATGAATATAGGAGGGAAGAGGTCTTACCTAACTTTAAATGACAGAGCTATCATCTCTTCTCAGGAAGCCCTTCTCTCAGGGGGAATGAGCTACATAAAAGATATAAAGTACAAGGGAAAGAAAGAAATTACAATAGCGAGTAAACACAGGTTGGCTATTCCACTTAACACCGGCTGGCTATTCCACTTAACACCGGCTGGCTATTCCACTTAACACAGGCTGGCGCTGGCTTTCCACTGAAGTAGGTTGGCTGCCTACTAAACATAAGCTGGCTACTCCAATGACAGCGAAGACCCTCACCACAGGCCTGAAAGAGTCAACGCTACCTTAACATTTCAGCAAGGTTCAAAGTTTTTCATGAGTGATCCAACGCAAGTGCCTAAAATCAAAGTTTCAGGTGGGGCAACTGGACACATAACAAAATTCATTCCCGCGCAGACCAAAATAATTTTATAACGAGGTTTTATAACAACCACACCTACCACCAAGGTTGTAAAATTTTTCGAAGTGACTGAATGTTTCTGACGCGGTTCCCAGTACCTGGTGCTATATATTTACGCGCAAAACATAAGACTTCATGAATATGTAGTTACGGTTAACCAAATGAGTGGTTGTGCCTTTTGTGGTTGTGGCTTTTATGACTGCGTTCCACGGGTGCCTAAGGAACACGGAATGCACAGGCAAGTCACCAGACCCACCTTATTATTTTTTTTTATTATAGAGGGGTCTGGGACCGAGACTAAGTGACTCCCCGGTTTAGTGACTCCCCGGTTTAGTGACTGCCCGGTTTAGTGACTCCCCAGTCACTCATGCCTAAGCGTCAGTGACTCCTTGTCTGTCACGCCTAGGTGTGAGTGACTTCTTCTATTGCTCTCCAGTCCTTGACTGAATACATCACAGCTACATGCACTGGTAGCTACAATTCCTACAGGCTGTCTCTCATAATCTTGTAGCTTTTATCAGACTTATAAATTTGCCAGTTAACGTTTTGTGTCAAGATTTTAATGATATTGCCATCCTCAAAAAACAATAAAATAATTAAAAAACATTTTATTTATTTTTTTAATTTTTTTAATTTTTATTATAATTTTAAAAAAAGAAGAAAAAAAGAAAGAAAGCATACGATATCTTAGTTAAATTACAGATCAATCATGAATACCTTATATATACATATACATATATATACATATATGTGTGTGTGTGTGTGTGTGTGTATATATATATATATATGTATATATATATATTAGAAGACCAATGTAACTATGTAACTGACTATGTAACTATGTAGCTATGTTCATCCATTTCTCAAAATCCCCCTGTATATTTTAATCAAACTTTTAGGGATGGAGGAGACCCACCCTGAGATGGTTTTATGCCAGGTGGCACGTCTGGGAAAAAACAGAATCTGTCTGTCTGTCTGTCTGTCTGTCTGTCTGTCTGTCTGTCTGTCTGTCTGTCTGTCTGTCTGTCTGTCTGTCTGTCTGTCTGTCTGTCTGTCTGTCTGTCTGTCTGTCTGTCTGTCTGTCTGTCTGTCTGTCTGTCTGTCTGTCTGTCTGTCTGTCTGTCTGTCTGTCTGTCTGTACCATCATTCCGGCCAAACCAGTAGGTGGATTTCTCTGAAATTTGGCATGATGATAGATTTTGACCCAACTTAAAACATGGGCTAAAAATTTTGCAAAATGGTAAATTACCATGGTAACAAGAAAAAACCAAAAATGGTTTTTTGCCAGAAAAACCCTAGGACTAACAGATCTAAAACTTGGTATGCATATATAACTTCAATTTGGGATTAACCTGGGCTGGGTCCCACTTGGCCACACCTCTTCCTTTCCCTGTGTAAGGAAAAAATGCCAAAAATGCCAAAAATGGTATTTCAGCAACAAAAACCCCTAGAGTTAGACCCATGAACCCATATATATTTAGAATTGATATAATCTGTGGAACGTTTTAAGTACATGTGTAAGACCACACCCTTTGCTGTTTTAATGTCAGGCTAAAAAGAAGCCATAAAATGGTACTTTGACCAGACAAACCCTTGGAGGAACAAGACTTAATATATGATATGCATAAACAACTTGATGTTTGGACTGGCACAGGCGGAATCCCTCCTGGCTCTTTCCATTGGTGTGTAAAGTGAAAAAGTGCCAAAAAATGATATTCTGAATAACGCTTGGACCAAAGGACCAAAGGAGTTATATCTACAAACACACTTTAATATATATTTTGGTTCATGAGTATGTGTGTAGGCATCACAGCTAAACACTGGGACTAAAAAGGCTGAAATTCAGCATGTACTCTCCAAAAACCCGGGTGAGCATTATTAAACACATGTGAGCATGGTAATGGGTGTACTTTTGTTATAGCCACACCCACGCTAATTAATGGACTAATCAGGCTGAAATTGGGCATATGGAGTCCAAGTATCCCGGTGAGCATTATTAACTATGATTAGGTGTGGCAATGTGTGTGGTTTAGTATTGGCCACACCTACAGAATATAGTTAAGGCTGCCTAAAGCTAATTAAAGGGCCAACCATGCCGAAGTTTGAGTGACTTCTATAATGTTTCATGTGGAAATTGGCTGGGCAACACCGGGTATATGCTGCTAGTATATATATATATACCATTCTACTCCCCCTGAAGTGGTTTTCTTCTTAGGCACATCACTGGTGTGAGCATGTGTGTGTGTGTGTGTGTGTGTGTGTGTGTGTGTGTGTGTGTGTGTGCGTGCGTGCGTGCGTGCGTGCGTGCGTGCGTGCGTGCGTGCGTGCGTGCGTGCGTGCGTGCGTGCGTGCGTGCGTGCGTGCGTGCGTGCGTGCGTGCGTGCGTGCGTGCGTGCGTGCGTGCGTGCGTGCGTGCGTGCGTGCGTGCGTGCGTGCGTGCGTGCGTGCGTGCGTGCGTGCGTGCGTGCGTGCGTGCGTGCGTGCGTGCGTGCGTGCGTGCGTGCGTGCGTGCGTGCGTGCGTGCGTGCGTGCGTGCGTGCGTGCGTGCGTGCGTGCGTGCGTGCGTGCGTGCGTGCGTGCGTGCGTGCGTGCGTGCGTGGTGCGTGCGTGCGTGCGTGCGTGCGTGCGTGCGTGCGTGCGTGCGTGCGTGCGTGCGTGCGTGCGTGCGTGCGTGCGTGCGTGCGTGCGTGCGTGCGTGCGTGCGTGCGTGCGTGCGTGCGTGCGTGCGTGCGTGCGTGCGTGCGTGCGTGCGTGCGTGCGTGCGTGCGTGCGTGCGTGCGTGCGTGCGTGCGTGCGTGCGTGCGTGCGTGCGTGCGTGCGTGCGTGCGTGCGTGCGTGCGTGCGTGCGTGCGTGCGTGCGTGCGTGCGTGCGTGCGTGCGTGCGTGCGTGCGTGCGTGCGTGCGTGCGTGCGTGCGTGCGTGCGTGCGTGCGTGCGTGCGTGCGTGCGTGCGTGCGTGCGTGCGTGCGTGCGTGCGTGCGTGCGTGCGTGCGTGCGTGCGTGCGTGCGTGCGTGCGTGCGTGCCGTGCGTGCGTGCTGCGTGCGTGCGTGCGTGCGTGCGGGTGCGTGCGGTGCGTGCGTGCGTGTGTGTCTGTATTTAGAGTTGTTTTCACTGCCAAGATGCTGTTCTAATCAGCCTGAATATTGGCATGTGGAGTCTAAGTAATTGATTGAGCATGTGGATGTGGCAATGGGTAACCACACCCACTAAAAAGATGTTTTCACTGCCAAAGGATGTTATCATAGCTATTGTACAGAGATACTCACTTGTATGGACCCTGTGTTTCCATGGTTATAGTACAGTGTTCCTTTACTTGAATAAACCTGTTTACCATGGTTATTGTAGAGATTCTCACTGGTATGGTCCCAGTGTTGCCATGATTATGGTAGAGTGGACCCTTTGACACTGTGACTCTATAGGATGCTCCCACGTGTGTTGTCATGGTAGTGTGAATGTAAGAGGCTGCTATGTGTGTTGTCATGGTTGCAGTCTATCTAGAATTGAAATATGGGTGCGATGAGAATCTTGTAACCCACTGCCTTCCCCCCCCCCCCCTTTCTCCTGTCCCATATGCTAAGCTGTAATGTAAAGAATCATTTCAATGGTGAATCAGTGCCAAATCTTTTTAACTATTCCAAAACGACAATTGTACACAACCTAACAATCGTGTAACGTAACTAGCTAAACCAGTACCCTTTTTGGGAAGCATGGTCAATTAATATCAGTACTATGACTTGGGTACAAGATGAAGGAATTTGGGGTAGAAGCTTCTTCCCTTCCTGTCCCACTGGGTAGAACCCTGAACTTGCTACCACCCCACCACACCCCACCCACTTAAATAATGCATGATCACATAATATTTGAACCCAGGTAATATCAGTTGAAGAGATGTTTGTATGAGGCATTAGTTCACCATCATTTATTATTTGCAGCTGTTTGAGAGGCTTTCAGAGAGAGTCATGATGTCTGTGGAAGAAACAGAAGAAAACTAGTTGGTTTGGCACTGCCTAAGTGAGAGCCTTCTATCTTGAACAAAATCACTGAAAAATTAAAATAGAGTGTTACAAGAGAAGGAAATAACTTTGACCACGCAAGGAACATATGGTGACTCTACTATCATGATACTCTTCCCTGCTGGCATTCCGACATGGATATGGAATCACAATAATCAAGCAATCACACCAACACTGAATGTTGGTTCATCTGATTCTGAAGAAGTGTAAACCAATTACATTATGTAATGATAACTGATTGTGAGATGTACTTCATTGCTGGATGTCATTATCATCAAATTTATAATATTAAAAAAAAAAAAAAAAAAAAAAAAAGTATATTCTTCATGTAATATTCAAAAAACAAAAACAAAAACAACAAAAACAAAAACAAAAACAAAAACAACAACAAAAAAACAAAAACAAAAACAAAAAACAAATATATATATAGCTACTTGAAACCAGTGTGTGCTATTGTTATAGTAAAGTTATAGGACACTTTAAACTGGTTTATGACAAGGTAGTTTTTTTCTTTTTCAAAGTGATACTCGATCTGCATCAGTGTATGCTAAGACCACACTATATAACATTTCTATACATTACAGTGACATAAAAGTCAATGTTTCCAATTGTAGGATATGTCCAAAATCTCTGTGGATAGGTGAAATGTTTTATTTGTGAAATGTTTTATTTGTGAAATGTAACATCCGACTAATGTCATTTGGATAGGTGAAATATTTACTCCTGTGAAATGCACCATACATTTCGTATGTCATGAAATTTCATAGTTGTGAAAGGTGATAAATAGATTTCATAGGAATTTCAAAAACCTGAAAGGTGATAAATCCCACTGTAAGTTGGACAGGTCAAGCATCATAGGAATTTCAGTAACCTGGGATTCTGCCCTATTCTCAACTAAATAGTTAGCATGAAAAGTAAAACAATCCTGTACAAAGGAAATCTGAAGTATAGGTTGTCTTTGTTCCACCTTTCACATTGACACACTGTACCATGGAATTTGATATTTTTCTGTGTAAGGTCAATGGGCCAAATATTTAGTAAGAGCAAGTTATAGCAGATTAACCAATCCTGTACTAATTAGTTGTAGTTGTCGTGGCTGCTATATTTATATATGTAAAAATGAAAATTTGTATGTGTGTATGTATTTGTGTGTGTGTGTGTGTATGTGCGTGTGTGTGTGTGTGCGTGCATGTGTATGTGTGTGTGTGTGTGCATGCGTGCATGTGTGTGTCCTCATCATTGCTGGATACCTTGCCAGAAGGCTGGGATGACGGCATATAGTGTGCACACTCACTCAGTTGGGGATGATAACGCTTCTGTTGGAATCTGAGGGACACCCAACAGGTCTAAACTCTAGCGCAAAAGACGGGCACATTCGGTCAGCGTGCCAGGTTGGACCAACCTCAGGAACTTCAAGTTTCAGATCTGAAGCCTCCACACAAGGCAATCATCAGATATGCTGCAACTCCCCTGTGGACCCAAATTGTCCTGGTCTTCCTTGCCATTCGGATCATCCCTCTAGAGCGAAGGGGTGCGGCTGAGGACTGCACAACCTCCTCATCACCTGTTAAAGATTCTTTGTGCAGGATTTCATTCTCCCTCTCCCATTTTATCTTCTTTCTTTTCTCCCAAGACCTGTGGTGATGGGCGACATGCGACAGGAAGAGTCGCAGATATATGGAAGTTCTCAATATGGGACCCACACATATGGTGGTAGCGGTGTGATGGCTGTTCTGGAGTGTACTCAGGACAAACACTCCATCCATGTTCTACTGTTACGCTAGGCAGCATTCTCCAAGGATAGCACTGCTTACCCCAAATGGGGGAGGGGACAATAAAAGGCATCCTAACCAAAGCTTGTCCCACTTAGGTCAGTCAGAAAACTGCACCTGGCGACCCATCCCTTTTTGCGGTTGAAAGAAGATGAAAATAAAAACAAGAATGACAAAACATCTCACTCTCACCTACTGGAATATCTGAACCTTAATGGATACCCCTGCAACTGCAACCGATAGACCACTACAACGTACAGTTCTCATTGCCTCTGAGCTCCAGTGTTATGATATTGACGTCTGTGCTCTTAATGAGATCCACCTTCTAGATGAGGAATCACTTGCAGAAACTTCCGCTGGGTACACTTTCTTCTGGAAAGGTCTAGCTCCTGACGAGCAACAGATCCACGGTGTTGATTTCATGATCTGAGATGAACCTCTCCCAAAAATCCTGGAATCCCCTCTCAGCATCAGCCTACGCCTGATGACATTGTGCATCCCACTGATGAAAGGTGCTTATATGACCATCATTAGTTCATACGCTCAAATGCTGGTTTTTCCAGAGGAAACAAAAGATGACTTCTATGCATTAATTGATACAGCAGTCCAACGCATCCCTGAAGCTGACAAGATTGCTCTCCTTGGTAATTTAAATGCCCATATAGGCAAGAACTCTGTGGTTTGGCAAGGAGTTATCGGCAAGCATGGCATTGTAAAAATGAACTCAAATGGTCTTCACCTTTCATTCTGTGTGGAACATCAACTGTGCATCACTCACACTCTGTTTCAACTCCCAGATAAGTTGAAAGTAACCTGGATGCACCTTTGATCAAAAAACTGGCATCTGCTGGACTATATAATCGTCTGCAATCGTGACATTCAGGACATCCACATCACGAGAGCTATGAGAGGAGCTGAGTGTTGGATGAACCATGAACTTACTCATTCCACCTTCAAGGCTGTCCTCAGACCACCTGCGAGTAAACAATCACCCAAACCATGTCTCAATGTTGCTGATCTCAGGAACATCAAAGTCAGATGAAACCTCATATCTAAGCTTGACTCTGAACTTGACCCTATCTCAATCTCAGGAGACATGTTGGATGAATATCAAGCCAACCTGGATGTCGAAGAACTATAGTCTTCAATGATTGATGTCCTCCAATCATCTACAGAAGAAGTTTTGGGTTTATCCAATAGAAAGAACCCGGACTGGTTTAATGAATTGGCAGAAAAGATCCTTTCCCTCCTTGCTTCAAAAATGCAGCATTCCAGGCCCATCTAGCCCACCCAACTTTAGCCATGCTCCTGCAAAAATGGAAGGAAAGCCGCTCCATAATTCAGTGTAGACTCAGAGAGATTCAGAATGATTGGTGGACCTGCAAAGCACGAGAAATCCAATGCTATGCTGATGAAAACAAGGCATATGAGTTCTACCACTACATCAAATATATGGTTCTATCCAACGAACAGTAGCCCAGTCCATTCCACTGATGGTACAACCCTTCTTAAAGACAAACACAACATCCTTGAATGCTGGGCAGTGTACCTCCAAGAAGTGTTGAACAGGATCAGCCCCTTGGATACCTCTGCCCTTGAGGAGCTCCCGACTCTTCCACAAGTTCCTGAACTCGACCTGTGTCCCACTCTTGAAGAAGTTCATGTTGCCATCAAAACCCTGAAGAACAAGAAATCTCCTGGTGAAGATTCAATCCCTAGTGAGGTATATAAGTATGGGGACCACAACTTATCCACAAATCCACCAAAATTTTCATTCTCTGTTGGAAACAAGGCAAGATCCCTGACTCTTGGAAGAATGCCACCATTGTCACTATCTATAAGAGGAAAGGTGACAGATCAGACTGTGGTGACAGCTGCAGCATCTCCCTTCTTAATATCACAGGAAAAATCCTTGCTCGTGTCATGCTCCATCGCTTGCTCCATCATCTCATTGACAGATCCTCCCGGAATCACAAGCAGGATTTCGGCTACACTGTAGCAGTGTAGACACTATCTTTGTAGCTCAGCAGCTCCTGGAAAAATCAAGGAAACATCAGAAAGAGATCTCTGTTGCCTTGATAGATCTATGTAAAGCCTTTGGCACTGTCAACTGTGACCTACCCTGGAAAGTTCTTGAAAAATTTGGTTGTCCACCTAAATTTCTGGCCATGATCTGGCAGTTTCATGATGGGATGACTGTAACAGTCCTTGTTAATGGTGAAACTTCCACCCCCTTTGACGTCACTGCTGGAGTGAAGCAGGGATGTGTAATTGCCCCCACTCTCTTCTTGTACCCTGTGGCTGTCACCCTCCTCTCTAGAAATGCTCTTGATGATGGAGTGTGTATCCAGTACCATATGGATGATAGTGTTTTCAATCTTTGGCAACTCTCACCTCATTCCAAGACCTCCTCTACTGTTGTCTGTGACCTGCAATATGCTGATGATGCAGCTGTCATCTCCCTCAATCCAGAAGGCCTTCAGAGGACCATGGAGTCTTCCTTCGAAGCCTACAACAGGATGAGATTAATGGTCAGCATACCAAAAACTGTCACCATGCAATCTTCATTCTTCTATGTTGAACCCCCATGTGTTATTACAGCTGGTAAAGCACCCCTGAAGAATGAGCAGTTATTCTGTTACTTGGGCAGTATCATCCCTGATGATGCTTCCATTGATGAGGAGATCAACAGCTGAATTATACAAGCATTATCTGCCTTTGGACGGTTGTGTAATCATGTTTTTCTAATTGTAACCTGCAGACCAAAACCAAAGTTTCAGTGTACCATGCAGTATATATTTTCATCCTTCTCTACGGTAGTGAGGCCTGGACAACATATAGGAAACACATCAAGGTCCTTGAAACTTTCCTCATCCGATGTCTCCAACGAATATTCAAGATCACTTGGGAAGATCGCATCCCCCATGTTGAAATCCTTGAACATTGGGGTCAATGTGCATTGCGTCCATGAAGCTCCGCCGAACACTCCGCTGGGTTGGCCATGTTGTTTGTATGGACTCCAACAGACTCCCCCCCCCATATGGTCCTCTATGGGGAACTCAAGGAGGGAAGCCGCTGCCCTGGGGGATCAAGGAAAAGATGGAAAGATATGCTCAAGAAGTCCCTCAAGATATGCTCCATTCCACCCTGTGAATGGAGACCCTTGCTGCAGACCATGTCGGATGGAATGCACGGTGTCCAAGGGCATCAACCACTTTGAGATGGAGTGGATAAGGGACAGAGAAGAAAAATGCACAGCACAACACCAGAGGTGCCTTCATCCCACAGTGCCTACTGGTCAATTCTCCTGTACCATCTGCTCATGTGTCTGTGATTCACATATTGAGCTCCGTTCCTAACTGCGGGACCATGAGAGACGGAATCGAGATGGGAACAAGAGGATATAATCGTTATCATCGGCAGTGATGGACAACCATAAGCAAGTGTGTGTATGCATGCATGCATGCATGCATGCTTACTTGTATGTATGTATGTATGTATGTATGTATGTATGTATGTATGTATGTATGTATGTATGTATGTATGTATGTATGTATGTATGTATGTATGTATGTATGTATGTATGTATGTATGTATGTATGTATGTATGTATGTATGTATGTATGTATGTCCAAGCACCACAGCCAAATGGTTGAATAGATTTTATAAAAAAATTTGCATGCATGATCCTTGAGTACCTGCAAGGTTTTTCACACCGAAAAAAAAAATCCAGAAAATGTCATCCCAGATGGGGGACAGAGGAATTTACATTTTCCATTTTAAAAGCCTTAAAAAGCTGTGGCTCAGTGGTTAGAGCACCAGTTTCTCAGCTGAAAATAGGTGGTTCAAACCTGAATGAAGTTGATTTTTTTTTTCTTTTTTCCCCCCTTTTTTCTATGGGAGCAGGGGGCTTTCCCCCAATTTATCACAGGGGGGCTGTGTCCCCCCCCCCCCCCCCCAATTCAGAGCACCTATTTTTTAGAAATGCTTTACATTAGCACTAATGATGTGTATCACATGTATTGTTGGTGTCTAAAATCATTTATGAGAAAAATCCCTGGTTAGTATAAAAAATAATGTACACATTTAGTTACAGATACAAAAATATCCATTCATTCATACATGGGAACCACACTAATAATAAACTAAAGCTATACAGTTTGCAGAAGCAAACACGTTTGGTAACTTTGCAGCTGCAACATGTTACTCATTGAAAGAAACAATACCTTCTTGATTGCTGATGAAACATTGGATGTAATCAGCAGCAATCAACATTGAACAGTTGAATTTGTCCATCCATTAGGTGAATTTAAATTAGAGTGTTAAATGGATTCTGTTGGTTTGCTTAAGCTTCCTGACATAAGAGCAATTTCCTAGCATCATTATGTCAAGGACAGGCTCATGATTAGGCTGTGAATATGAAATATGAGGAGAAGAAGATCTGGTGTGGCAGTAAGATTTTGAAAAGATAATTCTGTTGCACATTCACTTAATCTTTGCTTTAGGATATTGGAAGACAGCTTCATGTATTCAGGATGCTCTTGAAATAGTTAAAGGAATAGATAGGCTAATTTTATTTTTTCCAAAATACTGCATTTTTTTTCCTATCAAGTTGCAAGAGGTTGGTAAAGGTCTACCTATAAACTTAAATCATTATGTCCCACTAAATGGACTCCAAGAATGGTTGCCATGGAAGATATTCTTTTGGAGTCTTTGGAAGGAAACTATTCAACAGAATGATGAATACATTTGGAAGCAGGAGTTTTATTATTATCATTGGAGAAGTTTATCATCTTCTTTGGAAAGAGACTAGTCACCTTTATTTTAGTGCAGCAGAGCAAATTTCCCTCTATTACAAAAAAAAAAAAAAAAAAAAAAAAAAAATGGTTTTGCAAGAAACTCTTTCTGCTGTTGATGCTGCCAAACAATTTTACTTAAAGCATGTCATCTACTCCATTGTGAGCTAAGAGTCCATGCATTGAAAACACCCTGATAAATGCAGCAAATGGTCATGAATGGAAGAGTTGAATAAATCCTGCTACAAAGATTAAAGAAAACGAGCTCAATAAAAAAAAATTCTGACTAGCAATGAAAAAGATTTCAAACAAATGATAGCGACCATACACTAGCTCTCTCATCTACAATCCTTGTTAACTCTGCAGCATCAAAAATAGGTCCCTTTCTGGGAAAAAGTGTCCTAACTATTATTCACTCTACAATGATAGAGATGAAACTTAATTATTGAGTTCTTCTATGTATTCATAAAGATTTTACAGACACTTTTTGACTTCAGATTTAGTTTTGATAGTAAAAAAGTTTAATATTGATGAGGGAAGGATTTTTTAAACAGTTATAGCTTTTAAATTTTCATTTTTTATTAAAATTTTCTATATTAAGTACACTCATTCCAATTTAAAGTAATTCCCCACCTTTTTAAGCTTTGATAAATATCAATCCTCAAAAATAACATAAACTTCAGACCTCCACTATTAATGTGCAGTTGTCTCCCTTGTTCTTTCCTTCCTTCTTCTCTTCTTCCCTCCCCCCTTTTTGTCCCTCCAACCCCTTTTTCTCCCTTATTTCCTTCCATATTTTCTTTATTCATTTCCCTGCCCATATATACACACAGAATTTCTTTGAATTTCTTTGTTACTTATTGATTAGGGACCTGAATCTTACATATTATTTTCACTAAATTCCTATTTATGTGCCTGCTTTCGAAATCAAACTTTTGAACTACCCAGTTTCATTCTGCTCCCAGCTTTGTCCTGTCCCTGCAGGAGGTCTAGGAATTTCCTAAAATTGTCCAATAAAAATGTTAGCAACATTTCAAAGAGAGTATTTTCAGCCAATTTTTGGAGTGTAAATAGTAAAAAGGTCTATAAATATATGACCGGTTTTTATAGAAAATTGACTGAAAGTTACAAAACATAACACCCATGCTTTTAAAATGAAAAATAGAAAGGCATACAAAAAAAAATTAATAATTGAAATGGAAAACAGTGAATTTTCGGTGCATGTGCAGCTAAACCAGTTTAGTCCGCAGAGAAAGAAAAATGGTGAAGGTCTCCAGTAACTTCCAGTCTAAGCCATTTTTCTTCAAGGTGACACCTTTCCTTTACTTAATAAACAGCTTTAAAAATAAAGAAACAACAACTAACAAGTGGAGATTAGTAGCTAAAACTAAAATAGAGCTATATACATTCAGTTTTCAGGTACAGCTTGGTAAGGAACCTTTTGATACATCTGTGTTTGTGCCAGTAAGAAAGATAAAGCATATTATATTCATAAATGTATTTAGTGCTGCAGTTACTAGGATGCTCACATGAAAAATGTTATATTAACAAGAAAAAAATTATAAATGTCAGATAAAGGTAAATATGTTTACATCCACCATCTTCATATATATATATATATATATATATATATATTTATATATATAATATATTAATAGCAATATGTGATTGCCTACACCTTATGACAATAAATATATTTATATCTAAATAGAACAACATACTAAGTCACTGACAATTAGAATTTTCCAAATAGCATTTGAAATTCAGATCTGAGGTTACCTTGTGAAATAGAAAGGCAACCCCCCCCCCCCCCCCCCCCCCCTTCCCCCCTTCCCCCTTCCCCCCTCCCCACTTTAGAAAATCCTGGATTTGCCCATGCTGTGATAAGTATAAAACTTGGTAAGGCTTCCATGGATATCTTGGCTAACTAAACTCAGACCCTTGCCTAAAAAAAATGCAACTTGGCATGCATACACAACTTTCATCTGGATATAACTCCTTGGTCTCTCTAGGCCAAATCTCAACCTGTGGATATATTCATGCATATTTCTGTCTGTTGGACAAACAGTGGCTTGGCACTTGTATGGAAGCTGCAATGGGCCTCAAGTAGATTGTTATTTGTAGATTGTGACTCAAGTTCATTCGTGATTTATTAAATTGATTTGTTGTGTATTTAGTTGATTTGTTACATGTAAATTACTAGCCTGAGTAGGAAGAAGCATAGTTGCACACACATACACATATGTAATTATAATTAGGTGATGGAACATTAAATTACTTATTATTATGTTATATTATCATCTCTATTGGAGGGAAGCAGACCTATTTAAAGGAAGCTGATCTCTGGAGAATGTGGAGTAGCCTTGAGCAGTGTTGCCAGAAGTAGTGATTCCCCCCACAAGTAGTGATTTCCCCCACAAGTAGTGATTTCCCCCACAAGTAGTGATTTCCCCCACAAGTAGTGATTTCCCCCCACAAGTAGTGATTTTTGGTAACAAAGTAGAAGGGGAAGTCTGATTGGGAAATTGCCAAAACCCTCCAAATGTAGTGAACTTTTCAGCAGGAGTAAGGAATTCCATACCAAGTTGGATCAGAGCTAACTACCCATGCAGAAGAAGAAGAGATGAAAGAGTATGCCTTTATATCTCCATTCAAAATTACCACTGTTCTTGTGTTTATACCTGTAGAGGGAATTGGTCTTGTTTCCACCCTTTTTTCTGTAACATGTTTGATCACAGGGAAAACTGGAGTCTAAGTCCCCCATGATCAAGGAACTGGCCTTGAACACCAGCAGCACAGAGAATTACTGGCTGAATGTGCATTGGTGGTCTTCTTCATTCAAGAAATGTTTTGTCTTCCTATTTCCTATGCAGAGAAGAGGTGCATGGGATGAATGTATCCATCGAATACCGAATATTCTGTTGTATAAGGCTATTATTAAAGCTGTGATCTGAAGAAAGAGCTATAATATGTTTTTATGTAACTTGGCAATATTTGGTTTGAATGCTGAATATTATATGTTTTAGTGTTTCTATTTGTAGCGATTTTTTGTGATTTTTTTAAGTAGCTGAATAAAAGTAGTGATGAAAGTAGTGATGAAAGTAGTGATGAAAGTAGTGATGAAAGTAGTGATTAAAGTAGTGATTTCTAGCAATTTTAATGTGATTTTTGGCTAAATCCATCTGGTATCAGTGGCTTGAGTCATGAGTTTTTTTTATATTAAAACCTCAATGAATGAAGAGGCTTGAAATACATTTGATTTGGATTCTCTCTGCTCAGTGTGGCTATTCTATTCAAACCTTCCTGTGGTCACATGAGGTTAAAAGTCCCAAAAATGAAATTTGGGACAAAACTTGGCATACACACATCATGATACTGGGAGTGACATAGGATTGGTCCCTCTTCCTCTGGGCATATCAGGATAAAAATACCAAAAATTGTACTTGAACAACTCATGGACGTAGGCTGAGTCACACTTGATGAGTCATGGACGTATACCAGTTGAAACTCTGTCAGATCATGGTATTAGCGCAGGTACTAATGTTTCCAGATATTCTGTAGCCTGGTTCATAAGGAAAATGTTAATGCAGAAATAAGAGAAATGTAGTTTTTTTTTCTACTTTTTTCTACTTCATTTGTTGGGATCTCTTTGTATTTGAAATTTGACATTGGCCTTTCTTAGAAGCTCCTGAACATAACATGAAAATTTTGAACTGTTATATAAAAGCTTGGTAAATTATGGTAATGGTCAGATCAACCCTAAATAGAGAGTGCTAGCTCACACACACACACACACACACATATATTGGGAGTATCAATGATTAGTTGAGTGATGCCATCTCAGGGTCTCCCATGGTGGAGCGGTCAACTATGAGATATCAGACTAACACAACCCAAACACTGTGTAGCATCCCCTGTTCTGACATGATCATTCTCTTTGGTAATTTAAATGACAGGGTTGGGTCCAGCCATGTTGTCTCTGGGACTGTGTCATCGGCAGGCATGGAGTTGGAAATGTCAATGAGAATGGACTGAGGCTCCCTACTCTGTGGGCCTACCATGACTTTTCCATCACTAACACCATGTTTGTAATACCAAACAAGTGCAAGATCACCTAGATGCACCCATGCTTCAAGCACTGGTATCTCATTGATTACATAATTGTCTGCAAGACTGACCTGCAAATTGTAAACATCACCAGGGCTCTCCAAAGTGTTGAATACTGGAGTGATCACCATCTAGTCGGCACCATCATGCACGGCTAGATCCCCTGTGAGTAAAATGGTAGGGCCTAAATACATTAATCGCAGTGCTTTGCTCCATTCCTTAAAGTGTGACTGGCTTCACCAGAGCCTTGCCTATGCCATCTCATGCTATCTTGACAAAACCATCTCCACCTCTTCATTGCCTGCAAGTCTCACCGAGGAGTGGTCTCACATCGCGTCCGTACTCCTTAAAGCAAATGCCACATAAGTTGGCTACTCTTCTAGGCATCAGGACTGATTTGGTGACAGCTCATTGGAGATCCAGGATCTGCTGCAGAGGAAGTGTGCTGCCCACAATTCTGTTCTCAATAACCCAACCTCTGCCATTCTTTGCAAATGGTTCTCCCAGTTAAGAGCTGAGTCACAGAGGACCCTTCGAAGAATAAAAAATGAGTGGTGGACAAACAAAGCCAGAGAAATCCGAGGTTTTTCTGATGCCAATGACCTAAAATATTTATATGATGCTATAAAAGGCATCTATGGCCCCAGGAGGAATATCAACATCCCTGTGCACTCTGTGGATGGCCATAAACTTATTGAGGACAGAGTGGGCATCCTTGTACATTAAGCAGAACACTGCAGTGAGCTGCTCAACAAACAAAATCTAGCTGATCCTGATATCTTTGATCATCTCCCTACACTGTCAGTACTGATTGATCTTGAAGATGTCACTACCTTCAGTGAAGTATATCCGCTGTCAAGAGCCTAAAAAAACAACAAAGCCCCAGGTCAAGACAGTATCCCTGGCGAAATATTTAAATTTGGAGGTTACCATCACCATCTATAAGATAAAGGATGACAAGTTCTGTGCGGAAACTACTGCGGCATTTTTTCTTGGCTGTAGCCAGTAAAGTGTTTGCTCAGGTCATGTTTGCCCATTTCCTGGCAACTGTTGCAAATGTTGTGCTTCTTGAATCACAGTGTTGGTTCCATAGGAATCGCAACACCATAGACATGATATTTGTGGCACGACTACTGCAAGAGAAATGCAGAGTAACACATGGACTTGTACATCACCTTCGTTAATTTGGCCAAGGCATTTGACAGAGTCAACCAATATATTCTTTGGAACATTCTTTGGAAATGTGGCTGCCTTCCCAAGTTTATCAATATCCTGAAGAAGCTTCACTCTGGAATGTCTGCCAATGTGGACGTGGGTGGCTTAGTATCGGAGCCCTTTGAGGTTGGGTGGGAGTGAAGCAGGGTTGTGGCTCGCCCCAGTTATTTTAACTTCTACTTGGTTGCTATCATACAACTGTCTCATTATTCCATCAACCAGATGATGGTATCGCCTACCGATATCTCCTCGATGGCAACATCTTCAACCTCCAAGGGCTAACAACCATGATTAAGATCACCTCATTCACCCTTTTTTTATCTCCAGTTGCTGACGATGTGGCAGTTCCATCCCACTTGCAGGAAGGTCTTCGGTGTACACTTACAACTATGGAGGACACTTATAGCAGTGTTGGTTTTTCAATTAACTCCAGTAAGACAGAGATGCTTTGCCAACCTACACCTTGCCTTAACTTTCCACATTTGATTCTCTCTTTCATGTTGGCACAGAAATAATCAGCCATGTTGACAGCTTCATTTATCTAGCAGCATGCTGTCTTTTTCCAGTGGCCTTGAAGATGAGATCCAGAATCACATTCGTCAGGCCTTAAGTTCCTTTGGTCAATTATCTGGACATGTCTTCCTCAACAGAGACCTCACCACCACCACCAAGGTTGCTGTGTACACCACTGTATGTATTTCCACCCTCCTCTATGGTTGTGATGCATGGACCATGTACAGGGCACATGTTCACATACTTAAGTCATATCACATATGTTGTCTGCAGTGCATCCTGGATCTCACATTGGCAGACCACATCCTGCATGATACTATCCTCCAGTCCACCAGTTGCCTCAGCATTGAGACTCTTCTCATACATAGACTGTTTCGATGGTGGATCATGTGATTAGGATGCCTGAGACATGGCTCCCCCGCAGTTTCCTCTAAGGGGAACTGACCAGTGCGCATTGTCATACTGGTGGTCAAGAGAAAAGTACAGGGATAATTATAATACTGTACTCAAAAAAATGAAACATCCCTTCTGCCTCTCTTGACGATTTGTCGGGTGACCGTACAACCTGGCAGTCCACATGCCATGCAGGAGTGGAGCACTTTGAAGCTGCACCAACAGCAGCTTGTGAAGAATGCCAACTTTTTAGGCACCAGCATCAGGAATGGAAACTTACTCCACCTGGCAATGGGATCCCCTGTCCGACTTGTGGGAGGTGGTGTACTTCGGAATTTATACTTAGAAGCCATCAGCGGAGCCACAATCAGCACAAAAATAATAATCTGAACTGAACATAAATCATTATAAACTGAATATTTTCATTTTTCATTTGTTTTTTCATTTTTTAAACATACAGATGGAAAACGTGGATTGTGTATGTTACTATTCAAGTGCTTTAGGTTACTGCAATCATATGTAGCATAAGCCCCTTTACCATGTCAAGGCAGCACTCTTCAAAGAAGTTGTTTGTTTTTGTTTGTTTGTTTTTTATATTTCCAAATTATGTCTACGATATCATAGGTAGACTGAATGAACTTAAAATTGCAAGAGAGTTATTCCAAAGGGAGTATAAGGAAAATAATATTTGAAATTTGGTATGGATAATCATAAAGGATTTCATGTAAGCACTTCTGAGTACAAAACATTTTTTTACCATTCCAGACATCACATACAGGTTCTTCTCATCTCTAATTTGGCTGCAGCCAATATACAGTTGTCCATGGGAGAAAAATTGCTCTTTTAAGTTGAGACCAACAACCTTAAGAGAATGTCTCTGACTCTTGTTAATGGTCATCGTATAGTTGAGGTGGACTGGGAATTGGAGATGTTGAAACTCAATTGGGCAGTCTGATGGATTTAGAGGGATTCTTAGAATAAAAATATCCTAGCCCTGGCTTTTGCTATTCTGGATTATCTCCTCCACAAGATGCGGTATCATCTTTTAAAACATAGCTTTGGTGGATCGAGATTTCTTAGGAGTATGATGGGACATTCCTCTTTGAGCCCTACATTGTGTGGAGGCATTGCTGATGGCTCCAGACTGTTAGGAAATTCTGTGGGGTAGTTGAACACTTGATCTTTCTCAGGAACAGTATCTATGGACTTGGAAGGAAAAAAAAAATAATAGTATCTCTCCACCAGTACCCATGCACACACCACCAAAAGTCGGTCAGTCAGTCAGGGTCCTCCAGCGTTCAGTTTTGAAGTGTATCAGATCATCTGGAGCTCTGCTGTAGTGTGTCACTGTGTAACTGTGAGTCAGCACCTCCTACCCTTTCCCTAAATCTCTCAACTCCCTTGTGTATTAGATGGTAGCTAGGCTTGCTGGGAGCAAGATGGCTGCTACCTGAAGTGATGGTTTTCTCAGGTACTTCAAGCTGGAGTGTTCATTTCCAATGCAGGGGTGGCTCAAGCTTCAAATTATTGAGGGGGCTCAGTTTACCTAATACAAGCGGGCAAGGGGGTTAGCAAGATTTATTCCCTACACACAAGCAATGCATATACTTAATTTTTAAATGGGAAGGGGGGGGGACATAAGCACTACCAAGAGATTAGTAAGGATGTTGGTAATCATGAGAATTTGATAAATCAAGTGTGAGGAAAAAACAGGGCTATATAAATGCACCAAAATGCTCCCTGCGTTCATCTAACACTGCACAAAATTGTCTGGCTAATTCAATAAGATCGCAGTTATCTGTCAACTGCTTGTGTGTATAAGTAGTATATCAATTAGCCATGAAATTTTGACCATTGTTTGAAAGACCCAAGAATATTTCTTTATTTTTGAGCTGAAATGGTTGGTGTTGGTCTGTACAGCATATGGACTGGTATTCATCAAAAAACTACTAGAGCTACCAATTGCCTGGTTTTATGTAGAACATGGAATTTCAGCTATTCTGAAAGTGGGATCACCAATCTCAGATGTTAAATATCCCCATTATCTTTATTGACTGCCTCAGTTACAGGGTTGATTTCAGGCTGACCTAATCTTCAAAAATGATCTCTGGCTGAACTCTAGCAGTCTGTCTCTTTCCTGATGATCAAGCATCAAGCAAGCTTACCTGTCTCATTCTCTTAGCCATTTTGTCAAAATAAACTTCAAGCTGGTTCTGATTTCAGAGCAAGCTGGTAGAGTGCAAGATTATTCATGATAAATACTGTTAGTGGTTCACATGCGGTGGTGGTGGTGTTAGGTGGTGGTTGTGTTAAGCGTATCTACACATACAGACATTTTAGCAGATACCTGCATATGTATGTAGACACACAATACCATATTTAAAACGTGCTCACTCTCTCTGTCCCAGTGAGAAAGGGGGGAGAAAGAAGAGACAGAAAAGAGAAAGGGAATAGAAAGGGAGGATTGACTTACAGCTACTTCATTCATACATTGACATCATTGTTCAAAAAAGTGGGGGGGGTCTGCCCCCACCTACCAAAAAGTGAGGGGGCTCAAGCCCTTCTAGCCCCCACCCTTAGCCGCCCCTGCAATTATCCATGAGTTCTGAAATGCGAATACCACCCAGCCTATCCCACTAGGACACTGAAACAAGTCTACCTTTAGTGGTTATGGTGTTGCTGATGCCAGCCATGTAGCTATGTTCAGTAATTTTGGTGGTACTTGTGTCAGTGATAATCTTAGGTTGGGACCTTCTGCTGGTTATGAAAGTTTAAATCATCATGATGTAGATGGTAATGGTGGTCCTGATATTGGGACATCTAGTTAAACTTAGTATGGAGGCAAGGCTTGCTGGGAAAAGAGGGCAACTTCCAGAAGTGATGATCTTCCGAAGCACTTGAAAGCACAATGTCCACTGTCCATTTCTTTGTCATTAGTGATGGTGTTGCTGATGTGAATATATACCTGTAATTAGTACTATTGATGGCGGTTGTGAAACTCTTAGCTTGGGATCAGCTGCTAAATATTAGTTGTGCAAGTTGGAACCATCTTGGTGGTAATGGTGGCCCTTACAGTTTATGTAACGAAAGTTAAGATGTTGTCTTTTTAAAAATTTTTTTATGCATAATATGCCCACTACTGAAGTAATTGGTGTGATAAATTCTTTGGATAAAGATGAAATCTTAGATTTTTAAAACATTTTGTTTTTTCCGAAACTTTCCTTTTCCCCAAGGAGTATATTGAATAGCTGTTGCTTTCAGGTGAAATGGCTATAAAATATTCTTGGTTGGTATATAATAAGTTATTGATTGGATGGTAGGTTTTGTATTTCTTTAGTTTGTTTGTAGAAGATAGGAATAAGTATGGAATTCTTGTCAATACACCTTTTTAAAAATGGGTGAATGTACATAACATAGTAGATAGTCATTCCTCTACTATGTACCTCCTTAATGCAATGGCAGATTCAAGTACTTTTGTCCAATCTGTTGAAAATCCACAGCACATGTAGATGTATGCATTAATTCTGCACTGGCTAAAGCTATTGAGGAAAATAGACACAATTTATTGTTCTGCCAGAGTGTATTTTATTTTGTGGATGGTAATGCTTGGCACTTAGGGAAGATGGTGGACCGTGATATAATGGTAACCAGGAAGTTTTTTTGGCATTAATGAAGGTATTCAATTGGCTAAGCATAACTCTGTCATAAATTCTTGCTTTGAAAGACCAAAGCTAAAGAATACCACATACGCATCACCCCATGTACAAAAATAAAATTAATTCAGGTAAGAACGTAATTAAAATTTATTTAACTGATAAAATAAGAATTACAAATCTTTTTTTTTATAATGGTGGATGAAATGACTTCTTTTAATAAAGAAGTAATTCATTTATGTGTGCAATTTGTACACCATGACATCAGAGAGGGTTTTTTTTGCAATATGCCAAATTAACTAAAGTTACTGGCTAGGTGATAGCTACTTCTGTCCTTGATGGCCGGTACCAATTAGATCTGGATATCAAAAATGTTTGAGGACAGGGATATGATGAAGCATCCAATATGTCCTGTGAGTGGATTGGATTGCTAATTGACTGACCATCCTCTATTTGTAAGATATAAAAAGCTATCTTCATCACAAATTTATTTCTGGCCAGGCAACACCTGGTATATTCATCATGTTTATTGGGGTAAAGATCCTTTTAATTAACTGTTAGTACATATTGTATGGAAACTAAAGAAACTAAAAAATTTATAACTCTACATATAGGTTGATATTTTATGAATACTAGTGAAAAATCCACCCTACGGGCAGTTATTCAACCCACATAGTCACAAAGTGTCAAGTGAACATGTGATTAGGCCAAACAGTTTTTTTGACTACCATTTTTAACAATTTTAGTCTTACACATTAAGAGGAAGAGGTGTGGCCAGATGGGACCCACCTCTTGCTATTCACAGAGTCAAATTGTGCCTGTATGCCAAAGTTTTAGGAAAAGGGGTGTGGCCACATAGACATGCTTAAAACATTCCCTGGTGATACTGATTGTAAATACATGAGTTTGTGGTCGAACTTCATTTGTTCAAGCATGAACCCGATGATGCACAGACTGACAGACTATTCTTACTTTATAGTATGGATATTACATGTAGATCTGTTGCAGCACATGATTTGTTAACATATTTATCTTTCTAAGTTATAAAAACATCATCACTCTGATTACTCAAAGGGTCCAGTTTAATGCTGAGTTGTGTTTGCATTGCGACAGAACTCTTCTAGTAAATATTGAAGGAGGTCTGTGTCCACTGTAGTGTGCTTCAATCTATGATCCACCTCTAATGAAGGTTGCCAGCTGGGATTCAACTCGGGACACTACATGCAATACATATATATATGTATATATATATGTGTATATATATGTGTGTATATATATATGCATATATATATATACATATATATACATGTATATACATATATATACACATAAATTTATTACATTATGTAGAACTGTTTTGCCATTATGCATGGCCATATTATTTTTAACTTAACTATATTTGGTGAAATTTGTATGGTACTTCACAATAACACTTGAGAATGTGGGATACTTGAACATGCCATGGAGCATATCATTGGAAAGCATTTGAACTAAGCTTTCATTTGGCAATAAGATTAAAGGTAGGGGGTGAGTGACAACAAAATGACAGTGCATATTATATATCTCATGAATAATTAATGAGAATTAGGTTACTACACCCCCCCCCCTTCCTCCCTCCCCAAAAAAAGAACCCCCCTTTCAAAAAGCATGGCTACGGGTCTGTTGTACTGCATCAATCTTCCTGGCTGAATATGTAAGAGCTTGTGATTGATGTAGCTGACTTTTCAGTTTTTTGGTGCCGAATAGCCCGCTCACAGAGCCAGGCCTGGTCAGGTTAGGGAACACTTTGTTCAGAATCATGTCTTCTGTCTCAATCATTTGGCTAAATGGGAGCTTGATTTGTTCATCTTAAGTAATGGGGATTTGTCCATTCCCAACCTGAAGGAGTTGACTGGCAAACTGTCCCTGTTTCATTCCCAAGTAGGTGAACCCTAACATTAGCAGCTACATTGAGTCTCCCTATCTGAAGCCGCAGGTTAGATTATTTAACACTGGCATTGATTTCATCTGCCCTTGTGCCCTGAGGTATAACAGGTAATATTTGTCTGAAGTTACCTGAGAGGATAACAGTTACACCACCCATGACTTTGTTATTTCCATGTAGATGTTTGAGTGTTCTATCTAATGCCTCAACAGCCCTCTTGTGGCTTATCGTAGCCTCATCCCAATGAGGAGTTTGCATCTTTGAAGGAGCTTTATCTTTGTTGATCCATTTGATATGTTGCATGTTGGGGATTCCTGTCTGGATAGGTCCAAGGGCTACCTGAAAGCTGAATGAGCTGTCCTCCCTCCATCAAGAAGTGGAAGTAATGACACTTGATGCCACAGCTAGTGTGATGGCCCTGTCCTGCCTGACCATGGCTAAAGTTTAATTGCTCTCGAATATCTTGCCTATCCCACTTGGTCCATCAAGAAGGAGCAGTCCTCCAGATTTTTCTTCAAGGTGTGCCATGATGACATCGAAAACAAACTCTTGATCATGCACCATTTTAGGCTGGTTTTCTTCCACAAAGGATGCCTGTTCTTTAGAGTCATTGTTTTTCTCTCTGATGACCTCAGTGGAGAGTGCAGTTTCTTTATTATGTTGTGGATATGGCAGCCCATAAAATGCAATTTTGGAGCCACCAAGAGCCAAAATTATGTCCTCCAGATCCAGAAGTGCCTCATTTTGGATGTCATCATTGAACAAAACTTGAATGTATGGGTCCTAACATTGCACCCGAATGTCCTCTGATAGGCTATCAGCGTGGTTGTCCCAGAGACCAATAGGGTTAGACATTCCACATGAATGGAGCATAATGACAAATAATTGCCGCATCTGCTTTGGCAGTTTAGTGGCTGCAGCATCTTCCAGAGTCAGGTTCCAATACTCATCATCTTGGAGAAGTCCATGAACGAGGCACACTTCTCTGTTGGTGTCACAGACTTGCCTATCAAAAATTCATAAATCCTCAAATGAGGTCGGCTCCTTCACATGGTAGAGAAGCAGCCTGATGAAGGAACATTCTTGGTGCTTGGGGATGATAGTGTACACTCTGCTAATGGCCTTACTGGCTTTAATCCTGGCCAGTTTTCCAGATTTCCTCACGACTTTTGTTCCTGCCATTTCTTATGGTTCCAACTGTAATATAGTGACATTTCGCAGTACAGAAAAGTTCTGGCAAAACTCAGTCTGGCAGAGAGAAAAAAAGGCAGTTAGAGAGGTTGCTGAAGGTTCTTCAACAGCTTGTTTTGCAGTATCTTAAGTAAAGAAAACATATTGTCCATTTTTAAGATGGACTGATAATCTTACAACAGTAGGACAGTTCTCGTGGATGTCAAAGAAAATATGCACCAGGCTGCCTCATTGGAGGAGATAGAGTGCCCAAGTTGGAAATTCTTTACTTCATCCCTGTCTCCCTATTCCACTCTGAAGACAGCCATATCTGATCCCTTATTCACTTATTTGCAAACATACTTGATAAAATCTATTCTTGGGCAAGACATTGACATGAGTTTTGAAATATATGTGAGAGTACTGCATTGTATGAAACTATATACTGGTTTCTTACTTCAACCTTTTGTTCCCCCCTGTCCATGTCCAACCTTGAGATTGAAACAATGGCCTGCATCTTCTGGTTTCAGGCACTGATACAAAGGATATCCATCTGGTCCAGATAGTGTATCGTTGATGAAGTGCTGAGGGTATCTCTTGGTGCACTTCTTGTCCTGCATGAAAGGTGACTTAGGGTTGTGTCTACCACAGGATCCATGGATCATGTGTTTTTATGATGTTATACAACTCTTTATCTTCTTCTGGGTCAAGTATCGCTGTTGATCTGGTCAGCTTACTCAGGACGAATCTTCTCTTTGCACCAGATGAGTGTGGGAGTAGGGCAGACCTCCCTTTTGCCATTCAATAGTTGACATGTAACATTGGACTTCACCAAAGATTTGGACTTCACCAAAGATTTAGCCTTGAAAGAGCTCAGATCAACTTTTTCTACTTCGCATGGAATACACAGGTGGTAAGATCATGGTGGTCATACTGGGTTTGACCATCATTCAGCTCATTCTGGATTTCAGGCCACTTGGAATTGCAAGTAAATTTTATGAATAGGCAGGTCAGCATAATTCCTGACATATGCCATTGCATCTTAAGTGTGTTCATGTATGTAGTGAGGTGATCCCATGGATGAAGAAGGTAGGATAACTTATTGACCAACATTCTGAGCATGCCCATCTGCACTGATGGCACCTTGGAGGTGAATGTAGTTTTCAGCTCTCAGCTTCTTCTGGTTCAAGCATATGAAAATCAGAAACTCTGCTTTAATCTTAGCATACATTTTCACCAGGAACTGACTGGTTACTTGTTTAAACCTCAAGAGGTGGTTGAATACCTGGTCTCTTTCCATGAGGTGGTAGGTATAGAAATCCTTGCAGGAAACAGATTGGGAAGTCTCAGTGCCTTTCTTTGGATCAACTTGCTTAATGGAGAAGTTGTACCCATCTCTACCTCTGACGAACATGAGAGGGTACTGTAAACAGTCATAGGTTCAGTGGGTTTCCTTGATCTGTATCAAATGCTGGTCTCACTGCTTTAACATTACTTCCTGATTGCCATGTTGCTCATTAACCATGATGATGCCTACCTCGTTAGCAACTGGAGCATTGAAGCACCTGGCATTTTCTCCATCAAGTTGTTTGACAAAATTAATGACTACCTTATGTTCTAGTCTCTCCATTGGCTCCAAGTCAAATATGAAGCTCTGGACATAAGGATGTGCATTATGGAGCATTGATTGCAGGCTTGAATTAATTTGTAGATCTACTCCTTCATTCAAGCTGCACCTTCACTGGGCTTCTTCCTGGCTAGATTTCATTAAGTACACTTGGACATACTTGGGATCCTCATTTTGGAGTGGAACAGTAGGCTTCCAACTTTGTTATAACATTGACTTTGGATTTTGAATGTGGTAAAGAAGCCATGATCAGTCAATTTTTGTATGCTACGAAGGAGGTCCACATGAAACCTGCATCGTACTTCCACAAATTTGACTGAAACCTCTTAGCTTCAATGGTGTCCTCAGTGAGAGGCTTCTTAAGGACATCTGAATTCCCTGGAGATGAACCTTTCAACCACAGCAGCATATACCAGGGGCCGAGCATGTCAGTGCTTGCAAACACTATCCATCCATCCAATGTTAACCTTGCAATCACTGCTATAATCCTTTGTTAAATCCTACAATTTTGAAATATTAAGCCAGGTAATGTTGGCAGCATTTGCAACTGCTCTGGATCTCTAGAAAGCTTGATGTCTTGCTTTTCTCTATTCTCATTGTTCTTGTGCATGGCGAGATGTATCTCTGGCCTCACTGACCTGGTTGGACTCCTGACTATCTTTTGCTTCTTCTGATGTCTCTCTAGCATGCCGACATGCCTCCCTCACTCGATTGGACTCCCTTCTGTCCCTCCTTTCATTTGACTGTTCTCTAGTATGTTGAGATGTCTCCCTAACTCTACTAGACTCTTGTCTGTCCCTTCTTTCATCCAACTGTTCTTGAGCTCATCTGGATGCCTCCCTCAGTCTCACATTCTGTCTTCGATCTTCTGCTTGATCTGGTGTCTCCTCAGATCTGAGGTTCTACTTTCGCTTAGCAGCATTAGTTTGTTGTCCTAGAGGAGAACATTTTGGTAGCATTTTTTTTCAGGACTTATGTGAGAAAGTGTAACTAGCAGATATAGATATTAGCATCAGTATGGTTAAGACAGAACAAATAAAATTTTAGTTGTATCAGTTCTGTAGTCAAAGTTATTTTCTACTTACTTGGCCAAGCAAGATGTTGGTTGCCTCATAAACAGAACCAGAAAGTAAATAAGAATTGTATTTCTCTTATACACTTGTATAATGCTGTAACTGATCAGTATTGCAGTAGGCTACTGATGATGGCATTTAAGGGAGGGATTGGAGGTCAAACCCATTTCTTTTTTTTACTTACAAGGGACTCATGCCTTCCCCTCACAACTGCTATGGTTTGTTTTTGGTAACAAGCAATAGCTCATAGTATGCTCTACAATAGTATGCTCTACAGTAGTATAATACGAGTGGGTGGCATGCAAAAAGTGGAACTTTGGTTATTAAACTCCTGAAATACTCTATGGGTCAGGTTTGAATCTTAAAGTAGATTACATAACACTCATGTCTGCACTATATGCACCAGGGTCTTTTCACCGCACAGCTCTGTCAGTGCATGTCTCATGTTCTTGTTTGCCACTATGCTCATCTGACACCACTTCAATGGTCCTTACACCATCCTGTACTGAGGTGACATGTACTTCAAGGTAGACCTTGGTAAACGTCAGGACAAGATCTTAATTGACAGAAAAAAGCCAGCCTTCATGAATTCTACAAGGGCTATGTCTCACCTGCAGCCAATATAGATACAGCTACAGCAATGCTCACAACAACTCTCTCTCAGTTTGTTTCATCCAAACTGCCTACCACCTCACCTTACACCATTGAGTGCTTCACCCAAGTTGATTGGCACTGAAAGGGAGTTTTGTAACGTCAATTTTATCTGTTCAGCTTGGCAGGAAAACAGGGAAGAAAATAGCATTTGCTTTATACATACAACTTAATATTTGATTATTGTGATCATGCATTTTTTAAAGAATATTTAGTTTGGTTAAATAAGGAGGAAAAATAAAGTTAATTCTACCAGAGAGCCACAAAGCAAATTGTCTTGCCATTCTCTGTGAAACCACTGACAGGTAATGTTGAGTTGGATTTATATGGCCTGGAACAATATCGACAGATTGAAAATGCCATTCAGTGGTGGTGGCACATCTTATTGGGTCAATGGAATTCCCTTACAATGAAAGTTGATCACACCACAACTACTGATACTTTAAATCAAAATATCTACTAATTCTTAAACAAGTAGCACCAGTGCTGTCCACAATGGCATTTTCAATCTGTCAATATTGTTCCAGGTCTTGTCTTGGCCATGGAAGATTGAAACTACTGAACATAATTTAATGAAGTTGCAAATTGTGCTATCATGAAAATATTACTTGGTTCTTGCACATAATCAGTCTGTCTGGACAATGAAAGCAATGTCCTCCATTTTAGAATTATGGTTGAATAAACATTGCACTTCTTAAAATAGGTTGCATACACTTCAATGATTCAAAAGTCAATCATCCATGTGGCTGTAGTTCTAACTGGACACTCTATCATGGAAGAAATAATAAGCTCTATAAGATACCCTCAATTTAAATGAGCACTTTTATCACCTAGAATATGAGTTAGCAATAGAAGTGTTATCACTCAGTCCAAATAATACATTGGCACAACCTTTCATTCAAGAAATTTTGTTTAAAATTTTATACTAATAGAGCTAGTGATGTTTATATATTTTTTAAAATGTATGTGTATGTGTATGATAACTTGCCAAATGGCTGTAAGGATTTGGTTGAAAATTGGCAGATATGATATTCAGGTAAGAGAAAATAACCTGGGTTATGCCCCAATCATCCACACACCATTGTTCAAGTGGAGTAACTGAAAGAAGCCTAAAATATATATTAAAGTGTGTTCATGGATCTAACTCCTCAGGTCCAAGCGTTATTCAGAAATATACATTTTTGGGCACTTTTTCGCTTTACGTACCAATGGGAAGAGGTGTAGCCAGGAAGGATTCTACCCATGTTACTCACAAAATGAAGTTGTGTATGCATACCATGTTTAAGTCTGCAGCTCCAAGGGTTTGTCTGGTCGAAGTATCATTTTTGGCCTTTTTTGGGGGGGGGGGGGGGGGCCTGACATGAAACAAGAAATGGGTGTCATCATATACATGTACTTAAAACTCCTCAGATTATATTGATTCCTAATATATATGGGTTTATGTGTCTAACTCCCTAGGCTCCAGTGATTGTGCTGAAATACCATTTTGGCATTTTTAGCCTTACACAGGGAAAGGAAAATGTGTGGCCAGGTGGAACCCAATTCATGTTACTCCCAGAGTGTAGTCATGCATACCAAGGTTTTGATCTATAGTTCCAAGGGCTGGCCAAATACCATATTTGGCTATTTCTTGTTACCATGGTAACTACTTTCTGAATTTTTAGCCCATGATTTAAGTTGTGTCGAGACCTATCATCATGCCAAGTTTCAGAGAAATCCACCCATAGGCTTGGCCAGAATGATGGTACAGACAGACAGACAGACAGACAGACAGACAGACAGACAGACAGACAGACAGACAGACAGACAGACAGACAGACAGACAGACAGACAGACAGACAGACAGACAGACAGACAGACAGACAGACAGACAGACAGACAGACAGACAGACAGACAGACAGACAGACAGACAGACAGACAGACAGACAGACAGACAGACAGACAGACAGACAGACAGACAGACAGACAGACAGACAGACAGACAGACAGACAGACAGACAGACAGACAGACAGACAGACAGACAGACAGACAGACAGACAGACAGACAGACAGACAGACAGACAGACAGACAGACAGACAGACAGACAGACAGACAGACAGACAGACAGACAGACAGACAGACAGACAGACAGACGGACGGATGGACGGACGGACGGATGGACACAGACCAATGGACAGACGGAGACTGAGCTTACTGATTGGAAGTTAGCTAAAAGACCTGTTATTTCACTTACAGCATAAAAATATGAGAAATATAATTTACCTGTGCCATTACAAATTCTTTAAAAAGTAACTTTCTTCTGTCATGAAGCTTGCTTCAATATCTTGATTATCTTAACTTTTATTTCATCTGTAGCTGGAGTGCTGCCTAAATCTAGACGTATTTTTCGCAGAATACTAAGCTTAGTGGATATAGTTGTGGAGGGAATATTTTAGGAGGTGGAATGCTGGGCTAGAGGGAATGTGCTAGAGTTGGAAGGAAGGTAAAGAGGTGGTGACAAAGACTATGCAGTGATCCTATACTCACACACAATTCTGACCACTGTGGCTATCATGGACTTATGTACCAAGAATAACCTGGATGATATTCACTTATTCAACATCACACCAGAAGACAGAAAAATATGAAGTCAGAACTACAAGGGAGATTTAAAGAGAATGAAATTGTCAAGGGAATAAACGCTGCAAAATTGACTACTGACCTCTCAGAAGGGAAGGGCAACTGATAAAACTCAAGAAGACAGGACTGGTAGGATATCATGGGCATTGCAGAAAGTTAGCAAATAAAACCTTCTACACAATGAATATTGCTACCCATAACACCAGTCACCATGATGACTACCTTCCATTAACTTAAAAAAAATAAAAAAAAAAAAAAAAAAAATTTTTAATGTACATTTTATGTGAACTTCACATATTTGCAAATAGATGCACTTTGACAAATGCTTGTGGCCAAATACAGAAAAGCCACCGACAATGTAAATTCTCTCCTTGTCCACAGGAACATTCTAAACTTGCCGCTGTTTGTAGCCCCAAGAGACCTTGGTACAACATTGCAAAGTTCTGGGCACCCTGAAACTTGATTTACTCACTTCATTTGAACCCTGTCACGAATATGTGAATAAATTGAAAATCTTGTCAGATCATGCAATGTTATATTATTAGACATACTGTTTCAAAGATAGGTGTCATAACCTGAAAGTGCAAAGTTTATCACAAATGTTAAATCAGTACAACCAAATAAAGAGTCACCGCCTGCAAAGCAGAAAGTCCCTATAGTTGCAATTTAACTACAAATATCAGTATTTACAAAGCTTTTGCTCGGTTGACAGAAGTGAGCTGAAGATTAATCATAATAAAGGGCATGTTTAAATGTGGGCTAAGTCATGACAAAATATCTCCCCCACCCCCATCAAAATATCTTGTATGACACCCTGATATAACGCCGTGCACCAAGACTAACCAAGAACTCATCTTTGTAGATTATCTTGCTGATGATACTGTGCACTGTCTGCATGGAGAGGTCAAATATTTTTGCCAGTCGATCTAAACTCAAGCAGTCATATTTTTCAGCATAGGTGAAAATATACGTCTGCAGACTCTCTTCCAGGATCTTCCTGCATAGGAATGTGAAGGGGAAAATGATCAACAGTAGAACTGCTATTCACTCTATGTATCTGAGGACAACTAATTGCCTGCCATGAAATTATGTCCTCCTTGGACTGTATTTAAAGTATCCTAAAGTCTCCAACACAAAACTAACCAGGTATCAGAGGAGTAGGGAAAAACAGTTCATTCTAGGAGGTGGGTCACCAGCTATGAGCCTACACACAAACTTTCAGTTAATAATATTCTAACCAATCTATATCTTAGCAACGACCAGAGCAGCTGCTTTGATATTGGAATGTACAGTAATTCAATTAGAACATCTGGTCTATAAGAGAGGGCCACAAATCTGGGAATTGGAAATAGACTAATTCAAATATGAGTGATGTGTGCATAAAAGTGATTGGATAGACACCATAGAATAAAGGACAACATATCTGTGAGATGCTTGATGAATTGGAACAGATTCCACACAAGTGTAGATGCATGGGAGAGATGAAATGAGGGAATTCAGATTACACAACATATGCAAAAGGGTTTAATGAAAGATCCAAAGGAACACTTGTAACGAGATTGGCATGGAGCTAAACTCAGCTTGCATACAATCTCTTTGTAAATGAAGAGCAATGTTCAGAGTTCTGAGCATTTGCCAACTCATTACCACCACCACACACCATTCCACACAAATTATCTACCTAATTCATAACAAACACTTCACCTGGTGAAAAGTTCCTTCAACAGCTCCACATTCATAAACAAGTCCCAGGCCTGCGTAAAACAAGAAAGAGGAAGTATTTTTTTCTTTTATATAATTTCAAAGTATCATATGTGGTGCATGTGAGTTGATTGGACAGGCACACCTGCAAATACATATCTTGATGGAGAGAATGAACTCTTTACACTTCTTCTAGTTGCCAGACTTCATGGTGTGGGCAGCTGCCACTACATGCTCTCCATACTCTCTGGAGGACCCTAGAATCAGAGGAATAGAGTGTAGATAACCCCTTACCAACAAGTGGCTGTTTGTTATGATATTTCAGCTGGTGATGGAAACTCTTGAATATGAGACTTCTTCATCCTTCTGTCTCAGTCACTTCAGAAAAAATGGTAACATATAACCAAAAAAAACAAAAAAACAAAAAAAAAACTCATCGTTATATTCCAACATTACATTGTTGCTTAAAAAAACAAACACCTCATTCTATACCCAACATATTTAGCAAGTGTGCTCAGATGCCTGATGGGATCAGGGGATTCAGTTCAGTAACACTAATTTTATGTCAGTGGGTTCTGTCATTTCTGGCACTGGTCAGAGAAGAAATTCACAATATTGGACATGTCATTATAATACACTAAACTAAACCAAAGGAGTGCAAACACTCACCATTTTAAAGACTTGTTCACAATATGTATAAACTTGAGCAATACAACATCACATCCATGAGATAGTCATGCACCTAGTCAGCACTTACTATGAAGTCAGCACTTACTATGAAGTCAGCCATTAGACATGCAATAACTTCAAAGGAATATCCTCCCTTAGACATACACTTGATATGGACAGAGGCCCCACAGCCATCAATTGAGTGCTTCACTTAAAATCTTTATACCAAATCATTGGAGTCACTGTGGCTTCTTACAAATTCAGAAGGAGCCTAGGCTATCATTATTGCATTGACTAATTCAGTGTGGGTTTCCCCCAGTATCTTCTGGGGTTCATGAAACTGTCAACTTTGTGGATTGGCTTTACAATTGAGAAACCCTACTATATCTAATTTAAAGCAGCCTTAGATGAATTGTGATACCCACAGGTCACATGCCATTTTAGGAGCAATAACTGTTATTTCTACTTTTCACTCACACTAAGTTTATAACTAATCACACTCCCACTGATTGTGCAGATGTTGTTGTATGTAGTCTGTAAGTTCACTGCACAGCTCATGGCAGTGTGTGAGGACTTGAAGAAGCAATGATCACTTTGGATAGCCACACTTGCCCAGATACTGTGACAAGATAGAGTGCTAGGAGGGTGAACAGGGAGCAGCAGGCCTGATGTCCTCATTAAAGAGCAATAACAACTGCATCTTTTGAAGTAACAGGTGTGTGTTATGCTATTGTCCTCAAATAGGATATCAATGTTTGCAATACTAGAGTATGAGTGTGTGAGTTTCTGTGTATATGTTTTTTTAGGGGGGGGGGGGGGGGAGAAAGGGAAAAACAGGGATAAATGGTGGTTTCTTTAGCATAAACCATATTTTCTTCATGTTTAGGTGGAACGAGAAATGCAAGCAAAAAGACAGTCCTTGGTGAAGCAAGGTAATATACAGTCACCACCTGAGGGCTAAGGATAGGGCTTGTGCTAGGGCTAGAATTAGGATATATATATATATATAAAAAATTGATGTGTCCGTTTGTGCTGCAAGATTCAATTCCCCTAGGCTCACTCAAAACTAAACCAAATTTTGTGTGGATATTTAGAGGGTTCAACATGAGGTTTTTCATCAGACTCATTTTTTGAAAAGTGTTCCCTGATAAGGAAAAAAGAAATCAAGTTTCTATACTAAAAAGCCTGAAAAACTATGGCTTGGTGGTCAAAGTGGTGGTCTTCCAAGCTGAAAGTTCCAGGTTTGATTCCCACAAGACTATTTTTTTATCAAAATTCCCCCCCCCCCCTTTTCCCCCAATTTTTTTGCCCGGTTTTTTCCCCCTTTTTTTTCCTGCACTTTTTTTTTCTTTCTTTCTTGCAGCTTCTTTTGTCCCCATTAATTTCCTGTTCATTTTTACTTTCTTAATTTTCATTTGACTCAGGTTTAAAGTATTGAATTGTATGTATGTCCGTCTACTACTGGGGCCAATAGGCTCAATTTCAAATCTACAAAGTCAAGATAGATATCAAGAGAAAGAGAGTCATGTCTTCTGGCCATATTTTGCTTAATTGATTGGCTATTACCACAGCACGCACACATACACACATGCATGCACACATGCATGCACACCCCCCAGTGGCAGATCCAGGGGGGTTCGAAAAGTTTCAAACAAGGCCCCCTTTTCTCCAACTTTAATTTACCAATTCAAACTGAAATACATTTACTAAATCCAGATTTCTGCTATTGATTCACCCAACACTAACTGTACATTCAATTTTAGCTTTAGCTAAAGCTTCAGCTGGTGAAAACGCAGCCCAACCTATTATTTCAGGGGTGTTTTGAACCTTCTTTAGCCAAAATTGTCTTCCAGAATTTTAACTTTCCAGTGAAATTTTTTAGAGAACTCATGGAAAAATCAAAGTTTGAGGCTTTTTTCAAATCCACTTCAATCCCTTCTCCTGCTAAAGTAAGTGATTGTTCACCCCATGAGCTTGATTAAGTTAGTTGGACAAAATTATCAAAATCGTGTGTAAATATATTAAATAACAAGTACTAGGCTAGCTTAAAGTTGTTGCCACCCACCCTCCCCTCCCCCCTCTCTCCATGTAGCCTCTTGTTGGTTCCCTATATTTAGGGGTAACAAGATTCTCTGGTAGGGGTGAAAAGAATTGAAAAAGGTTGATGAGCACGTAGATGACCATTTGCTTGCAAGGTTGAAATGGTCATCTAAATTCATTTTATTTCCTCAAACTTATAAATCAATCAATTGATAAGAATTTCTAAGTGCTAAAATTTCCTACCTTTTAATTTGAGAATCTGTTGGTGGTTATGTGAAAGTGAGAAAGGATGCCAACTCTTGTTGCAGCCATAAAGAGGTTGCCAAAGGAAAGCTGGTTCCTCTAATCATGCTCCTACTTCTGTCAGAGTCTGAGTCTGATCTACCCAACCACCCTCCCCACTCCTTTTCTGTGCTAAATAATTCCTTATTTGGTATGCCAAGCAGGAAGGGCTATCTTTCTATGTACTTTAGTTTATTTGTGCTTTACCACCAAAACATAACCACCTACTTACTCCATTAACTTAAAAATTCTTTTTAAAAAGCCAAGTCCCACTGTTCCCTCAGGTATATTCATTCCAAAACTATTAGATGTGTCCTTCCTGTATACAATCATGTGACTACAACCCACTTACTTTCCATTTCAACTATTCAGCCAGGGTGTGCTGAAAATGTTCTGTCTTCCTATTTTGAATGCAGATAGTATGTGGTGATAAGGCAAATATTAAAGCTGTGATCTGAAGGAAAAGCTGTAATATGTTCCAATATAAATTTGTAATTTGTGGTTTGAATGCTATATGTTATCTTAGTTATTGTTTTGGTACTGATTTATTTGGTAGCTGAAAATATGTAGTGATAAAAGTTGTGATTTAGAACTAAATCCATCTGGTAACACTGGTCTTGAGTCATGAAGTATCCAATAAAACATTTAGGAATGAGGAAGTTTGAATAACATTTGATTGGATGCTCTCTATTCAGTGCGGTCATTCCTATTAAATCTCTTCCTCATGGGTTTGTGAGGCTAGAAGTGCAAAAAGTCATACTTGAAAACTCTTTGCCACACCACTTTTCTACCTAACCATTATACTAATTATGACCCCCTCTTCAGGATAGGCATATCCTACACAATGGATGGTATTTAGCTGCAAAAAAGGAAAGGAAAAGAAGTGTCACCTGTCTGCATCTCTTCTTGTGGGCAAGTCAGGATAAAAATGTCAAATAATGATGCAATCTATTTATGGTACTTATAGACAGTCAAATGCATGGACCTAGAGACCTCAAAGCATACAAACACAACTTGAATCTGGTAGGGAAATTGGTTGGGTCACGTTAGGCCTCATCTTTCCTGTGGATATGTCCTTATATCCCGGCAACACCAGGTATATGCTGTCAGTATGTGTATATATACACACACATATATATATACACACACATACACACATATATATACGCACACACACACACACACAGATGCATTAGCTCCACTATAGTAAGATATAGCCATGCATACCCTAGTATCCTAGGGATGCTTAAAATAGTATACTAGATCCAAGACAAGCTATCATAAATCTGTAGGGTATTAGGGCTACTCAAAATGGAATTTGTGGTGGACAAATTTTAACCAGACTATACAATATATTTAAGGCACCACCCTTTTTAATGACTGTTTAAGACAGGTACCAATTGGGGTATCCACTGCCTTGAAATATACCTTTACTTCATTATGATATTGTGTGAATCACCAAAAATTAAATTTCATTTCAAATTTTCAATGTAAATTATGTTTCTTCACTTGCAGACAAATTTGTGTGAAGATGACTTGAAGACAGTAACAGTGGCCACCATACCAGAACAATTGAAGGGGAACTAAACAAACAAACAACCACAAACAGCAAGAGAATAATCATTTCGTAATATAGATTTCAAAGCATGGAAAAAGAAAAGAAATCTAGGCAATTAATTGCCACTCTAGGTATTATTTAACCACACAGGACTAGGAAGAAGAAAAATTGAGTGAGGTACCAAGAGCCCAAGAAGTTGACATGGGAGTCTGTGATGACTGCATCAACTTGTTTGTGAACAAAGAGGCTTGTTTCATGGACCCAGTGTTTGACACTGCCTACATGTATTTGTGGATGATAAACCTTTAAACAGAGGAGGACTCAAGGTACCCCCCCCCCCCCCCCCCAGGTTGAGGTGCAGCATTGTTGGTAGCACAACTTCATACTAAATGAATGTGGGGTTACAGCAAATCCCCAATGTTAAAAATTCTAGAGGTACAACCTGATCCAAATAAATTTACAATTACAGTGAAATTGAACAATATTAGGAAAAATAGCCACCAACTTTTCTTCCTTTTTTTTCTTTAATGACTACATTCTTAATTGCAGCTGCTGCATTGTTCTGTCTCTCACTGGAGCTGAACAAACCTCTGAATAAACGAGAGGATAGCTGCAGCAATTAAAATTCTGGGTTGTGGGTATTCTCAGGCAAGGAAAATTTTGAACTTGGCAGTAATTATAAATTTATTTGACTGAAGAATCTAAATTGTTCAGAGTTTTTTTTATTTAAAAAATATATATTTTTTTAGCTTTATCATTTTTTTTTTTTTTTTTTTTTTTTTTGAAACTTAATACTGGTTCAAGTTTAGCTTAGTAATCTGAATGACTGCCTACTTACCTTTAATTCTTGCTCAAAGTACTCCAGTTCAGAGGTGCTCCTCATGGAACCATTATTTTTTTGCTTTTTAATCACCATTTTTTAAAATGGATTGTAGTGTTGATACTTTACTGATTAGAACAAAATTTGTAAATGAACAAACAAATTTTGGTCCTTTTTTTTTTGGTTTGATCCTTTTAGGAAATTATTTTATTCTAGAAACCATCCCTGGAAGATAAGAATTCAAATGATATCAGTTTTATTAAGATTGGAGCAATGTAGCAGAAGACAGGTGTGAACAAACAATCCAAATTTAAGAACTATTTATACATAGATAAAGCACAAGGTGCAAAAATGGTGCTTTGAGTGGCTTTTCTAATGTTTTGTATTGACATTGGCCTGGGAAATGCCACGTATACTCTGCTCATTTTCAATATTTTAAAAATTGTGTGTGAGTGTGTGTGTGTGTGTGCGTATGCATGCATGCATGCGTGAGTGTTGGTGGGGGCGTGGGTGGATGTGTGTGTACATGTGTAAGTTATCTTTGTGGGTCTAGGTCATGGACTATGACAAGTACAATTACTATATGCCCTTTAGGCAAGCAATGCTTTAAGTTCATAAGGTCATACAAATAGGTTCTAACATTAACAACTCTCTCCAATCTATTGTTAACCTGAGAATATATAAATGCACTGTCATTCTATAAGCCAGTCAATTGTAGTGATCCCTCTCAAAACTCCTGGAGATTGGATTGATAATCCCATTCACCAGAACAGTGAACAGGGCATGGTATTCACACAGTACATACAATGGATCTACAAATCTAGAAAAAACAATCACAGAATTCTATAATATGTTAACAGTTTAATGTTCCAATCATTTATCAGTGGATATAGTCACGTCCACATATTGGTCCTCTTCAACTACTGGTACAGGTGGGATGGAGTGGTCACTATCAAGAGGAGATTCAGCACTCAACACTTTCTCTTTTGGCTGAGCTGAAGGTTCATAGGAATTTTCCATAATTTCAACTCTCTTCCTCAGGAGATGCATGTAACTACCCATCTTTCCTTCACTGCATTCCTTTTCTTTTTCAGATTTTGGCACATCGAAATGTGAAGACAGGTGAGTTGAGGAAGCTGGCTTCAATTGATCAGTGCTAGTTTCAAGCATTCTGCTACCCTCAAAGTTGGATGATGGATCTCGACAGGGCCCAAGTGAGTATTTCCCTATGCAATCATTGTATACTGGACTCTGTGCAGATGCTGTTGCCATAGAGGAACATGAATCGTTGGCATTAGGTTTACCAAATGTCTTAACTTTTACATCAAAGTTGTTATCAGGAAAATTTAGGGTATCAGCTTCACAGGAATATCTACCTGGCAGGAGGGTATCTGGATCATCATAAATATGGTTTCCATCATTAAAGTCAAATTTCACGTCTGGTTTGAATTCACTGCCTGGGCTTGACACTCCATGTAAAAATGAAGAGGGAGTACTTCTTTGCAAGTTCATTCTATTAGACCAAAAGGGGGAAAATATAAACAAAATTAATAGAGAGAGAGAGAGAGAGAAAAAATCAATTTGCAAGGTTTCCTCCAGATGCAGAAGCATCTAGATTGCTCTAAGAAAGACCTCAAAACTCTACTCGTTAGGATTTCCAATACTGCCATCCAAAAATCATTTAAGATATGGTGTACCAGGAATAGAGAGATAACATAGAAACTGTTAACTTTGTCACCTCCTCTACAAATAAGCATTTACTCAAATTAATAAACTGTCTTTACTCATTTATTTAATTAATCTATTTAAAAAATTTTAAAAATTAATTTATATTTTCATTTATTATTATTATTTAAAAAAATTAATTGATTTATTTATCTAATAAACATTTACTTTGATTGTGTATACTGTCCTTAGTCATTTATTGTATTCATTGTATTCATTCACTTCCTCTTTATAGTGGCTCAACTAGGTATCTTTTCCCAGTGTGCAGTGATTTTTGTACATCACTTTGACACCATACCTTATGTCAGCCCCACATTGATTATTTGTAACACTATGTCACGCAAAATCAATGAAGGTTTTTAATATATATGAGAGAGAGAGATAGGCAGGGAGAGAAAGAGATATATATAGGGATATATAAATAGAGAGATATCTATAGATAGATAGAGAGAGATAGATGGATAGATAGATAGGATTTATAGCTATATAATTTCGCCTTTAACTAGAAAGTTCCACATAGTATTTTTTATTTTTTTTTAGGAGAAATGGTGGGATGGCATTTAAAACTGTAAATACTTTTGGTTTCAGAAATACACATACATGCATGTATGTCTGTCTATCTGAATGCATGTATAAATATATATTTTTTATTAGTCAATATTTATATCGTCATGTTAGTATCCATTTTGTGTGTGTTATGAGATAAACTGACTCTTTTGAATTCAAGCATTACTATATAGTGACGTGTAGTCAGTAACAAAAGTGAAACATCTTTTAAAAGGTTAGTTATATATATTCCTATGTGTAAATGGATGTCATTCATTTTACTGTTTTTTTTTCTATTAGATTTTAGCACTACAGTTGACATAGTGAGGATAGCTTTTTGCTTGCTCCAAGAATATAAATAAGCCTTCACTGCTCCCAAAGTGAGAAATTTTGAATAAATTTGGGCTAGAACATATCAAAGGACAGCTTTAAAAGTGTAGCAGCTACTTTGTACGGATGGGACTCCGATATACAACTGATGTGAACTGGGAGATGTGTGAAAAAGATTGCACTGTATCGTTACAAACAATCAGGCCCTATGATCCTGACTGCCCAGATAGATTGGTCCATCTCAATGAAATTATCAATATAAATTGGTAGGTATGACATAGATAGATAAACAATTCCTCATAGCAGGATAAAGAACTGAAGAGAGAAAAGCAGTTTGTCATTAGTGACAAGATTGTTCCTGGATTTGGTTTATGTGGAATACCTTAACTTCAATGAAACAGGACATTTCCTGATGCAAGCTGAAATATCCCATGATCAATCTTCCAAAGATAAATATTGGAGGAACCAAATGCCAAGTAGAAACAGAACTGTAGTGGCAAGGAACATGATGAGATCTAGTTACAAATGCATGGAAGCAGCACACATGGATGCACACATGGATGCACCCATGGATGCACGCACTAATGCATGCACTCATGCATGCACTCACGCATGCACACATGCACGCACGCACGCACGCACTCACGCACACACTCACACACGCATGCACTCACGCACGCATTCACGCACGCACTCACGCACGCACTCATGCATGCACACACATTTAAGGGCAGATAAATTTAAGAACCAACAAATCAAAGGCCAGACAGATTTAAGGCAGGTAGACAGAGTTCAAATTCTATTCAAAGCAAAACAGTACATTGTCAAAAATTTTTTTTAATTTTTAGTATTTAGCTATTGCATACTTTCAGTGAAGTAGTAATTATAATTTAACAGGACATTAAAAACATTCCACATCCAACTTCATCTCTTTTTATTTTGAGAAGCACAAATCCAAGCTTATCATTATAAAATTTTCAGAAATAAAAAAAAATCACAGATTTACCTGTTGATGCTGGTGGATTGTTGCTTTCCCCCTTTTATAGCTGCAACTACTATAATCACTACTACTACTACCAACAGTGCTATTACCAGCACCACACCTCCACCCACACCACCGTAGAGGATCGACTGTGGCTCACTAGTAGCAGAAGCTGCCTGCATCTTCATCAGACAGGTATCCTCCTCTGACTGGTAAGTGGAACACTTGACCACTTGCAAAGGAATGCCAATCACCTCCAGCACTGGACCACTGTCCACCCAATTCTGCAAATTTTCATGCAGTTTGGTTTCTGTGGTACCAGGTAAAGCCACCAATGCTCCATCCAAGATTACTACATCCATGGTGTGGTTCCCACAGGTTAGCTCGGTATTAGCCACATACTGCACTGTCAAGGCACATGAGCAGACAGAAGCCAGCTCAGTTACGATAGCTTGTGTTATAGAGTTCAACTTCTTGTTGCTATCATGAGACTAGAATGGAGAATAACATTACAAGTAATTTCAAGCATATCCAAGGATTACTCCTGGAATCAAATATATTTTAACATAAAGCAAACTTATTGAACATAATAATGCAAACACCTTCAGCTAATAACTTATGAAAATAGTTTCTGTTCTACATAGATACAAAATATTTAGTGCCTAGTCTATGACTCACCAGCCAGGGTGTACATACAATAGCTCCAGTCAAGTGTACACGGAATAAGGTGTTAGCAAAAACTGAAAATAAAAAAGTTATACCATAATTATGTGTAAAAATTTCTCAGTAACAATAAGTGAGAAGTATTTAAAAATACTATCATGTTGCTAGTGACTATCCTTATATATTAATGTGTTTGTCCGTCCATCTGTCACTTTGTGTTCAAAATATTAAAAAAATTTTGGTGTCAGCTACCTTCCTTGTGAACAGTGGAATTTGTACCAAAAAGTTCAGAAAATAGTTATATTGAGAATCAAAGATATGTAGAGTGGTAAGACAGAGCAGCAGCTAGGGCTACACTATCCATAAGAAAGTTAGTCTTTTTCGTAGACCCCTTACCATATTCCTTACTTTAGCAATTTTGATGAAGGACTATTTGTCTTCCTATCCTACACTTTACCTACACTACACCTACATTACAAAAGGAGTTTACAAAAATAATTTATTATAAGGAGACTAAGAGAGCAGCAATAGAGTCTGAAGCAGAGAAGAATGGCTTCAGCAAATGAAGTTATCCATCAGCAAGGAAAATTATAGGGGAAATTAGGGGAAGATAAATCTTACTGGGTAAGATGATGAGAGTTAAAAACAGCAGTAGGCATCAGGCTGAACTTGTAGCTTTAATGAACTTATTAATTAATGTAGTTTTAGCCAACTTGGTGGGGCAATGACTAGAGTGGGTTGAGTGTATAAGAAAGCAATGCCCTGAGGACTGTGAGCAGTTCTTGCAGCTGCTCAACTGACCAATAAACTTTTTATCTAATGTTTAACTGTTTTTCTTATCTCTATCTCATTATGTATTGATAGGCTAATACCTATTACATTTTTGTGTATTCAATCACTATCAATTTATACTCCGAACAAATAGAAATGATATTTTAGTTGTACATCAAAAGATCTGCAGCAATTAGAGTCCACATGATTTAATTTTCTTTTCTTCTCAAAGTAAAAAATTATATCTACTGTCCATATCAAAGGAGAGGTTGGGGTAGTGTCATGGAGGCCCACCCCTCTGCAAAATCATTGTTAAGGCTCCTTGATGACAGAAGCACAGAACATATATCAAAGAGTAAAAATGAACTTATGAATGATCCTGCACTGATAATGCAGTGTAAAAATGTCCTCCACTAAAACGAATTAGATTCTTACCTTTGGAGTTGTGATGCATATAAATGCAATAAATTCAATCTATATTATTCCATTAGAGATTAATATTTGGACTAAAGGACCAACTAGAAACCCTTCCAATCCCCATTCTACTGAAGTGGGGCTAAGCCTTACAATAATCATACTTAATACAAACTGAACATTTTTATTACTGCAGGAGAAAACCTAAAAACTGCCCTTTGGGCAGGTATTCACTACCATGTATTATTATTTATTACTTATTAAATACAAATGCCTATACCCCAAAAATAACCAAGAATTTACTTGTGTAATACTATATTCCTGGATATATCAGTTTTGGAAAAAGCGGTGGTTTTTACATAGCTATTAGTAGCTAGTTTGGTCAACTCAAGCAAAAACGTAATAAATTGTAGGTTTTATTATGGACGCTTCAACATAACGGAACAAATGTATAACCCTTGTTTGTATTGGTGCGATAAAAAACAACTAAATAATAGAAACTAAAAGCAAGATTGGTGTTAGGATCAAAAAATTATAAAACTGGTCCACTTTTTACCATAGTATTTTATATGAGAAAATAAGAAAAATATGCTGGTGTAGTAACAATATCGAGGGAGAAAAGAACAGTTGTTGATCATGAATTCATATAATGTCATTTAGTCTGCCTCAAATGAGTGATACCTAAATGAAATTTCTCTGGGTTGGCTATCAACCAGAGGGAAAATTTTATGGGCTTGAAATATACTTACAAGTTAAATATGGTTGATATTTAGTGACATGACACCTGAAATAAAAACCAAGAACTAAAACATTTAAAAAAGTTGAAAATAACTAATTCAAAAGAAGTTTGCATAGGTTATAAATGATGGTTATAACCTTTAATACGTCCAAGTTACTCACTTTTAACAATGAACTCTGAACTGTAGATGCCAACACCTGCTGTATTTCTTGCTGCTACAGACACACCATACGATACTCGAGGATCTAATTCGGAAATTACAAAACTGGTTTGGGTTGTCTCAATTACAATGGAAAGATCTTCAGTGTTGCGTTTTTGGATTATGAAAATTGGACGGTATTTAACAAGATAGCCAGTCACTCCTTCTTTCCCATCTGTAATTTGATTCCATGTGACTTGAATTTCTTGGGCATTGATGCGTACTACTTCACCAAACCTAGGAGCCACTGACGGAACTAAATATGACACATAAATAAATTAAATTGGACACTGTATGGAATTAAAAATAATATTATGTATATAAGGATTCCATTGCTACATTAAATGGAAATGCACAAATTGATGAAAAATATCAACTCTTTAGCCAGGTATATCAATGTCATGGGTGTGATGAAATATGAATCAGCAGTTCTGTGTTTGGATTTTACCAGGAAGATAAATGTTTAAATTACCTTCTGATGAGATTGAGACCTGAACACTAGATTTGGGTCCTGTGCCTGCTGATGTGAGTGCAGCCAAAGAGATGTTGTAGATGGTGTTGGTTATCAAACGTCTCACTTCATAAAAGAAGGTGTTTGCTTCTAGTATGGTCTCATCAGTACCAGTATCAATGCTACTGTTTATTTCTAGTTGAGTCACACTCAGCATATATCCAGTGATGATGCCATTCTGATATGTGGTGGGAATCGCTTCCCAGCTCAACTGCACTGAGGTTGGACGTGCAACATCATATGCAGCAGTGAAATTACCAGGACTAACTTCAGGAACTGGAAAGCACAGACATAAAAGTTAATTATCAAAGTAAGAAATATATTCCACATATTCAAGTACATAGCTAAGAAGTTCCCTAAAATGAAAGTGCTGATTATCTTTTCTTCCTATTTTTTTATCATCTTACAATAATTTGCAATCTGTCTGTCTGTCTGTCTGTCTGTCTGTCTGTCTGTCTGTCTGTCTGTCTGTCTGTCTGTCTGTCTGTCTGTCTGTCTGTCTGTCTGTCTGTCTGTCTGTCTGTCTGTCTGTCTGTCTGTCTGTCTGTCTGTCTGTCTGTCTGTCTGTCTGTCTGTCTGTCTGTCTGTCTGTCTGTCTGTCTGTCTGTCTGTCTGTCTGTCTGTCTGTCTGTCTGTCTGTCTGTCTGTCTGTCTGTCTGTCTGTATATTCACTATCTTCTCCCAGATGCCTTGATCAATTGTCCCGAATTTTTCAAGGGTTGTTCACAGGACTACTGACCCAGTTTAGGAAGAATGTGATTAGGGCTAGGGCATAGGTACATTAAATAAACTTTCCTATACATAAGTACCGTCAAGTCGTAACGTATAATCTGATCACATTCAAAAGGAAATTTCTATAGGAAGTTGTGTTTAGCAATCACACTCATCTGATCACATAGGAAAATCAAAAGGATACTAATTTCTAGAGGTGCATTATTTTATTTACATTAGAAATGGAGCATGCATCCCACATCCCCCTCCCCCTATGTTTATAGGTACTTTTCTAGCAAATATAAACATGTACTTTTAGCATCAAGCTTATAGTGTTCCAAATTAGTTGTTTTTGTGATCATTTAACATGATACTGCATTTCTTTGCCAAACAGAATCTGGAGAAAAAATGCAATAAATAATTATAAGGATCTATTTACTGATGAATAACTGAGTCCCTCCTAGTCCACCTTGGCAAAATATCTCTTCACAAGAGCTACAGAAGCAAAATCATCTAGCATGTTGTTTAAATTAAGCATAGAAAAGATTATTGGAGTAGATATGCAAGCACTCATGTGCAATAGCTATCATAAATATTGTGCTCTGCCTCTTAATAAATTCCCTAGCAAGCCCATAAACTATCACACATGACCACCACCTACATACTTGGGGAACAGGTATGTGCTCATCCAAATTGATTAGTGCATTGGTTGGTGCATGTGGGGATTGGGATAATTTTGACAATTAATATAGCTCTTTGTAAACATTTATAAATCAAGTATTTCTTGACCTAGTATCAAAGTATGACCCCACACAATAAAAGTATGTTGAAATGGAGGAACATTTTCATCAGATTTTTTTTTCTATCTTTTTTTTTTCCTGATTTTGTTTCTAATGAATCTGGATAACAAAGCAAAAAATAAGTACTGATATATAGTGAATGATTTACATATCTTATTGAGGTTCAATTTGCTATTGATCTTAAAATTCTTCAAGGAACACCTACAGATACATTATAATGATTACACTATGGATAACACTCACATAATATATGAATATCAGTGTTGGGATGGAAAAGGAAACACTAATCAACAAATGTACACTTACCATCTTCTGGAAGCTGCAATGTCACAGTTGAAGAAGGTCCAGGTGCAACTGTAACAGCATACACAGAACATTTGTAGGAATAGAATGGATGCAGCCCATCCACCAGTAGGCTCCTGATGGTACCATTTGTAGTAAGTGCCATCTTAATCTGTGTTTCTATTGCAGTTATGGTGATACCATACTGTCTGATTAATCCATACTGGAATTCAACTGCTGGTGGGTCCCAATTTAGTGCCAAACTCCTGGCATTTTGAAGTGTAGCAGCACTGAGGTTCTGTGGTATTCCAACTGGTGCTGCATGATCAATATTATACGGGAAAGTCAACTAACCAACATCACATCAGTAAATATGGATTTTTCAGAAACGATTTATGTTTAAGATCACCAAATAAACCAGCTGCATTGCCCAGGGATTGTTGTTTCATTTTTTTTTATAGAAAAAAGAGGATGAAGCTGACCAAAATACATAGTAAAAGTAAAATATCAAAACAAAAACACATTTATAGAGTATTATATGCATGATATAATTGTATTTAGCATTGAAGAGCTCAGACAAACACTTTATGGTTTCCATTCACACAGGGACATATTATAGCTATACTGTATTCTACTTACTGTAGTTCAGCTTGCCAATGTCAATAATGAAAGTCTCATTGATTTCAGCGTATGATGTTTAAAGAATATATACATATCATAAACTAATTACAGTGTGTGCATGATATGAAACATAATTACTCCTGCAACAGATTTTGCGTAATAACTGGAAGTTATCTCTCTGTACCAAATACCAAGATAAAATAAATTATTCCATTAAGAGATACGGAATCAAAAGTGGTTTAATGAAACCAAGTTACTTCTTCAAAAATAAGTATTACAAGAAAAAACAACAATATAGTACATGATAATAGCTGAACTCACAACAATAAGTAGACAGATACAACATACAAATGTACTCAATATACTCTATATAGGTGTAATATTAGCTTGTACTAAAGAGCTCTTGTCATCCTATATAAAAAGGAATGTGTATATGTCGCAAATTAAAATGGCACTTCCTAAAGTTAAAAGGTACATTAAATATGGCATGAGGATAGGTGTAGTGGCAAGTTGAATGCTCATTTTTTTAAGAATTTTTCTTAAGATAATTTCAACAGAAATAATTAGCATTTGGTGTAATTTTAACCATTATTTTTTATTGTTAAGAAAAAACTTATCACACCCACTTAATCTTCTGTTTTCCATGTCTGGAGTATCCCACATTCTATTAGGGGTTTTAACATTCCCCAAGTCACCACCACCACCCCCCATCAAGTTGTGTATGGAAGCGTAGTTTGAGGTCTCTATGTTCAAGGGTTTGGCAGTGCATTAGCCACATAGGTTAGTATAGGTCGTACAGCTTTGAAACTTTCTTTGCACGCAAAGCTCTCCACTATGCCACTTGCTCTTAGAATTTTGTTAAAGGGAGTTAGGTAGAGTGAGTTTGATATTCTGGTGATGAGCAAAGTGAGTCCACCTGCTAGTCATAAAATTGTGCAATCAAAGTGGATACTTAATTATACTTTTCGAGCAGGTGGCTGAGCACTTGCTGCATGCAGTGAGCACTTGCGATTCAAACCCACTCATTAATATTTAATTCAAACACACTGTACTTTTCTTACTAAAAACTCAGATTGATTTTCGATGCATAAAAAATGAAAAGCTAATACAGCAAGGATGTGCAGTCTTTAAATATAATAATTCTAATTTAACTTTTTTATGATTGTGTGAAGTGAATTGTGAACTTAATAGCATTATTCTTTATATTACTTAAAACCTCAAAATTAATGAATTTTCCTTTTATGTTGTTATTTTATGGAACACTCAATGCTAGCTCATTCTATACACAGACATATTCACTTGACAGCCTGTATTTTAATGTGTACAGAAATATACTAGTATGTTGTAAGTCTAATGTCATGTCAGTGATTTCATGACTGTGGACAATGAAAATTTTTTCCAATATACTAGTTGGAGATATTTCACAACTTCGCTCAACATTCAGGTAGCATTGATATTATTTTCAATGATTGGATAAAAACTTCCAACTTATCAAATTCAGTTTTTAAGTGAGTGAATCAATATATCACAATTAGTAACGTTATCCTTCTCGTAATTTTAAATCAACCTAATACCACAACAACATCTGGTTTTACAATTTATTGAACTATCTTAGATTCGCAGAGCCCCACTGTATATTATGTGCAGGTGCACCACTGATACGTTCAATAATATGTATGTAGTATATATATTATTTAATACACATACCTGCTTCTGGCATACGGATAATTTTAGTTTGGTATGGCCCACGACCCTCACTAGTCTCAGCAGCTATGCTACACACATATGTATAGTCTGGATGTAAGGTGATGATAGAAGATGTGTCAACAGAGAGGAAGTGGGGTATATCAGTGATATTGACTATGTAGTGAAGGATGACACCATTCCTGTGTTCAACTGATGGTGGATCCCACATCATAGACAAAGTGAAGGCATCCACAGCTTGTAGGAGGAAGTTCAATGGAGCTCCACTTGGTCCTACGCACATGACACCAAAAAATTTTTTACACACTAGAATTACATTTTAACTCTATTATATAGCTCACAAAATTATCATTTTGAAGTAGCACTGAGATAAAACATGATTTTTATAAAAGTGGCATCCACTTACTGTCCTGTAGAGTGATGAAGATCAAAGGCATAGATTGAGGCCCTAAAGCCACAGTTTCAGCTGCGACTCTCAAGCTGTAACGATTGTACTCCTGCAAGAAGTAAATCCTGTATGTAACACCAGTAGTTGAGAATGTCCAATTCCTGTTACCCTCTTTTTCATCAACTAAAAATAGCTGATATGCATTAATGACACCATTTTGATCTTCCAGACTTGGTGGGTTCCACTGAACATTTACTGAAGTTGAGGATAGCTCCAGTACTCTGAAGCTGATTGGAGCACCAGCTGGAGCTAGTAAGACAAATAAAGCAATGATTCAATAAAATTGCCACAATCTCCATGCATGAATACAAGAGCAAGGACAGTTAGGACACTACATACCTGCTTGTGGCATTTGTATTCTTAAAACAGTATAAGAGCCTTTGCCAGCAGTGGTCAGGGCTGCAACACGAACTTCATAGAAATAGTATGGATGCAGGCCACTCCATGTATACTGTTGAACATCAGCGGACACATTCACTTGATTTGAAAAGATTACTGACTGGATACTTGAGAGCTGTAGCTGGAAGCCTTCAAGAACACCATTCAATGTGTCTGGTGATTCCCAAGTGGTCATGAGAGATGTGGAGTTGATTGGAATCAACATTATATTATTGGGAGAGCCCGGTACTGTTAAGTTTGTAAACAGAAAAAAAGGTGTAATATATCAACTATGACAGAATTGAATATCTATAATTTGTAGAGCAGGATAGTGAATTTGTAATTCGAATGCAAGCAATACTCTACTACTGTAGTGTTAACCTGCTCTATCCTTACCATCTGGCAGTGTTTGCACTACTTGAACAGGAGAGAATGGACCAAGAGCCACAGTATATGCTGCCACTTGGACATGATAATAAGTGAATGGATTCAGATTGGAAACAAAAGCAATCTGTTCTTCGCTACTAATCTGTTGAATTGTTTGTGTGTTATTGTCCATGAGAAGCACCACATATCTTCTGATCATACCATTCCAATTAATGGTATTGGGTGCCTTCCACTGTATTATGAGCTGTGTGGACTCTGCCAGCACTGAGATATTGATTGGAGGTGCTGATGGGGCTATAACACAAATTAATTTTCAGTTATCCAATGGTTGGATACAATCATCATCAACATTGCATTATATTTTTTACTACAAAACATAACATGCATTGCAGGATGGGGTACCACAAACATATCTACTTAGCCCTTAAAATGTGACACCAGCCTTAGTAATAATTATCTACAATAAAATAATGTGTATTTATGCAGACTCACCGTCTTCTGGCATCCTAATAGACGCATGTGCATATGGACCAGTTCCTTGTGTGTTGTAAGCAGCAATGCTACAATTGTAGTAGTAGTAAGGATGCAGTGAGGATACCACTGAGGATGTGGCGGCACTATCCTGGATGGTTTGAGTTCTGACTTCACCTGATTCCACTTCTGTAACATTTATCCTGAATCCAATTTGGTCTCCATTCCATTCCTCATCTTGAAGCGTGTTCCAAGAAATGGATAGTGTCTTTGAATTTATTGCTAAGAGGATCAATCCAGTTGGTGTAGCAGAAGGAACTATATTTATTTATAACATACATATATTAAATAATTGCAATATTAAGTTCATCCAAATATTAAAAAGAAATGGATAGTGTTGGTTGTTGAATTTATTGCTGAGAGGACTAATCCAGTGGGTGTAGCATAAGGAACTACATTCATTTACAATAGAGACATAAAATAAATTATTGTAATTTTGTCACAAAAATAAGTTTGTCCACATTAAAAATAGAAGTTATCATAGCTGGTACATACTTTAGGGTTTTCCCCCAATAATTCCTTTTTTCATCTTTAAACGCTTTAATGCTTTATAGCTAATTTACTTGATATCAAATTCCTCATAACTTCATGTTAAAAAATTAAAAGGAATTTACAAATAGTTGATGCTAGCTATATCTATTACTTATTGAATTTATACACACTCAAACTTCCCTTATCCAAGCAGGTTGGGATCAGGCAGTACCTATAACTCAGAAATGGCCATATCTGGGAACACTCCATATATTCTCCAGTAGTGGATACTGGGCTAAATATAATTTGCATGCTTTATAATACTTAGTGCATGAACATGTATCATTTATGTACACTCACAAGCAACAGAAGCACCCATTTAATTTTGCAAGTAAAGGAAGTAATAAAAGTTTGTTGAAATGAATTGTCTCATCCTAGCTTCACCATTTCTACATTTCTTTACAAAAAGAAGATGAGCAGGATCAGAATCTCAAGATTCCAGCTACAGCAGTGAGATGCCTGGGGGGTTCAACCTTCACTGGTAGTAAAAAAAAAAATTAAAAAAAATCAGCTATGACCCTTGAGAGATACCCTTTCTTAAGGCCTGTCCACACTGCACACTAAGAACAGTTTCACCACCTGTCTGGATCAGGTTCCACACATCCACACTAGAACAGGTTTCATCCGAATGGGTTCCCTGCGAAACTATTTGAAGGGTAGGCTTCATGTGGTTTTAGATTTATTTAACTTTCCAGTGATTTTAATATTGATGTGTGTTATTAGGAGTTGAGCTACTAACGCTCTCTCCCTCCTCCCTCAAAGATTGGTGATATGGGAATAGTATTCTTCAACAACTTCCAGACACCCATGACTCTGGCTATATCAAATCCCACCTAAATAATGTACAGCCAATTTCATTATCCAACTGGAATCTAGAATCTAGTACCTATGAGATAGTGGGAGCATACACATAATGATGAGAAGACAGTGTTCCAGGCCCCTTGCATGGAATCACCCCAAATCATTACAGGATCCAAGGTAGAGGTATGTTTTAATTAATCTCAGAACCCTGTCAACACTAATTAAAATATCTCTCCCTGGTAATGAATGCTCTGGACCAAAGAGACATAATTATAACAAAAACTAGATATTCAGACTTATACCCTTGGACAGGATGCTGCTGACTTTCTCTGATCCCAAAAATAAGTTCTGGGTAAGGACTCTTGTATTGCAGATCTGAGATGACTAGGGTGGATCACAACAGGAAATAGATTAGAACTTTCAGCATAGATACTGCACAGTTTGATTAAAACTGATCTCACCCTGGGGAATTCATTACCATGAATATTTCAAACAGGACTGATCCTACTGCAGTCAAAATCACTCATAATTTCAGTTCAATCGAGTGAAGGACCCATGTTGGTACTAGTGTACAAGTGTGGCCACATGGCAGCTAATTGTGATATAGGACTTACATGCAAGTGTGGAAACAGCTCCTATCCTACCATCAACTTAATTTATATTAAAACAGGGAAAAAAGGCAATTTATTGGTGGATACATTGTGTAAAATCCCGCAGGTGTACCATGTTCCAGAAGAACTATTACTATGAAAGACAAGCGGCCATCATGTGAGAAAAAAGATGATCCCATGGTGATGTCAGTACTATTGCAGTTTAAGAAGATTAATGGTAATTTATATAATAGATTTCCTAGAATTCTGTCTCTCTCTTTTTTCAAGCTCTGGTTCAGAAACGGAAAGTAGTCTAGCCTCACCAAATAAGTTCAAAGATTCACATGGCAAATTAACTGTGTACAAAAAAAAATCCTACTCTGAGAATCAGAGCAGTCAGTTTATGCTTCTTTCAACAGAACTAGATGGTGCACCAAGCCAGAGAAGGAAGATCATATGCTGATGTTTTGGCAAAAATCATGTAATCTTTCACTTAGTCCTTTCTCTCTATCAGAGATCCTTTTACTAAGCTCCCAGTCCCTATCCAACTAAGGAACTGTACATACCATGGAGGAAGAAGAACCTGCTGTTAACAAGACTTCATCTGCTATGGAGGTTACAGGTCTGCAAAGGATAGAGAAATTGCAACAAAACAGAATGCAGCAATGCAAACAGTCTATTCTATCAACTACAGACCATTGAAGAATTAGATTACCCATCCCTAGACTCGTTGCAGGATAAGGATGGAAAGAATGTTGGTGATTCACAAGCCCTAAAGGTTTCCAGAAACCAGGCAATTAAATGTTATTTTTATGTGGTTGTGTGAAATGATGTGCTCTGTGGATGAATGATAGGTTTGTGCAGCCTTCAGCATTACTATAAAACATTTTTGTAATTTTTGTAACTTTTTGTAACTTTCTATAATAGCTATATATATATTATTTATATATATTATGTATATATTATGTATATATATTATGTATACATTATGTATATATTATGTATATACCATGTATATATATTATATATATATTATGTATATATATTATGTATATATTATGTATATATTATGTGTGTATATATATTGTGTATATATATATATAAAGATTTGTTATGATTTTATTTTGCCACGCTAGTAGAAGTTGTATTTGAAGAGATGTTATTCTAGTACTCTTTCTCTTCCTAACACCTACCAACACTTGAATTATTTTGATGTCTACTATTGGCAGCATAAAAATACTCCCCTTTGCGGCAACAATGATTCTCAGCTTGGAAAAAGGAAAGCGTTGAATTAAAAACGAAACCAAAAAAAAGTTTCACTAATGATGCATAAAGTACTTATTCAAGTACAGTATCTGTGGTATGTAAAGCTGTTCTCCTATGTTGCTTGATGACTTCTGTCAGCTTGTAGCCATATTTGAGCTAGCTTGTGATATTATTGATGTTGATACATGCTAAGGCTAGCTATGATTGCTATCACTCTTATTACACTGTTATTGAAGAATTAAAAGGTTCCTCTCCTCTTGTCACTAATGGAGTCATCAATGTTGCTCACCTCCACAAAAAAACTGACTTCCTTGACTCTATAAACTTCTCTACAATAATTAGATCCACACAGAAATAACTCTTTCAAGAAGAAGTAATTAATAGGTTGCTATTGAGGTAATGTCTATATTGTTAATTTACAGTTACTTTGGCTGAGATATGACTTAAATACTTCTTTATCTTCATTCTGTTCTAATAATGATGAACTATAACAGTTATCAGAGCTTATAATAATGTCAGTAATGTGCATAAGGTGACCCACTTACCAAGGATGGGAGTTCTGATCGATGAGGAATTACTGTAAGGGCCGATACCAGCAGAAGTGTGTGCAGCAACTTGGACAGAGTACAAAGTGTTTGGTAAGAGATCTCTGAATGAGACTTGCAAATTGGTAGTGATGAGAGTGGTGGCCGATACTCCAGGTGCACTTAAACGGACTGTAAACATTGTAATAACTCCATTCCATGAGGACCTTGGTGGAAGGGCCCAGATCACTGACAGGGATAATGGATCGACTATACTGATCACCACATCGCTGGGTGCTACACTCGGTGCTGGGCAAGAAAACATGGATGAATTACATAGATAATATCCAATGAAATTGTGATAGGAATACAATCTCGTTTAAAAATAAACTTTTTAATAAACAAATAAAATTTTTATCCTTTGGATTGTAAAACAGTATGTGCACATCAAGCCATACATTTTTGTGTTACAGTTTCTCTATAGTCTTAGGGCAAGTAATTATTCTTTAGAGAAGTGGATGCATATTTAGTATATAATGTCTGTATATACTGTCTTATGCTATACCCACAACCTAAAATATAGGCAAAAGAAACAAAAAAAAATTTTTTAACAACCACTTTAACTTTATAGTACACACTATAACCTTAATTTTCCTTTCTCCCCTTCCATTATAGGCCTTTAAAAATATTCATTCCGCATCCTTACTATAAATCCTCTTTTATTCTTGATAATATTGTACAAAAAAAGTGATTCCTAAAACTTAAGGATGTAATGTCTCAAAAACTCTAAATTTAAAAAATTTTTTAAAATAGTTTCATAGTGCTGATGATTATAGTTTTATTCACTCATATTAGCATTGCTTTCTTACTAGCTTCTTCTGTGCGGACTACTGTAGCAGTGGAGTAGGGACTTAACCCCACAGTGAAGGCAGCTACTTCAACACTGTAGTTAGAGTAAGGATGGAGAGAAGACACCAGTAGTGGACTGCTGCTATCTTGGAGAAGAATCATCATGCCAGTTGCAATCTCTGTCACCCTGACACTGTAATAAAGCACAACCCCATGCCTATACTGAGAGGGAATTTCTTGCCATAATACTCTCAAAGTAGAAGAATCTTGGACTGTCACAGTAACATTACCAGGAGATCTTGAGGATGCTATATTGAGATTACAATAAGAATAATGAAGCCATGGGGGGGGGGGGGGGGAAATGGCAACAACGAATAAACAACAACAACAATAAACCAAAAGCCATCCAAGGATAAAATCCCACAAGTCACATCATACATTTATACTTTTGCTGTTGTACAGAATCCATGTATTTCTTAGTTTTGCTGATCTAATTTACAGTATTTAGAGTGACAGCATATTTATATAGTGTAGTGTGTAGGGTATTGTACATCACTAAAACAATTATAATAACTAGTTAGAAATGCATAATTAAAAAAAAGAAGAAGTAATTTTATTATAAATTAGGGAGTGAACAGAGGAACAGACAGAAATGTGCGCACGCACGCACACGCACGCACACGCACGCACACGCGAACGCACACGCGAACGCACACGCACACGCACACACACACACACACACACACACACACACACACACACACACACACACACACACACAAGGTGAAAACAAAATACAATGGAGATAACCCTTTGTATCAATAATAGGTGTGTTATAATTTAGGTGTTATAACAGGACTTCAGTCCACCCAAAATAGGAAAGTGAAAACTGTACACACCAATTAACATTCCTCTACCAAGTATGTCTTCCCATACCTCTTACCTGTCTCATCTGTGGTCACACTAGCACTAATACTGAATGGTCCAGTTCCATTTACAGTAGCAGCTGCCACAACGTAGATGTAAGTGGAATAGGGACTCAGTGAAGTGGCTGTAAAGGGAACTCCAGCAACAGGTCTGCTGCCTGTTGTTAAATATATCTGTGATCATAATGGAATAACTTATAATGACTCCATTTTGTTCCTCTTGGCTCGGTTCGGATATGATCATAGTGAAGGAGGTAACGCTTGTGGAAGTGATCATAATGCTGGATGGTGGACCATTAGGTACTGCAGATAAAATCATAATTGGAGATTATCAAGTATACTAGCTATTCTAATTTGTTACCACAAAATTAGGAAAGCATAAGGCACATATTTGGGCATTTTTTACCTACTATACTTTTATGAACAAAATGGAGACTATTGTATTCAAATTCAATCTGTCACCTTGTAAAAAGTTTCTTGTTTACATAATGCATTATAAATTGTTGTTCAAGTTTTAAGCTTTAAATTAACAAAGTGCAATGTACATATACATTTAATGATATACAAATACACATACTGTCTGATAGGGTTTGCAGTGCCAACACTTCTGTGTAAGGTCCCTCGCCAACTATGGTGTGAGCAGAGACAGCGCAGTTGTAAACTTGGTAAGGATGAAGTAATGGAACAGTGAATGTTGTTCCAGTTACAAAATAGGATGGAGTTGAGGATTGCTGCACTGTCACTGTATATCCTGTGATGATTCCATTTCTATGTGCCACTAATGGTATGCTCCATTCCAGAAGTAAGGATCTTGATGAAGTTGCATACCCTCTGAAGTTGATTGGTGCACTAGATGGAGCTAAAGTGAGAAACCATAACAGCTGTTGTAAAATGTGTAGGATGAAATATCAAAGTAATTAATTGGCCCTCAAACAGTGTCAAGGTCCATATTTTATAGCTATATAGTACATATGCCACATATATATATATATACCTGCTTGATCTGTCATCACATTCCTGCACACACCTGCACCAGAACCTCCACTATTCCTAGCCAACACACAGCATGTATACAAGGTGTACTCCTCCAAGCCTGTCACCAAAGTGGAGAGAGATGAGTTCCCCAGGAACGATACACTCCAGAGAAAGTCACTCTGACTGGTTGTGCAGTTGGCATCAAAACCATTGACCTCTGAGAATGTACTGTTTGAGGAAGGCAGCTCCCAAGACACATTGAAAGATGTGGAGTTTATATCAGAGATGGTGAACAACCTCGGAGGCCCAGGTGGATCTGTATACACCACCAATAAGGCTGTAAACACTTCAAAACAAAAATTGTGAAGAATTTCTAAAAACAATACTATGTTGCTGTTATATTATTGTTGTTGGGTTGTTGATTTTTATGCTGCTGCTGCTCTTGTACCTGTTGCTTCATTCACCTATAGACAATTATCATGATTGGTCAAAGCCTGATAATTGTAGAGGTGGTAGGTGGTGAAATGTGGCCTCAATAAAGTCGTGAACTGCTACCAGAAGGGAAGGTTACTACTAAAAAATATCTGAGATTATGTATTTTGTAGAACTGTCCACACAAGTAATTACTCAGGATGATTGTGCAAGTAGTTAGTAACGATAATGCCCCTCAAGTTTTCTTTGGTTAATTGGTGACGGCTATCTGCCAGAACATTTTTATCGATGTAGAAGCTACCTTCGCTTCATCCATTATGGAGAATGACTTTGCAATTTTGCCTCATTTTACCAGAATTTTGGGTAGAAAGGATAAGTTTCTCTGGTTTGCAGTTCTCCATTTTCCATCAAAGCTTGGCAAATATCTATCACCATTGAATCATCTTTATTTAGTTTTCTGACCACAATTATCATTGCTTCCAAATTTTGAGTATACAAGAAAGACACATTGTTCCAAATGCTCCATCAAGTACATTTTTCAAACAAAAATTTCATAAGAAACAAAGATTGTACCAGTTTAGCAGCTCAATGAGAAATATGTTAAAGTGCAGCTATCAGGAATTGTACTGCTTCTGTATGTAATGCAGAGGTGCCTAGAAACTGACAAAATCTCAATAACAGTTAGAAAAATGTGTGGGTTGTTTTTTTACCAAATGCTGAAATAAATTCTTTTTCATCAATAAAGTGCCACTCTATGTGAACAAATGTCATAGGTTTTTACCTAGGATTCTCATCCTTACTCATTGCAACACTCGTATAATTTTCAATCCTGCCTTAAATGTATACATAGTTATTTCTTTCATTCCATTTGATTAATACTCAATCAATGTCAAATTTTACATGTAGGTTCAAAAATTGATGAGAAAAGGATTAGCTAGCTAGCTAGCTATATAAAAAAAAAATAAGGAAGGAATATCAGATTGAAGTGTTGGTGTATTCTTGGAGGACATAAAGAAAGAAAGGGAGGAAATAAAGAAAGAAAGGGAGGAAATAAAGAAAGAAAGGGAGGAAATAAAGAAAGAAAAAAGGGAAATTCATTTTAATCATGTGCAGGGCATACAACTTTCTTGTTTTTGTTGATGCAAATGTTATTATTGTAGGACATGGATAAATAAATAGTGCACTGTTGTCCTATGACCACTCTTATTACAGTTGCCTCACGTGGTCTGCAAATGATGCCTGCATCCTCCTGATGTGTGCAGGACCTCACTTCGGTGGCATTGAGATAGCTACAACTGGTAAGTGTGGTTTCTATGGAGGTGCATTGCACGTTGTCCATGGCAATCGTCAATCCTGTTCCCTCACCAAAATGAGCTGAATGGGTTATTCTAGCACCTGCAGGATACAAAAAAAAAAAATAAGATAACCAGCTATATTAATGCTGGTTATCAACAAGATTGAACCAAAGACTATTGACTTAAAAATAGAATTTATGATGAAATGTTTGACTAACTTTAACTAAAGAGAAATAACTTCTTGCTGCTACATAAGTAAAAAAATATATATATATTATGAGGTTCTATTTCTTGATATTTTTAAGATGTCCATTCTAAAAATAAAAAAAAATAAATAAAAAAAAAATAAATAAAAAATAAAATAATAATAATAATAATAATAATATAGTAGTAATAATAATAATAATAATAATAATAATAATAATAATAATAATAATAATAATAATAATAATAATAATTAAAAAATCATGATTGAAGCAAGCAAATATTAAATCTAGTTAAACCAAATTTATTGGAACATTAAATCTAGTTAAACCAAATTATTTAAAATATTCCACATACCAAATAATTTTTATAATTTGTACAATTTAGGTATTTTTTTGGGGTCAATTTATATTTTTAAAAATCAGCACAGCTACGTTGCTATCACCCTATATATAATTACAGCAGTTAATCAGCTAATACTTTCATATAATATTTTGGTAGAATTTTTCATAAACTGTTACCTAATTTTTATTTTTCATATTTGAACAAAATGAACTGAAAGTTATTCAGCAAACAGTCACATATTAAACAGGTGATCGTAGATTATTTAATTAAACATTGCGGACAAACTCTATATATCTCGAATAATTAGATGACAGATATTTTTTAGCTCTTGCAGTAAATCTATATATAACATTAAAAGCCTAAATTATATAGCTAATAATAAAACAAGAACCGTGGCATGGACTCTAGCTAGGAGAATAATGCGATCACACCATAAGAGCTACTACATGATCTGAACAATCCGTATAAAACACCGTGACTACCGTATGCACTTGAACACTGGGATATTCCATATTATATGGGAGAATGTGTATGGTTGGAGGCATTTAGATCCTTTATTTAGATCCTTTGGCCAAAAAAAAAAAAAAAAAAAAAAATGATGATGGCTTAAACAATAGCAAGAGAAAGCCGCCAACACCACAATTAGGTGAGTCAATTGCTAAAGTAGATCTTATTGCAGAATCAACTTAAATGCCATACATTGACCAACTTAAAGCTGCATGTAAAGAATTTGAATTGATATCCTGATAGTATTTGTCCTCAAATTTCCCTGCAAAGCTTCATGCTAGCTTAAAACCATCTTGATTAACATATGACTATGTATCCATGACAGAAAGTCAGCAAGATCTATAGCATATAAGTTAATAATTGTTCCTTCTTGATCATTGTGTTGTTAGGCAGTCCAAAGTCATCCTTGAAGAGTGATTGAAACATTTCATCCCCAAGTAAAGATTCACCATTTCTCTTTAAAATTAGAGTGAAGTTAAGATTGTGTTCATCATATTAGCACTTAGTGTAAATTCCTTACACATGTGATGGTTGAGCAATGCTCTGGATATGCTCAGAGAGTTATTTAAACTGCAGTTCTTTAGCATGAAGATTTGTTTCTAAATGGGTTATGAGTGTAGCACCTGCAACAAGCAATATTTGTTTCCATGCTAGTGCCTTTGCTTCTCCTGCTCTGACCTGGTGAGGTATTCTGTTCTAGCCCACCTCACGTCACTCATCCTATGGTGTCTCCCTGGACTAATACTCTGGTCCTGTCAGTGATTTTGCATATATAAACAAATCTAAGCAGCCACAAATATTAGCACGGATTTTGTACCTGTAACTATTATTTGCATTAATCCCAAATGTAGGTAAAAAGCTTATTTTACTATATTCCTAACTTCATTTATGTATATTTGTTTGGTAACTCCTCCCAGACCATTGGGCATAAAGAGCTTGTGGCATTTACCTACTTCTTCTATATTACTCCCAAAACTTATATACCTCAGGACAATGAACAATTCAACAACTGACATGAGTCATGTGGGATGAGCAAGTTATATAGAAGTAAATGATGTAATGCATGATGTCATGCTGGAAACAATAATGATAATTAAATCAAGGTTCAGTTCACTACATCACTCCCCCCCCAGTGTGTTCCTACACGAATGATGAGAGGTACTTTGGGAAGTGAACATGTTGACTGGATCTAGTTGTTCGAGGAAGTGTAGTGGTTGAAGTTGCAATCGGTGGTGTGATATGTGGAGGATCGTGATTGAGGTGTGCAGGCTTGAGGCGATCAACTGAGACAGTATCATGACGACCTTTAATGGAGAGTGTGAAATGTTTGTCTGTGCATTTGAGCACTTGGTAAGGTCCATCATAAGGAGGCTGGAGTGGTTTACGTACAGCGTCATGTCAGAGGAATACATGTGTGGCAGTTGACAAACCCTCAACTACTTTACCATGTGACTGAGTAAGACGAGGAGAGACAGGATGAATGTGTTGCACGGAAGCTCTGAGTCGGGACATATAATTGGAAGGATCAGGCACAGAAGTTACTGGTGAGGGGTTGAAAAATTCTCCAGGGAGTCGAAGAGTGGTGCCATATACCATCTCTGCTGCAGTCGCAGATATATCCTCCTTGAGCGACGTTCGAATGCCGAGGAGAACCAAAGGTAAAGCATCCATCCATGAATGAGGATTAGGCTGAGCCTTCAGAGCAGCTTTCAACTGACAATGAAATCTCTCAACCATACTGTTGGTTTGGGGGTGATATGCCATAGTACATGCTCTCTTTGACCCCAATAATGACATGAGGGTGTGCCAGAGTTCAGATTCAAATTGGCGACCACGGTCGGTGACAATAGTAGAAGGGACGCCAAAGCGAGAAATCCAGCCACTGAAGAAAGCTTGAGCTATCGCTTCTGCAGTGATGTGCAAGAGTGGGAAAGCTTCTGGCCACCTGGTGAAACAGTCCACACAGGTCAGCAGGTATGTGAAACCTCTGGCTGTTGGAAGTGGTCCAACCAAGTCATTATGAATGACATCAAAACAAGCATCAGGGACTGGAAAAGATGAGAGAGGGGTGTGTGAATGTCTCTGTATCTTAGCACGTTGGCATTGTACACACGAACGAGCCCAGCAGCGAACATCAGTGTTTATGCCAAGCCATACAAACCTAGCAGTGACGAGTTTCTGTGTTGCTCGGATGCAGGGGTGTGAAAGACCATGGAGAGAATCAAACACAGTGCGTCGCCAAACCAGTTGTACCAGTGGTCGTTGTGTCCCAGTGGAAGTATCATAATAGAGTGGGTCGCTAGAGTTAGCCAGTGGGACAGCTTCCACTACTAGGGTAGAGGATGGAGAGGACTGAAGAGCATGGATTTGAGAGTCAGTGACTTGAGTTCTGGCCATAGCAGCAAAGTCTACAATGGGTGGTTGACCTGAGAGGACAGCATTGGTTTCAATGCGTGAGAGAGCATCAGCAACTACATTGTCCAATCCATATACAAAATGGACAGTGGATGTGAATTGAGAGATGTAATCAAGATGGCGAGCTTGACGAGGTGAATGACGATCAGATCGAATGTTCAGAGCGAATGTCAGTGGTTTGTGGTCGGTTAAAATATGAAATGGTCGACCTTCTAGGAAATGCCGAAAGTGTTTAATGGCAAGGTACACAGCTAGTAGTTCCCTGTCAAAGGTACTGTAGCGAGTCTCAGCAGGTGTCATCTTCCTGGAGAAAAAAGAGATTGGATGTCAGGTATCATTGATGTACTGTTGTAAGACTGCTCCTACAGCTGTGTCAGATGCATCAGTCATGAGACAAGTAGGCGCTTCAGAGTCTGGATATGACAGGAGAGAGGCTTTAGCAAGGGCTTCCTTTGTGGACATGAAAGCAGCAAGAGCTGAGTCAGTCCAGGTGACACTCTGAGACTTCGGCTTTGTTGAGGACAGCTGAGCATGCAGAAGTTGCATCACGGTAACACAGTGAGGAAGAAAACGGTGATAAAAGTTCACAAGTCCTATAAACTGACGCAACTGTCGCTGAGACTGGGGTTGAGGGAAATCTCTAACAGCTTCAACTTTCTCAGGGAGAGGAGTGATACCCTGTCGATCAATGCGATGACCAAGAAAAGAGAGCTCTGTGACACCGAGTAGGCACTTATTGGGATTGATGACAATGCCATACATGGTAAGACGATCAAAAACAGTTCGCAAATCCTGGAGGTGTTGCTCTGGGTTGGAACTAGCAATGAGGACATCATCAATGTTGATGTAGGCTGAGGGTACACTATGGAGGACTTGGTCCATGAACCGTTGGAATGTCTGTGCAGCATTCCTGAGTCCAAAAGGCATCTTCATGAATTCAAACAAACCGAATGGAGTTGTGACAGCCGTTTTAGTGATATCAGAAGGGGAAACTGGGATTTGGTGGCATGCACGCACTAGATCAAGTTTCAAAAAGATGGTGGCACCTTGCAGTGAAGAAGAGAAGTCATGAATATGAGGGACTGGGTAGCGATCTGGTGCAGTCACACGGTTGAGGGCACGGTAGTCACCACAGGGATGCCAATCACCGGGCGTCTTCTTTGGGACCATGTGTAAGGGCGAAGACCAGGCACTGGAGGAAGGACGGATGATACCGAGCTGGAGCATGTGCTCAAATTCCTGCTTGGCTGCACGAAATCGGTCAGGTGCCAGGCGTCGGGGATGAGCTGAAACTGGTGCACCTGTGTTCTCAATATGATGAACTATATCATGCTTGACAGGTATGTCCGGTGTAGAAACTTGCGAGTGCTGGAAACTCTGACAGAAGAGTGTAGTAGGGGTGACTGGTATCCTTAGGATGGATAGACAGGGTCGGTGAGGGGTCAGTAGAAAGGATACCCTGGATGTGCAAACGTGTGGTTGCATCAATCAATTGGTGTTGTTTAATGTCAACAAGTAGGCCAAAATGTCTCAAAAAATCAGCACCAATGATGGGCTTCTGAACATCAGCAACGATAAAAATCCATGGTAGTGGTCGTCTGAGGCCAAGGTTGAGGGTAAGGGACTGCTTCCCATAGGTACGTATAGGAGTGTTATTTACTGCTAAAAGGGTGAGGGCATCTGGGGAGCATCGATGGTCAGAAACAGAGGGTGGGATTGCACTCACTTCTGATCCAGTATCAATTAAAAATGATGTGTGTGTATGTACATCACTTACATAAAAGAGGCAACTGAGAACTGGGCCGGTAACACCTGTCGCTGCTAGTGACTGGCCTGGGCATTTCCCCAGGTGCAAGGGTCTTTGCACTTGCGTGCCGCTTCTCCGAACTTAGCATGATACCAGCAGAGTGAATCACTTGAAGGGAAACAGGTTGGTGCTTGGCTATGGCATTGTCGGCTTCTAGATGAACTTCTAGATGAACTGCAATGACAAGCTTGAGAGGACAAGGAAGATACGAGGTCAGTAAGGTGTGCAACTTCTTCATGGAGTTGCTTCACTCCCAGAGCATCAGTGGAAGTGTCACAGATAGCTGAAACAGTGGGTGTAGTTACCTCCATTACCTTGTCTGCCATGTCAGCTAGCTTGTAGAGATCCATGGTGGCATCAGCAGAAGCCAGCACCATCCTCACATTGGGAGGTAAGCGTTGCATAAAAAGTTCACGAAGGAAAGACATAGCATCATCTGACATACCCAGTTTGTCACCAAGGAGTTGTTGCATACGCCTTAGCAGTTGTGTAGGTTTTCTGTCCCCTAGTTCCTCCCCACTAATTAATTGCTGAAGTTTGAGTTGCTCCGATGCATCAGTGCATTTTATGAGTTGCGCTTTGAGAGCATTGTAAGGGTTCTCAGCAGGAGGCCTGAGTAAAAGGTCTCGAATTTCCATAGCAAACTCTGGACTCAGGGAGCTTATGATGTAGTCAAAATGAGTCTTTTGAGCTGTTATGCCCCTAGTGGTGAACTGGGCCTCTATCTGTGCGAACCAAACTTCAGGGTCAGCAGGCCAGGAAGGCGGTAGCTTCACACCAACTGCAGCAAGAGTCGGTGGAGGAGCAGGAGCAGGAGCGTGGTCATCAGCCATAGCAAGGTAAATAGCTAGAGTAAATAGCGTATAGAAGGTGTTTCGAATACGTTCAGACGGGGTCACCAATGTGGCATTTAGCTACTTCTTCTATATTACTCCCAAAACTTATCTACCTCAGGACAATGAACAATACAACAACTGACATGAGTCACGTGGGATGAGCAAGTTATATAGAAATAAATGATGTAATGCATGATGTCATGCTGGAAACAATAATGATAATTAAATCAAGGTTCAGTTCACTACAAGCTAAATTTTTCAGGGTTGGATGGGGTCACTCTGGGGTGATTATAAGGAAGTTTGGTGAAGATCAGAGTAAAACCCTGACCATGGGGCTATTTTTTTCCCCGAAATTTCCTGGTTGGGGTCACAACAAGGCCTTTCCCAATTATACTAGCATAATTTCGAGCATAATTGGTAACTCAGGAGCATAATTGGTAGCTTGGGAGCATAATTCGGAGCTGGAAGTTGAGAAAGCTGAATATACCTGTAGTGGATCACTTTTCAATATCATGGATTAATAACATGTTTCTTGCAGTATGAAGTCAAGATTAGCTTGGAAGACAAAAACCGGATTATCTGTGCCAACATATTCAAGCACACATCTAACCCTACAAAGAGCATACAGCTACAAATAAAACTGGCCATTACTGTAGATGTTGGCAATGTCTTTGTTAAAGCAACATACAATCTTTAAGGAGATGGAACCTTAGTATTGTCAACATATGAACATATATCCTTTCTTTTCTCTATTGCAACTACAGTGCATTATCCCAACATTGCTGCATTTTGCTATATGATTACTTTGGTTGAAGTTTTATAATGATCTCAAAGTACTATTGAATACATTCAAAACATCCCTATTTTTTTTAATCCTGCCAAGGTGTGTAAACTTAAACCTACCAATGTTGATATTGAAGTTTTTAAATTCTTCCTCTTTTTCACTCTGTTCATTGAGATAATATGAAAGCTGGGCTGCCCTTGTATTGATCCCAAGCTGTGGGTATGCCGCTGAAGTTTTAAAATCACAGTGATGGTAAAAACACTGAGGATGAACTATCAAGATGGTCCAGGGCTGGTAAGCAAGTGATTTCAGTACAGCCTTGGTCAGCTGCAGCTGAAAGATACTCAAAATTCTTTCAATGAAAGACAAAGCTGTTATTGGGACTATTATTGACTATTTTCCTTCTTTTTTTGTTGATAATTTATAAATTTGCCTTTGATTTGAAATGAATATTTTTTAACCATATAAAATTAATGACCTATATGTGGGAATAATTAATTAAATATAAAGCATAATTGGTACTTTTAGAAGCATAATTGGTACTTTTAGAAGCATAATTGGTACTTTTCAGAAGCATAATTGATTAAAAATGTAGTATAAAGGAATAGCATAATTGGTCCAAAAATTAGCATAATTGGGAAAGGCCTAGTCACAACTCTATGCCTGAGTAAACCACCTATTTACAATAAATCATAATTGTGTAAACACACATAGGTCAGCAAAACTGTGTCCTAACCACTTCCTGCTCATTACTTTCTTCTTTTTGAGCCATGTAGCCCCAAGCATCTGTGAAAAAATAGCAACCAACAGATACATAATATACATTAAAAGATCTTTGTTGTCTGTCTGTTAGACGGGTGCTATGCTAAAATATACTTCAGGAGGGGGGGGGGTCTCAATTTCAGGCATGAGAACCAGCCACCAAACCACATGTGACAGGGAACAAGACAGGGAACAAACAAAGCAACAAAAAATCTCAAATTATAGTAAGATATTTTTTTTGTTGTTGCTGTCTGTAGGTTTGGCACTTCTCTAGTTCATTTGATTTTGATTTTTTTCAGGTTTCAACTCTTCCTCAGGAGTGACAATGCTTTGTGGGTTTCAAGATATCCCCCACAGATGTGTTTGGTTGTCAGGTATTATAAGTACCATATGGTGGGCAGACAGCTCAATGAACTAACCACTATGTTGCATTCATCAAATCACTTAGTAAATCTTCTCACTTATGGTCACAAAGCACTTATGTGGTCAACTTTAGAACTTATCTAAAGCCTTCTAAATGTATATGACACTAGATCATCATTGGTGGTTTAAAAAAAAATTATACACATGTAAATTCAATATACAACTCAACACATGCAAACACTATCAGAAAGGTAAACTGTGCTATTAATCAACATCAACCATATAAGAGTGAGACAGTGAAGAAAGGTTTACCTTGTGTACTGAATCCAAGTTGTCTACATGTTACTCTTGCATCATTGGCACTCCAACCATCATCACACACAGTACCCCATCCTCCACCTAAACACACCTCCACACGACCCTCAAAAGCACTGGAACCACCTCTCAGCCTGATGTTGTTCTCTGTACACTGAGCACCTGGTAAAAAAATTTTAAATAGGAATAAACATTTCAATGAAATAGGTGGTTTACACATAATCACATTCACTAAGTAGGATAGAATATTCAGTTATTGCCCATGGAAAAGGCTGATCTGTTAAACTGGTTTTAATACTGGTTCAATATACATGCTCAAGTTTTTCTATTGTAAAAAAATAATTTGTGAAGCCAGCTGTTCGATCGTTTTGTTCATGTTCTCAGACTAGTAAATGATTCTAAGTGTCTCTGACAAAAAAATTAATTAGCAAATTATTATGGCTTAGCGTTAAACACCTACATAAAGACACTTCCGTATCATTCTTACTTTATGCACAAAAGAATCCCCACTATACTTAGTCACCATACTAAATATGTATGCATGGTTCTTACAGAGAACTCCTACATCTTCGTAATGTGTACAATCCTCTGCATTAGGGCCCACATGGGGACAGGCATTTAGCATTGTTTCTGATCCATCACATCTCACATCATCCAGGGCAATCAATCCAGAACCCATACCATAATGAGCTCTTCCAAACCAGAGTGCTGTAGCAACATAACAAGTGGAAATACTGGTACATGCAATAATCTCAATACAATTAAGAAATAAAAGTGCAGCACATCCTTTCACAAGAATGACGTTAATCCTCCTTAAAGCTGGACAAGCTTGCAAGAAAGTAGAGCTGCATACTCCAACTTTGGTAAACAAAATTGCAAAATATGCATAACTTACTTTTTTTTTCCTTCTTTCCTCCCCCCCCCCCCCATAAATTTAACACTTAGCCACACATCATTGTCACCAGAAGAATATATCTGAAGATTTCTCCACTCTCTTCTTTCCTCAGGGCCATGTTAAAGGTAATAAAATTAGTCATAGCTTGCCTGAATTTTTTTCTTCTCCAATTTTGGTGGGTGCATACACTCGATCACATTATACCTAGCTACCCTCGACATTGTCCCATCCTTCCCTTCTGTGGCTTTGTTATGGTATATTACTTTATCTCCCACCTCCAGCACCCTTCTCTCTCACATATACCCACTCCCCACCCCTGTGTGGTCTAACAATCATGCTGATTTAGAATCAGTGAATGCAATGGTGATATTTTACCTGTATAAGATGAGGAAGTAAGATTGAGCTGCCTGCATACAACATTTGTGTTATCAGAGTCCCAAAAGTCATCGCAGACGGTACCCCACCTCGCACTTGCACACAGCTCCACCCTTCCCTCGTAAGGAGACACTCCCCCCACAAGTCTCACTGCACCAGCCTCACATGGTTCTGAGAAACAACGGTAAAGGAAAATATAGTGTCATATCCTGGCAATACCTAAACAATATAGCTTGTGCAATCACTACCACTGTGTAATCAAATATGAAATTTTGAGATTTCTTTAATTGAGTATAAAGTCGACGAACATACATTAGAATATCATTTTGTATACAGGAAGAGGCAAAATTGGAAAAAAATTAATAATATAATAATGTGATCACAAAATATGAGCCATTTTGTATGTTCATTGCTGTTCTTGCTGTGAACATAAGTCGTAATATTATTTTAACAAACTCTCTTAGTTTCTTCTCTATTTCCAGATAAGTCATGGCTTAGAGAGAAGAATCCCCTGAGAAAAGGGCATGAACAGAAATGAACTATAATCTATGCATAAAATGTCAGAGGTCCAAAAAAGAGCAATTGAAAAAACCTTGACAGCGATTAATTTGAGATCCAGTTTTGGGAACAGTAAGTTTGTGAAAATATTGGGGACTTGACAGCTGGTGATCAAAGTGACAAGCATGTCATGTGGCACAGGACATGCTATGCAGCAAGTACAAATAAAGAACATATAAAATGTGATGAAAATAGATATAGATGAGCCTGTGCAACCTCTGATGTTAGTCTTCTTCACCGAACCATAGGGTGACCAGATACCTCATTGCATCATGGAGAGCCTGAAGAACTGTCAGTATCAGGAAGGTGCACTCATTCTAAATCCAAGAAATGTGATAAAAGTAAGTGCTTTTTCTGCCAAGGCAAAGTTCAAGGTGTTTTGCACAAATGCCAATCAGGAAAATATTGGAACTCAGATACATGATATAGTGCAACACTCCAACAACCAAGAGTGGAAAGTGAACTATGCTAGTGTCATATCTGACAATGATGCACTGTCACAAGACTTAGTGTATCACAAGCAGTGTATAACTGAATAGTGGCAACTTCTGAAGTGTGAGCTTGAGCGTGGCAGAGACAGTCTACCCTCCTCAAAGGCCCCAGATGATAGTGTAACAACTGTTCACCATATAGCAGCCGAAATTGAATTATTTGCTGAATATAGGGAGTATCGAATAAGGTGAAATCATACCCATTGATGAAGCAGAAAGGGACTACATACGTAAATGAAACAACCAATATTAAATATAGGTCAAGATATTCAAATGCCCAAACAACACGGAATGGCTGCGACAGAAAATTGAGAAGAAATGTCAAACTTGTTCAGTTCACACTTTTGCCGAATGAGCCTATGCTGATACAGTCCAAAGCCAAACAAAATGCAGCAGTCGGAGAAGCAGTATGCAGAGACCTGCCTCACATGATAACATGACAAAGATCTTTGAAGCTTCAATAGTGCAATGCAAATTGATTGAGCAAGCCAAAACAGACCCATGGGTTTCAATGGAATGTTGAAAAACTCTTCGGAAGATGTACTTCCATATGAACTATACTGCATGATTCTGTGGAACTTGAAGGGCATGTACACAGTAAAAATTAAAGCCAGAACACAGGATTTGAATCAATCAGCAATGGTCATCTCTAAGCAAATACTGCAAGCACATAAATCAAATTGTCAAATGTTGTATGAATCCAAGTCACCAACTGCTGCTTTTCGGTCTACAATGGAAACTCCAGTCACATGAAGCATTTCCCTGTATTGTGATCACAAATGGAGAAGCCACAAATTGGCAAATCTTCTGTCACATGTTGGAGTGGGAGTTCCATACCAAAGAGAAAAGCAGTGTATAACTTGAATTGCCAAAGGTGTAGAGGAGGACATGGAGAAGTACAATGGGAGCTATGTACCACCAGGACTTCATAGGTAGCGAAGATTCCGTTTTTCACTCGATAACATTGATGCCCAAGTTGACACATCAGATGGTTAAAATTCATTCCATGCAACAACTATGGCTTGGTACCAAAGACAGCCAAGTGTAGAGGATGCCACTGATGTAGTGGCGGAGTGTGTAACACCCACACAAAATTAATTTGTGAGGTCTTTGTAAGATGTCCCCACCACAATACTACCTCTTATACAATGTACAATTACAGCAAGCCACAAGCCTCAAACTAGCCCATGCTATCCACTGTTCATGACAGGAAAGAATAAAGATCAGCTAAGAAGATCTGAAGTAGATGATATCACCTGGTTGCAAGTACGCCACTTCCATCGTGATGGTGGCAATGCAGTGAACAAACTTAGTCCACATGTGTAGATTCACGTGAGAGTGAAGCAAACCATGAGGTTCCCCAACCTGTACCTGTATGGGCAGCATATAATTCACTTACATGTGTATCACATTCCAAGGTTGATGACTCCTACAAGTTGGACAAGGTTCATGCACTTCCACTCATAAATTCACCAGCTCATGAGTGCACCACCCTTACCACTGCTCTTGTGCAACTCTATAATCTCAACCAACTGATGAGGACCAGCGAACCAACACTTGTGTTGCTAGACATGGACTTGTACAAAAGAATGCACAAACTCTCCTTCCTAGATCATCAGTACCAAGACAATATCATTCCAAGCCATGGTCCTTTTCATATAGTTCTCTGTGCATTACGGTGTCTAGGAGCAACAGTTGAAAGCAGTGGCCTGGATGTGGCAGGGATTGAAGCTGGTCTCTACAGTAGTATAACAGTGGTTCAAATACTAAATGGAAAACACCATAACCTATCACTGGATGCACATCAAATATCTCTGCAAGCTCTATTTGACTTGTGGATTGAAGCATTCTTCACACAAAAAAAAGAAACCCTACTCTGTACCAAAAACTTATTTCCTCAATAGAAGCTGTCAGAGAAGCATGAAGTAATGGGCTTGATGTCACTGAGGCGCATCACCAACTAATCAGTTTGGTTAACACCCTGGAACTGGAAATACAGCTGGAAGAGTTCGATGAGATGAATGATAAGAATTTCCCATGTACAAATGGGCATGTATGTACATGAAGCAAGTCAGCAACCTGCTCCAGTTCATTAGAGGTACCCAAGATACTAACTGACTTTTGCATCTTGCTTCTCTAGAAAAAATGTGTCTACTTCTTTACATTCAACAGGCATGACTATGCCCAGAACATTCCAGATCATATAGCACATATGTACCATCTGGAAACCAGCCATCCACACATGAAATGATCTGCAAAGTGGAGGGTTTGTTGTCAACACAAATCCCATTGTGTTCACATCCATTGGTCCAGATCAAGCCCAGGAGCATCTGAACAAAGAATATAAAGGTGATGGTGCCATTTCAGGCATAACAACTGATCCTCAAGGGTTTTCTGAAGTACTATTTGAGTTCACCAGAACTTGCAAGGCTTGCTGGAGAGACTGAGCAGATGCTGAACATTACAAAAACCAGAGCAAAGAAACACCATCAGCCTTCTTTAGCTAAAACCACACAAGAGCTAGCAGTAAGGCAACTGAAGAGTTGTTGGCAATATCAAACCACTTCATTATGTCCAAGAAGGAAGATGGTTCAGAGTTGAACCTGGTCAACCTTGTGACAAACAGAATGATGCCTGCATCAGTACAGCATGACATACTGGATGTAGAGATGCATGGAAATGAGGCATTTGTCTCGCATGTACAGGAAAGAGTCAATGAGTGAATATGTGGGACAAAATGTCAAAATTGAAGTATCTGACCTGGAAAGATGGATGCAAAACTGTCAATCTCAAGGCTTAATCAGAAGTGGTCAGTTTGAAAGCAACAAACTCCATGTTAGTTTGCTTGCTCCTCATTTCAAAATCTTCAAGAAAACTCAATCTGGAAGACATCGTAGGAAAGCATGAATTTGCTAGTTCCAATGCCACACTAATGAAGCCAGATGGTTCTCTACTACCAAATACCAACAGGTCTATCCTCATTCACAAACTCGAGAGCATAGTTGCAGAATCTGCCATGTCTCAAATTGGAGAGGAATTAACCATCCAACACAGCCTGACTAGCATCATTATAGATGGCATGGCTCTCGTACAATAGATGGTTGTCTACAAAAGCAGTATTGAAATTGTAAAGATATGTTGGACTGCTTTGTTCGAAGTATTGATTATAAATTGGTTGGTTACATTGATACATATGTAGTATTTGACAACTATAGCATCAATAATTCGCTCAAGGACAGAACAAGACAGATTTGCACAGCAGGGAGAACACAGGACAATGGGGTATAAAGTAGATGATACCACACGTATTAAAGACTTCCGAGTCATTTCTGAGCACTAAGGGAAAATAAGCCAATCTTGTGCTGTATCTTGCAATAAAAGCTGTTCAATTGTGCAAAGTGCCGAGCACATGGTGAACATTCCAAGTACAAAGAGGAAGCTGATAACATTGTTGATCTTGTATGCAGTGGCAGTGAGTCATTAGGACAATACTGTGCACATATATTCTTGTGATACTGATGTATTAGTGCTTGCTCTATGAAGATTTCCATATCTCAAGCCAGACAGTGTTATGATCATGGGCACTGGAGATCAACGACGACAAATCAAACGTAGGCCCATCTATGTTGCTCTAGGTGCAGAAAAAGTAGCAGCATTGCCAGGATTTCATGCACCTACTGCTAGTGATAGCACTGGTTACATCAAAGGAAAGGGTAAGTCATCATGCTTCAAAGTTTTCATGAAAGCAAGTGAAGATGTTATCTGTGCTCTCACTGGGTTTGGTGTGGGAGTGTACCCATCTCTAGTGGTGTTGTCTGGATGTGAAAAGTTTTTGTGTCAGCTGTTCAATAAGTCTGGGTTTTCATCAGCCAAGGCACTGAGGTGGTTTATGTTCAAGCAGCTGAAGGGTAACCAAGGTGTGGAGAAGCTATTTCCAACTCAAGGATGTATCACTGAGCATATATTGCGTGCACACCTACAAGATAAGATATGGATCCGGTCGGTCGGTCGGTCGGTCGGTCGGTCGGTCGGTCGGTCGGTCGGTCGGTCGGTCGGTCGGTCGGTCGGTCGGTCGGTCGGTCGGTCGGTCGGTCGGTCGGTCGGTCGGTCGGTCGGTCGGTCGGTCGGTAGGAAGATATGTCCTCGCATCACGATCAAATGGTAGAATGGATTTTGATGAAACTTTGCAGGCATGATCCTTGTGTACCTGTCAAGTTATTTCACCCCAAATATTTTGAATTGTGCACCCCTGGAGGGGGTAAAAGGAATTCAATTTTTTTTTATTAGAAAGCCTAAACATTGGTCATTAGCTAGGGTCTTATAGGGAAATATTACATTAAAGAGCTTACAGAAACCATAGTCCAATGATTTTGGCACACATCTACAAAGCAGGAAATTTGGGTTTAAATCAAAGGTTGGGCAACCTTTTTCTTTCCTTTTCCATATCTTTCTAGTTTCTTTTTATCATTCAATCCTTCTTTTTCCCTCCTTCCTTCTTTTTTTTTCTTGTTCCTTTTTAATTTCCCCCTTTGTTTATGCTAACTCTTCATTCTTATTATGCAAACTAATTACATTACAACTAATAACCTAAGTGACTTCAAAATAGTTTGAAATCTATCTTTCGGCATTCCACAATGCCTCCAAAACAATCTGACTATTTCAAAAATAAACGGGAATGCTGCATGCCTACTAATTAGCTGTTTTTATTTTAGTGAAGTACAGGGTCTAGAAATGGTGCTTGGAGTGGCTTCTGTTTCATGTTGACATTGGCCAGGCAACGCTGAGTATATGCTGCCAGTTAGCTAATAAAGATGAATAAATAACTTTAATTGGAATGTCTTAATTATTTTAAAGTTTAAACACTTTTTCCATCTTTACAAAATAATCTTTCTCCATAGCAAACAAGATACTCTCAAAGTATATAGCCTTATTCGAGCTTAAATATGTGCATTGTATGCTAGATACCTGAGCATACAACACCAGCATCTTCTCCATGATTACAGTTGTGTCTGCGGCTAAGTGTGCAGTCCCTCAAGCGATTCTCTACTCCAGTACACGTCACATCATCCAGATGAATGGTGCCATTTCCAAGGCCAAATCTAGCTCTGCTATGTGCTATGGCATCTGTGAAGGTAAAGAAGTATCATGATGGTATCTACAAGGACAGACTTACACATGAGAAAAAGAATCAATAATTTTGTTACAGTGTACAGAACTTGCAATCATATAGTATATATACATAGCTATGTTCAAATCACATTTCCTGATAATTTTAGTGGTGCTATATTTTATGGGCACAGCTACTAGTTACCTAAATCTTCTCCCACACAGCAGTGACAGCACAACTTAATAGAACAGACTGAACAACACAAAGTTATACACATTTAAACACTGTACAAGAACAATGATAATTTCAAATTACATGTTTCTATTTGTCTCATGTATTAAATCCTGGGAAACAGTGGGTATTCTGCTAGTATGTACATATGTATGTGTGTGTATTGACTTAGGTTTAAAATGCCTGATCATTATTTTTCACGCTTATATTTCTATGACTGTCCGTTCGTCCATCTGTATGTTCATGGTAAAGGGTTGACAAAACATCCCATTTTTAAAATGGTATATAGAAAAGAAACACAAAAATTCTTTTTTTGACATACCACAGAAAAAAATAAAGGAGGAACTATGAAGGCAATTTTTTCACAAGCATGGAATAGTTACCCTGGAATTATTAGCATGGAATAATTTCAGTGGTTCAACAAAGTAGCAGTAGGATAAGCTTTGAACAATTTCGGGAAGCCTGTGGTGAACTAGCATATAGCGGTGTATTTTGCTGAACAATGAAGATTTCAAAAGTTTAGCTAAAAGTTGATATAAATTTTTATTTTCAAACCAACCACTGCTAGCAACTATTGTATAATCAGTTCTTTCTCTACTTAAGAGTGATTGCTGAGGTTTCCTTTCCTTGAAAATGCTATATATTACCTCATCAGTTATGTCTGACTCATCAGCTACACCAGAAAAGGTGGCTGTGTGATTAGTAGTGGTGGTAAGAATAGCTACAGCTGTCAGATTTCTAGCCAGTTTTTGTGCCTTCTGGGATTTGCTTATTTTGACTTAAAATGTGGGGGATTACTTACATATATATATATATATATATATATATATAAGCTTAGTTCAGTCTGTCTGTGTCACAGGATTTTGAAAACAACTGGGTCGTTTGGAATGAAATTTGGTATGAGTGCTTGGGATGGATGTGGGATGGTTAAAAAAAGAATTAAACTTTAATTTCCATATTTTTGTCTATCTATCTATCTTTTTCTATCTATGCATAACCACTGCGAAAGAACCGATGGGCCAATTGGCATGAAAATTTGGCATGAGCACTTGGGGTGGGTGTGGGATGGTTATCACAAAATTAAATTTTGAATTAATGTATTTTTAGCCTATCTATCTATCCTTATTTATTTGTACATAACCACTGGGATTAAGACAACCTCTGGGCCAATTAGAACGAAATTTGGCATGCGAATTTGGGGTGACTGTATAATGGTTATTGCATAATTACAATTTACTTTGCCACATTTTTACCCATGAGCTCCAGCTCACAGGGTCTTAAAGTTATTTTATTAGTGTTGTTCTTTGTGCCACTTCCTCAGATTTTCCAGTCCTAAGGTCCTTGGTGCAATCCCTAGTCTCCAGTTTTATTTTCTCCCCCATTTTTTTCTCCCTTTTTTCCTTCCCCCCCCCCCCCCCCCCCCCTTTTTTCTTATGACACTTCCTCAGATACGAAAAATATGGGAAATTTGGAAAAATATGGAAAATTTGCTAATACACGAGTGGGTTATGCTTGATACATTTCAAGCCTTTTATTCCATTTATCTACTTTTTCTATTTGTGCATATCCACTGTGATTCACAGAACCGATGGACCAATTGGGATGAAATTTGGCATCAGTATTTGGGGTGGGTATGGGATGATCATTTCAAAAATAAAATTGAATTGCCATATTTTCAGTTGATCTCTCTATCTTTTTTTCCATTTGTGCATAACTACTACGAATGAGAGAAGTGCTGGGCTGACTGGGATAAAATTAAGCATAAGCGCATAGGGTGGTGATGGGATTACATAATTAAATTATAATTACCATGTTTTTGCCAATCTTTAAATTTGTGCATAACCACAGAGATTGAGAAAACTTTTCAGCTGATTGGGATAAAATTTGGCATGAGTACTTGGGGTGGGCATAGGTTGGTTAGTACATATTAAGTTTTGAATTGTCATATTTTTTTATATGCCTATCCATCTTTTTCTATTTCTGGATAACTACTGCGATTTAGAAAAACAGCATTCCTTATTGTGATGAAAATTCGCATGAGCTCTCAAAGTGGGTGGGAATGACTCTTTCATAATAATAGTTGCAATTACAGTATTTTTTCCCATCTATTTATCTTTTTCCTATGAGTGCATAATCACTGGGATTGAAGGGAACTGCTGGGGCTATTGGGATGATAATTGGCATGAGCACATTGGAAAGATGGGTATTGATTTTAAACATAATTACATACTGAATGGCAGGATTTTTCCTATCAATCCATCTTCTTTTATTTGTGCATAATCACTGGGATTTAGAGAATCACAGATTTCTTTGGGATGAAAATTGGTATGAGCTTTTAGAGCAGGTGGGAGTGATTCTTACATAATAAAATGTGCCATTTTAGTATTTTGCCAATCTATCTATTTTATCTACTTGCATGTAACCAGTAGGACGATTCGGATAAAATTTGACATTGCAGTAGGGGTCTGTGAGGATAGTTTCAAATTAATAACATTTAGAATTATGATATTTTTTGGCCTAGCCATCTCCCTTTTTTTGGGGTTTAACTGCTTCATCCACTGAAATAAAATTTGGACATGGAAGCTTTCTTCCCTTTACATTTCCTTTTTCACTGTAATGGTTTTACCAAAATGTGTCCAATAGGACCAG
>OZ017779.1:4980111-5089391 GCA_963969325.1 Lycopodina hypogea | reverse complement strand
GGGAGGGAGGGAGGGAGGGAGGGAGGGAGGGAGGGAGGGAGGGAGGGATGGATGGATGGATGGATGGATGGATGGATGGATGGATGCATGCATGTATGTATGTACATATGTATGTATATATATACACACACACAAATATTCTACTCTATAAGCATAGAGATAGAAATAATTACAAACATGTCGCTATATGCATGTAAAAATAGTTTCTGAATATTTAAGTATTGACCATAGTTTCATCATCAAAAAATAATGTATTGTGAGATAACATACCTGTACGTAGGAACCCAAGCTGATAACAGACAACTCCAGCATCTTTATTGTCCCATAGATCATCACACACTGTCCCCCATGAATTTCTGTGGCAGAATTCTACCCGTCCTGATAAGGAATTAGCCCCATTCACCAACCTCACATCACCTTCAGCGCAAACTGAAGAAACTAGGATTTTACATGAATATCAGCAATAAACCACAAGGTACATTCATTTTTTCCCCTTTCAAATGAACAATCTATAGCAATATTCTTTGTCAAATGTTTAAAATAAGTTAACTGATGAATGGTCATATTTATCATTGTGGAAATGCCTAACAATACTATGCTATACAGTCACCTGAGCAAGGACTTTAAAAAATTGAACACCTAGCTTGAAAGGCAAGACACAAATTGTAGATATGGCTAATCAGATTCATTAAAATAAGGAACTTTTAAATTTTCAAGTTGTCCAGTTCCAAACAAGCTAATACTCCCACCCCCCCCCCCCCCCCCCAAAAAAAAAGCCAATCAAGCCACAAGATTAAATGAGAAATGGTGTCTATTGATTTATACTCCCAAGGCTTTATAAAGGCAAACTCATATTTATATATTTTTATAATTTTTTAATTATATAAAGAATACTTTCTAAGTTGCAGGCGACACCAGCATCTTCAGAATGATGGCAGTTGTGTATGTGGTTGACTGTGCAGTCCAGCAAGCGATTCTCTTGCCCATCACACGTCACATCATCCAGATGTATGGTGGCATTTCCTTGACCAAATGCTGCACTACTATAAGCTACAGCAGCTATGGAAGTAATAAAAAAATGTATTATCATATAAACCATCATGATGGTATTTCTGAGAACAAAATACAATAAAGCAACAAGAAGCAATAGTTAGTTCTTGTGTACAGAACTTGCAATTATATAGAATACAAATGTTGCAATCAAGTTTCCTTGTGACTTAATAACTGTTATATCTTGCAGGCATAGCTACCAGTTTACTATATCTTCTCCCACACAGCAGTTACAGCACGACTCAATAGAACAGATTGAACAGCTGAAAGCCATTCACATGCAAACACTGTATGACAGCATTATTTAGGGAAAACAAATTAGAGGCACAAACGGTGCCACTACTGTAATAGGTAGACATATAGCTGTTGTGGTTTGTATTTGTGCAAGACATGGTATTTTATAATGATAAAATATCTTGAATAGTCCTTTCACATCTATAATCGGTCTTTTACAAATTTTCTAAGCTCATAACCAACTCATCCTACACACACACATACACACACATGTATGGATGCATGCACACCAAAAAAAAAATGCTCATCACATTTTAAATTGACACACCTAAGCATTGTACAGGAGACCTACCCCAACAGGATTTTACTTTTATCAGAATTTAAAAAAAAATAATTATAGTACATGATTAGAACGGTGTGGCATGAGAGGATTTGCTCTCAAATTACATGATGCTATTATAATTAAAAACTGTATAGCAATAATTGTAATTGTAATTAAATGACACATTCCTAACCAGTCATAATTGTTGAAGTGGTACACTTCTCTACAAATCACACTATGTAAAAAAAATTTTTTTAAACTTTGTCACTCTAAAATGCTGTAAATGAGGTAAGCAAATCTGTGAACCACATGAACTCTGTACAACAGCCAAAGTATGAGAGTACAAATGTACAACATCAATTGTGGGACTCCATCCATGGATGGCTTCTAGTTCCACATTTGCAAGGGGGAAAAAGTCCCAGCAGAAAAGCTGAAGTATATAGAAATAGGTATTTTGAAAAATAAAGAAACTATAAATGCTAAAAATAACTATTTTATGTTTCAACTAAATATCAAGCTAAGATTTATTAACTTCATCATATGGTACTTCATGGTGTACTGAGAATTTGCTTGTTCTTTTTTTAATATTAATACTAGCATTAATAAATTCCACCCTATGGGTGGTTTTTTGACCCACCATTGGTAGGCTATAGTCACAAAGTGTCTGCTGGAAGACATACGTTATAGATTTTTAAAACAAAAGTGAACATATAATTAGGTTTGTTTTTTAAAAGTCAAAAAAAATCGATGTGGTAGAAAGATGCTAAATTTGCAAATCCAATATGACCACAAATTTTAAAACCATTCACATTCATTTGGTCATAGCTTTTTTCCAAGATAATATTTATGATAACTTTAAAGGCTTAAAATGTACTTGTGATTATGACTGATGATATGTTTAGATCAGTTTTATCCACCATGGCATAAACAGAGGAGGAGAAAACAGGGAGGAAGGAGAGGCTTCAGCCCCCAAAATTTATCACAGGGGGTTTGAGCCACCTCCCCCCCCCCCCCCCCCCCGTCCTCAGAGCACTTTTTTTTTTTCTAGAATGCTTTACATTGACATCAATGCTGTACATGGAAAATCCTTAGTTAGTATAGAAAATAGTATACACTTTTAGTTACAGATGCACAAATATCCATTCATTCATACAAAGAGAATTACACAAATAATAAACTTATAGCTATACAGCTTTGAAGAAAATCATGTTTGGTAATGTTGCAGCTGCAACATGTTTGTTATTCATTGAAGGCATCAATACATTCTTGGTTTTCAATCATTGCTGATGAAGCATTAGATGTAATCAACAGCAATCAACAGTGAACAGTTAAATTCGTCCATCTACTGGGTTAATTGAAATTAGAGTATCAAATGGATTCTGTTGGTTTGCTTAAGCTTCCTGACACAAGGCAACCTCCAAGCATCATTATGTCAAGGACAGGTTTATGATGAGGCTACAAATAGGACGAGATGATGATCTGAACTGGCAGTAAGAATTTAGAAAGATAATTCTGTTACAATAGCTGTGCATTCTTGAGCACATTCACTTAATCTTTGCTTTAAGATATTGGAAGCAGCTTCCATATATTCAGGATGCTCTTGAAATAGTTAAAGAAATTGGTAGGCTAATTTTTTTCCCTCCAAAATATTGCATCTTTTTTCAATCAAGTAGCAAGAGGTTGGTAGAGGTGTAACTAACTGGAATCATTATGTCCCACCAGATGGACTCCAAGAATTGTTGCCATGGAAGATAATCTTTTAGAGGCTTTGGAATGATAAATAGATTATTGGAGAAGTTTATCACCTTGTTTGGATAGACAAGCCACCTTTATTTTAGTGCAGTCGAGCAAAATTTCCCTCTATTACAAACAAGAAAACAACCACAAAAAAAACAATATGGTTTTAGCAGATGCTCTCTCTACTGTTGATGCTGCCAAACAATTTTACAAAATAATATGGTATGAAAATAATTTCAACAGATATTATAAGACTATAACCACTGTTGAGGAGCACAATACTGACCTTCCAAAATTGCATCATTACCAAAAATTTCATATCAAAAATGGGAATACTTCCCGGCAATTTTACTTAAAGCATGTGTTCTACTCCATTGTGAGCTAAAAGGTTGATTTAATTAGCACATTCCCTCTGTCCTTGCGATTGAAAAACACCCTGATAAATGCAGCAAATAGTCATGAATAGAAGAGTTGAATAAATCCTGCTACGAAAATGTTGATATGCTAGCATTAGCAAAATACCTCCAACTTTGTAAAATGTAATCTAGCAGTGTAACTTTGAAATAAAGAAAATAAATCCAATAAAAAAGATTCTGCCTAGCAATGAAAACATTTTTTGAACAAATGCTATCAACCATACACCAGCTCTCTCATCTATATTTAACAATCCTAGTTACCTCCGCAGCATCAAAAATAGGTCCTTTTCTGGGAAAAAGTGTTCTAGCTTCTATGCACTCTACAATGACAGAGATGAAACTTAATTATTGAGTGTTTCTATAAGGATTTTACAGACACTTTTTGATTTTATATTTAGTTTTGATGGTATAAATTTTTTTTTATCATTGATGAGAGGGAAGGGTTTTTAAACAGTTATAGCTTGTAAATTTTCCTTTTTTTATTGCATTACTCTATATTAAGCAAACTTATTCCAACTTAAAGTGATTCTCCACCTTTTAAGCTTTGATAAATATTGATCCTCAAAAAAACAACATTAACTCCAGCCCCCCCCCCCCCCCCTCCCCCCCCCACTTTAAATGTGCTGTCTCTTCCCTTGATATTGTTCTAATTATTGTATTGATTCATGTTTGGGAAAGTACTTAGTAACTGTCATTGTATTATGTGCATACGGCTCACTGTGGTGATAGTAAATAGTTCTTAGTGTGACTCATTTTCACTTTATTGAGGTGTACTTATCTCTGTATCACAAATATATGCCCATGTTTGCTTGACAAGGTGTTCAACCCTCCTGAAATTGTAAGAAGACAATTTTCAGTGTTGGCCTTTTCATTAAGTGGGAGGGATCTCTCTTATACGAAGGAATATTGTTCTTGAGGATGTGTTCATCTTCACTATATTGAATGATTCAAATCTGTCTATGTTCCTATGTCAAAGGAATCATTTTTTTTAGGATGTACCATGTGGGCCTTGCCAAGATTTGATAAGGTGGAGGAAGAGGGGGCAGGGGGGGGGGGCTTTCTGGGCAAATGCGCTAAGACAACATAGTTGAGAGCCATGAGAGAAAAACCTTTAGATATGTTCAATTAGAAAAGGTATTTTCACTCATTTTGACACTATTGAAAAATATAGTTATCAATGTCATCCATTCGAGATGCAATTTTAAAAAATTAACATGAAACATAAGCACAATTTAAAATACTCCATGATAGACTAATATTCCCTCATCAAGTTCACAAAAATAATTTGTATTCCTGAGCAATCGTTTCAATCAAGCTGGGAATTTCTTTGATAATATCATAAGGATGGATTATAGTAAATTTTACATGCAGGATTGGACACCTATATCTGCATCAAGTGATATATATTTCTAGTTTATATTCATGTACGGAGAAATGTGTTGTTTTTTCCAGGCAATGCATTTGCCTATACTGATAATGTATACTGTCTGTTAAACAACAAAGAAAAATAAATTGGTAGTACAGAAACAACAATAAACAACGCACTATATCTGTAACATTGTCAAATTAAATTCTATCACAAAAATGTTTCTATGGCAGAAAAGTAAAAGATATAAATTTAGCTGGTTTTCTGTCATAGAATTCCTCCTAGGCGACTTAATGAACCCCAATGAAAAATTTACAAGCTCTACTGTGGCAGATATTACTTAAAGAAGCAAGAGTTCCTTCTTAATTAGTGTAATAATGGCTTAGTAGCCTTTCCAACCTGTATTACATATATTGTTTAGTGCATATTTAGACACCATTTAGCTGATATTTTCTTTCTCATGTCTCATAAAATAGAGCAGCAACAACCAAGTAACAGATCTGGCCACATTCAAGCCATCATCTGGCACCTGTATTCTCTGATTTATGCAGCATATACTGACTGTCATAGAATGGCTTACCTAAATGAAGCCTCTGTAGTCGTTGCTCTGAACCTCCACACCATCAAGTGTACTTCCCCTGTTACGTTGATATCTTTTTGCGCATGCATACCTTAAACCACTTTTAGTGAAGTTAATAGGCTGAAGCATGCACTATGTCACTTTTGTAATTAACCATTGATTTCTGGGACTCAAGTGAACGTAAAAAAGAGATTTGCGGATGTACCCAGCTTTGTCTGGATAAAAGATATTGAATTTGGAACCTGGACTATCCGCTTGGTAGACCTGTACTTTAATAACCTCTTCACTTAAGTTTTTAAGGCTTTTTATAGAAATTTGAATTCCTTTCATCGTCACCAGGGTCACATTTTCTGTTGAGTTGTTTCTTAGCTCATGTTTAAGTAAAAGTCAAATCCCAATCTCATGCCAACTTTCAGAAAAATTTGTCATATATTTAGCCAAGAAGATGTACAGACAGACAGACAGACAGACAGACAGACAGACAGACAGACAGACAGACAGACAGACAGACAGACAGACAGACAGACAGACAGACAGACAGACAGACAGACAGACAGACAGACAGACAGACAGACAGACAGACAGACAGACAGACAGACAGACAGACAGACAGACAGACAGACAGACAGACAGACAGACAGACAGACAGACAGACAGACAGACAGACAGACAGACAGACAGACAGACAGACAGACAGACAGACAGACAGACAGACAGACAGACAGACAGACAGACAGACAGACAGACAGACAGACAGACAGACAGACAGACAGACAGACAGATGCGATATTATGAAGGAAAAAAAATATAAGCTTATTTATTTCTTTAATTATTTCAAGAGCATCCTGAATACATGGAAGCTGTCTTCCAATATCTCAAAGCAAAGATTAAGTGAATGTGCACAAGAATGCACAGCTACTGTAACAGAATTATCTTTTCAAAATCTTGCTGCCACACCAGTCTTTTTCTTGTCATATTTGCAGCCTTATCATAGGCCTGTCTTTGACATAATAATGCTGGAAGGTTTCTCTTGTGTCAGGAAGCTTAAGCAAACCAACAGAATCGATTTGACACTCTAATTTGAATACACCCAATGGACAGACAAATTGAACTGTTCACTGTTGATTGCTGTTGATTACATTCCTTGCTTCATCAGCAATAATTAAAAACCAAGAAGGTACTGTTGCCTTCAATGAGTATCATATTGAAGGCAAAAGTACCTTCTTGGTTTTTAATGAGTATCATATTGGGCTGTGTGTGGTGGCTGAGTAGTTATGTTCTTGGACTAACAACCCCAGCACTGACAGGAAAACTTTCCTGTCCTTCAACATCTTCCCACACCAGTCCATCCAGCTCATGTTGACTACCTCCTTGTGGTGAGCACTGGAAAACTGACACATAGTCAGGCTAAAGTCAACAAATCGAGAAGAAATTCTCATACAAAAGAAGTATCATATTGCAGCTGCAAAGTTACCAAACTTGTTTTGCTTCTGAAAGCTGTATGGCTATAACTAACTGTATTGCTAGTGGGATTCTCAATGAATGTATATTTGTGCATCTGTAACTAAAAGTGTACACTATTTTCTATACTAACCAGAGATTTTCCTAATAATTGATCTTGGACACCAATAATACATGTGATGTACAGCATTGGTGCTAATGTAAAGCATTTGAAAAAAATAAGTGCTTTGAGTTAGGGGGCCCAGCCCCCCTGTGATGAATTTGGGGGCCCCCTGTTTTCTCCTCCCCTGAATATGCTATGCATCCATGCATAATGTTCCTTGATTCTTTGATAGTCTTCATTTCTATATAAACGTTCTTATCAATTCATCATAATCATAAGATTAAACAACAAATTAATAATGAATATACACAAAAATAAAAATTACTCACTATGAGATTCATATATGGCTGAGTAGCTTTAAAAGTTGTCCCCCATCCACAATAAATCTTTGTCATTAGAACAAAGTGCTAACTGCATAGTTGATGTCTTTCTTTTCTTGCTCTTCCTGAACAACTTCATAAATTGAGCACCTAGCTAACATTCCCAGGAAGATTGACATGAATAGCAGAATATTACTTTCAGACCTCCACCTTGCACTGAGAGGTAAATGAAGGGAATCGATGTCCTCCTCTGACTCCAAATCCAGCCTAGACTGAGTAGAATCCATGCATGCGCTACAATTGGCAACAAACTGGAAGAGCAAGACTTCATTTTACTCTTTTTTATTTAAAGTTTACAGTAAAAATAGAAAACTTGTGTCTGCATTCCAATTGGTCACTTAATGCAGGGTGGAATGTTGTGTACATGTTTATGGGATATACAGCTGAGTTTGCCGTGGAACTGTTAACTTCTTCAGTAATACTGCCAAAAGAACGTCTGCAACAGCATGAGTCTATTGGTCCTTGAAATCTGGAAATCTATTGAGTATTTGCGGAGTTATTGCAATTTTCCTATTGCTCAAGTCAACACAAATGGACTTTAGTACATGTGTATTTGTGTAATTTTCTTTTTAATTGTTAAATTAATGCTGTCTAACATATTTAAAAAAATTAGTTTACCCTAAAAAAATTTTTTTTATATATAAGAAGGTACGAATTGAATACAAACATGCCACTATTTACATGAGAAGAATGTCTCCAATTATCATATAATATGGACCACAATCATCACCACAGTTATTTTTAGGTAAGGTACCTGAACGAGGGAACCCAAGTTGATGACAAACAACTCCAGCATCTATGTCGCCCCAGAGATCATCACACACTGTCCCCCATGAACCATCATAGCAGATCTCTACTCGTCCTGATCTTGAATTAGATCCATTCACCAACCTCACATCACCTGCAGTGCAAACTGGAGCAGAAGATTTGGATTTTATATAAATATAAGCAATAGGTCACAAATTACATGCATTCTGTTACTTTCAAGTAGGCTAGCTACATATTCTTAGCCAAATATTTGGAATTTTTTAACAGAGGAATAGATCAAATGTTTTTTACAGTGCATAACAATAATATGCCATATAGTTATTTCAGTAAAGACCAGAAATTTGAAGAACTGGCTTGAAGGCAACCCACAGCATGTACATAATATGTCTTATTAGCTTCAATGCCATGACTACTAATACAGGAACTTAAACTTTCAAGCTCTCTGATATCTAAACAAGCTAATGTATCAGTTAAAAAGCTAACCTAGCTACATGACTAAACAAGAGATATTAGCTATTGAATTATATTCTTAAGGAATTACAAAGATAATCAGAGATTACTAGGAATAGGTATCCACAGGAAAGGGTCAGGTTCACAAATGCTTTTCCATGGAATGGTGTCTCACGAATGACCTAACCAACCATCTAACAATTTAACATAACAACAGTACCAGTTCAAATTTTGGACGATATGAACCAACATTGACTAAATGTAATCATCTGACCGATTGTTTGTTGTACTTTTTATTTAAAAATTATTACTTCCCAGCTTGCTCACAAAAAAAAATAAAAAAATAATCTTCAGTTCTGTATTGGAAACAATTTTTGTTGGTGCCAAACATGAATAAAATAAAGACAACTTTTAAACAATTCTTTTGTTTGATTAATCTAAATACACCACCAAAAAATTAAAAAAATTTAATTTTCAGTTCTGGAATGGATGTATACTTATGTTTGAATTGAGGAGCTTTAAAGATAAGTCACAGCTCCATCTCTAATCTTCCACCTCACCACATTAAAATAGTAGAATATTGGTATGAGCAATTGAATGCAAGTAAATCAATTAGTCAACGTGACAAATGTGTAATCCATTGATTGATAATGTTATGCTTCAGTTCACTGTATGAAATGATAAATCTCACTCTATTGAACTAATTGCATTGCTACTTGATTTCACAAAAGATCAACTAACATTCATGACTCAGTACAGTGGTTACAGGGTTGTGACAGACCTTGATCCCTTGGTGAAAAAAGAGATTTTGATTCAAAAGTAAGTGTGATAAAATATGTCTGATGCTTTTAGGAAAATATTTTCTTGATGCCAAAAATGAGCAAAATAAACTCAACTTGTAAACAATTCCTTGGGTTCATTAATCTAAACACACATTGGGCATTGTGGAGTTTTAAAGAAAATTACCAACTCAATGAATCAGCCTTCTAAAGAGAAGTAAGTAGAATTTTGAGATTGCATATTCAGTCAGGATAATTTGACTGAATATAAATATATACTTACCCCAATTGGAAGGATTGTAAGTTTCCTTGCAAGGAAATGCAGAAATGTTACCGTGAAATATAAATCCTCCACCACCCATCACAATTACTGGGTGGAGCATGGACAACTAACATTCGTAATCCAATTTATACTTGAAATTAGTGTCACCTGGGTATGGCCTAAATATGTCTATGTGGCCACAGCCATTTCTGTTCATTTAGGTAACAAAAAAAAACACCCAAATATGGTACTTTAGTTGTGTTCACTTCATTGCCAAACCCAATATGAAATATAATCCACTCTTTGGAGTAGACACATCCTACACCAGACTGGCAGTGGTGTTTTTTTTTAAGGTAAAGAAAGGATTTTCAAAAATATGGATTTCAAATCAGTAAATTGAGATTCCATGAATGGGGTACTTACTCTAGTAAATACAGTTCATAGCTTCAACAAAGTGCTCAAATTTTTAGGAGTGGTGGGAGTAAAACTCTGCAGTAGGGCTTTCTTTATTTTTCCTCCAACCACCAAACTGCATCATGGTATCATGACAGAGTGGTACGACCACAATTATGTAAAGTTGTAAACACATCCAAGTGAGGTCAGAAGTAAAGGTGCCAAGAATCCCTTCCCTCTCTTTTCCTTCTTCTTTTTGAACCCCATAGGCCCAAGCAGCTGGAAGGAGATATCAAACATTGCTAGTTAGAATACTTCAGTATAGTTAGTATACACATGTTCACAGTCAAAATGACAAATGTAAGACTATAATAACTCCATTGAACTCTAGTAACCTTTGACATAAATAATACTATTCTATATCATTCCCAGGGTAAGTCAGATGAAGTTTCAGCTAAAGTAGTATGATAGGCATGCTGGCTATAAAAGCCTGCCCATATATGTATATGACCAGGGTTGGATCCAGGATTTCAGAAAGGGTAATTCTTTTATTCATTAACCAAAACAACACCCATTTTGTCAAAAGGCACACCCTTCACAAACTCCCAATAACAAAGTAACAAAAAAAAGAGAAAAAAAGACTAGCTAATTATTGGTAAGCTTATAAAAAAAATTATGGTTTTAGTCCATCCTAGTATACAGCTAACATTCCTCTAGGATGTTGAATTGCAATCAAGTGTAGCAGTGAATCCATATCAATTGGTTTGTCTCTTCAGATCATCATCATGGTTAGACCAGACAATTGTTCTTCTGATATTGTTGAATGGAGGTAGTTATTTAGAAGCTTGATTGGGCTGTTTGAGCATTAATTTTCATAAATAGTAACAGGAAGTGCACAAGCTATAGTAAGTAGCACCCTTATGTCATGGAAACTATTCTCATCACAAGCAGGCAATGCTTCTTGCAACAATTTCACTCTATCTTCCTTGGAATATCAGCCCATTTATTTTTTCATCTTCAATACCCAGTAGTTAGTAATGGTGCTGGTGGAAGATCTGTTCTGCATGTTTGAGAGAGCTCTTTAATAGAATCAGGATAAAAACCAGGTAAGAAAAAATAGAAGGGGTTACTGCTAACAAGCGCATAATTTTTTTCCACAAAATCTGGTTTGAAATTGAAAAGTAATATGGTGTAACAAAGGTATCATCGATGATCAATTGCAGTAATCTCATATGTTTTAAGAGGATTTGATTAGCGTACTTGTCTTCCAACTACCCATGGCATAGAAAAAGGATGTATACCATAAGATTCACTTAATTCAACTACCTCTTTAAACAAAGTATGAAATTCCACGTCAATATTAATTCTGAGCAATTCAAACTCATTTTGAACAATATATGCACTAATGGTATCCAGTGCTTGATGCTGTAGTTTCACTGTAACATTGTAAAGTCTCATGGCTACTGGAAGAGCAATAAAAAAATTAAAGGAAGACACTTGATATAAAAATTTTAAAAACCCAGTTTCTTTCTGATGTGTTTCAGAATTCCAATTCTAAGTACCATAGTCTTTTTTACTCATAGCATACCTTCAAACGTTATAAATATGAACTGGTGTAGCTCAAGAAAAGTTGAAAAGGAATCAATACGTTCAACCCATCTTGTTTTACACGAATCTATAACTTGCTTTTTTACTACCTTCTGCATGATGACTAATTATGGCTTCCAACAAATGTTGTCGCTTTGGGGAGTAATTGGAAAAAATGGCAATGTCAGAAACTACACCACTTGCATTGCGAACATCGGGGATGCTACAGGCCTTAACTAAGCATAAGTTTAACTGGTGTGCTTGACAATGGGTGTAATAAGTTAATGGCATGCTTTCTAATACGACTTTGAATCCTACAATGAGAAGAATTGGAATATCCCATGACTTAAGGTGTGCTAAAATTGCATTATCCAAACTTCCTCCTGTAATTCATTCCACTTCAATGAAGTCTAAAGATTCCTTCTAATAACAGAATGCTCATCGACAAACCTTATCGCTAAAGACAACTGTTCCTTATTGATACAGTCTGTGACCTCATCACCGAAAATGGACTAGTATTTAGCCTTTTCAATATCTGTAATTAAATTTTTTTCTCAAGTAATCACCTATAAAATCAATTTGTTAAATTTGAATGATCTTGGATAGGTAAGTGGTGCATTTTTTAGATGCGATGCTAGAGTGCTATCAGTTTGTGCACAAAACTTCACAATTTCAAATACAATTTTCCATTATTGCCACTCTCACTCTGATACTGAGAGTCATCTCGATGTCCGCGTAATGCTAGACCTTGGCGTCAACAAAACAACACACATTCCATGAGAGATTTAATTACGTTAATATTATTTTTATATAGTTCATCCTGACTTTTAATAAGCATATTAGCAATACTAGCTGAAGGATTCACGGTAACTTTTATATAGATTTCAATTTTGCTATGGCATCTTGATGATATCTAGTCACATCATGCCGTTCAAACACTGATGATTTCAATGTCCAGAAACAAAAAGGTAAGTTCATTATTATACCTAACTTTTGCTTATTTACTTTACCAGAAGCAGGACCAAGTAATGTATATTCTTTGCACAAAAAACAACTACTCCATCTTCAGACTTGCTATAGAAGGGGCAGGGATATGCCTTAATCCATTTTGGTTGGAATTTACTATTGCTGCCATTCATATAGATACTAGGAAAATTAAACTTTTCTTCCACTTTTGTATTTTTATACTTAATTTATGATGACCGGTAAATTAATTGGATTAAAACCATTTTTAATCTGTAATCCTATGTCATTTGAATAGGCAGCAGTAGAGCTACAACTTGCATACATCAGAGACTCAGTGTTAAGCACTGTAGAAGGCTGGGATTCATAATCACCTGGACAAGGCAGAGCATCTAAAGAAGGTGACTCCTCAATGATATACTGGGCATTTCCTACAATTACCTCAACAGCTAAATAAAGTAAAACACACAGCATTGATGAAACCCATTAATTTTATTATTTCATAATGACAGTTTAATAGCTATAGCTAGACTACATCTTACCTTTTTCTGAATTTTGACTACAAGACATTTTGTCTTTTTACCCAGGAACCAAGACTACCTTGTCCAACTAATTTCCTTTATACCATTCTTGAAAAAATTATAAAAATCACTCATTAGATTAACTTGCAATTTCAGCTGCTCCTCATTATCCTATCTTAAAACACTAGAAATTGGGTAAACTCCTAAAGATGGCAAGTAGCATGCCTTCCTTCATGGTATAAAACTTAAAGGCCTAAAGTAGATAGACTAACACAATATGCCCCCAGAAGATGCAGAACCAGCTGCTAAAAACAAAGAACTTCCATCAATGGTAACTTAAGCACCTAGTTATAACGTAACACAGGTTGATGCTCCTGCAGGAATTTATGAAATGATTACTCCTCACACCTAGTCACTCCCATCTACTGGGCATACCTCTTCCCTTCCCCAGCTGCAAATTAAATGACTGAGAGCCATAACATCACCACGTACTATGCTACTGCACTTTTGGTGTTTTAAAAATTAAATTTATAAAAGTTATTTAAACAAGATAGGGAGTGAGAATGGAGAAGAAGATGAAAATTATTCATGATTTTTTTAAAAAGGTGACTCTCACAGGATATGGCTGGAAAAAAATTAGGATTGTGGTGAATCAGTCGCTGCTAAAGACAACTCACTGCCGTGGCTGGAATCTCAAGACACCTATGCAACGCATATTTCCTGTGAAAAGATGGGAAATGCTACAGCTAGTGTGATAAAAATTTACTTCATCAAATTATGATTACATATTTTATTTGCAATAAAATCTAGCCTTTCTGTTAATTTAAATGCACACAAATAATATATATCCATGCATAAGAATATGAAGGCATGCAAAGTTCAGGCCAAATACCCACAAACACTGGGGAACATATGGAATGTTCCCAGATATTGCTGTTTCTGAGTAATGGGCAGTACCTGGTACCAAACTGGCCAGATAAGGGAGTTTTGTGTGAACATACGAAGAAAACTGTGGATAGATCATCATAAGAATGATTTATTTACCAGGTGGCAAGCAGCGCACTCCAGCATCTTCTCCATGATAACAGTCGTGAAATGGAGTATGAAAACAGTCAATGAGCCTTGTTTCACTTCCACTGCAGGCAACGTTATCCATATGAATTGATCCAGTGCCCACCCCAAATGCCGCACTGAATAAAGGAGTGCTTCCTACAAAGAAATACAAATATTATAAATACACAAAAAATGAAATACATACCTAAAATGCAAGTACTAAAATTATGATCACACTAATTTATGTTTTTTATATTTTATATATATATATATATATATATATATATATATATATTTGCATCAGAGAAAATTTCATTCTAATTTTTTCCTTCTGACATTTCCCCATACCTAATTTGATACAATTTCCCTTAATGACATCCATATTATTGCAGAGAATTTTCAATGACTTCATGATAATGTAGGGACAGTTTTAATATTCAAGGTAGGGGGGAGTTGTGGGTAAAAGGGGGTGATGGATATCTGGGCAACATTTATAAGGAAAAAGGGGGACTCCCCCAATTTCTTTTATAAAAATGTAATAATTATGCAAAATTAGTTTTATATACATGTACATAAACATTTGAATAAATAGATAAATGGTAAAATCTGTCAAAGTCTGCAGCTAGGAATGCCGCAGCCTGCTAATTATAATGAGAATTTTATAATTTTTTTTCAATTGTGTAAGTTTTCTTGTGAATTTTTAAAAGTTAAATTGTGGGAAAAAGTCACTAAATTTCAACAAAAGTAAGTCACTGGGGGAAAAAATAACTAATTTTTTCAATAAAAATCATAAAAAGATGATAACCCACGAAGGAATAAGTGCTCATGCCTGCTGGATGTTGAGAGATAATACACTTTGACGAGTTAGTTAAACATTTTGCAGATCGAAGATGTAGAAAGAAAGTGTAACAACAAATATCCTTTAAAAGATTTTCTCTTGAGGAACATCACACAACTGAGATATTATCAAGCAAGCACTAAAGCCTTCCTACAATAAGTTTTGGAAACTCTGTCCAGTAGTTGGAACCTGCCAGATTCCTTATGTGGCCAAAGTTGGAGTCCAGCATGCAACAGCTTGACCAGCAGGAGGTACTTGATGTCATACGGCTTTTCCCTGTAATTCTCCAGCACATAGTTCAGCACAAGCTTCAACCCCTGGCTTTAGCTGATTAACACATTATCACAATGAAGTTATAAGTTTATACAATGCTAAAAAAATATTTATGATGGGTAGGTTAGCTTCAGTATTTGGTGAAATAAATATATCAATACTAATCCAAAGTTGTACATAATTTTTACAATGATTCATAAACTAGAGAAAATGGAATCAATACAGCACTGCTTGTGACAATATATATATAAACTAATAAATAAAGTAATAAAAAATATATATGCAGAAATATATATAACAACAACAATAAATCAATGGAAAGGCTGGGCCCTTTTGGGCAGTGTTGAGTAATTTGTTATAGCAAATAAGCAATTTTTTCTATACGTGTTAAAGGGATGGTGACATGCAAAATATTAAGAGGAAAAAATTTTTTGGTTGTTGAAATAAGTTCCTTGGGCACTCCTAAATCATACGAAATTTTTTGGAATTTCTTTAATCCCATTCTTCATGATGGAAATAGGCTTTGTTTCACTGCAATATGCATCCTGTAAAATTGTGGTCAAATTTAGTCATGCCACTCATGGTATTAGAGTAGGATCATGTTATAGCAATGCCCAGCATGGATAGTGTATTTTCTATTACTTCTGATGAAAGTTTTGGTATCCTCAGCCCATCCTTCTCAATTTTCTCAGTTAAGGAACAGGTAAAAGATAAGGATCTGAAGAAATTGTTGAAGCTTGCCTTTTTTGAACCTCAAGCTAAAGAGTCATTAATAGGGTCACTTGCAGCTAGCACTGATGGTGATGATGACTCACTAAGTGGAGGAAGATTGGGAAACACAGACTGGTAGATATAATTTGTATTAATAAATTGGCTGCGTAATATGTTTTGTACATAGGTGCCAGAGTGGGCACTGTGAACAAATCAGCAACAGCAGGGAGTGTCTTTTAAGCAAGGTAAGAGTAGCATCAGGCTTTAACCTCCTTCTCATGCTTATGTCAAAGCTGCTAGCAAAAGCAGAATCAGCTTTAAAGTAGTCTGCAGTGAAAATGTTCACTATTGAGTGATGATTTAGCAGTAGCTTCCACTTAGCTCTGGGACCTAGCACATGCCTTGTTCGCTCCTTATGGAGAGTGGGAGTTTCTTGGGAATTTGAACAACCTGATTTGGCCACTAGGCTGGTTAGACCAGCCAACAGCAACATACTAATTTATTATCTTCACTGTACAACTTATCAGCCAGGATCCTACTCTAAAATCCTGGATCCACCCCTGCATAGTGATGAAAAGTTGTCTTATGTGATATTAAAAAGAAAAAAAAAGAAAAAAAAATTAATTTTTCAATGGGTAGGCATGTAGACACAACCAGGTGCAATCCTCTATACTACATCATGCTTCTAAAAGATTGTCACATACTCAGTTCATTGTCACTATTGGGCTGAAGACTGACAGTCTATTTAAGGGAGCCAGTTCTGAAATCAGTAGTTCAGTACACTGCTTAAAAGAAATGGTTAAGCCAAACAAGTCAACCTGTAAACTAAAAACCTAAAAAAAAAGGAGAGATAAATAATCAAGTGAAAACCTGAAAGCTCAGGACCTGTCAACTCCAAACTGAAAATGTGTCTACCATCGACTGGAGCTAATATTGAAACCTACACACCAACTTGCAGTCAATCATGCCTAACCATACACAGGTGACTTCTACAGCATCATGATCCCTTCCAAATAAAGAGTGTTTCTTTAACAGTGGTAAAGGGGCTTATGATGCCTATGATTGTGATAATCGAAAGCACTCAGAAAGCACTCAGAAAGCACTAAGAAAGCACTCAGAAAGCACTCAGAAAGCACTCAGAAAGCACTCTGCATAGGAACACAAACAATCCATGTGTTTCTTCTATCGGAATCATTAAATTCTGGCCAACAACGAATATATCTGCTAGTCTATTATAAAATGGAATTGGTATATCTATCCATAATGCTCAGAATATTGACAAATTATGAAGGTGCTTCTGGATGCTGCAGATAGATGAAATTAAACATGAGGATAGTAGTAGTCAAGTGGCAAAATTATGCCCATTTCTTAGAATTTTTGCTGTAAATTTAAATGGAGTAATCAGCATAGTGTAATTTTGATGAAATTTTGTGTCAAGATCACTGCATCCATTTAGTTTTAAGTTGTTTTTTTTTAGTGATCCTGAAGCCCCCACATCCCCTGGGGTTCTAACATTGCCCTAATTACTCCCTGGGTCAAGTTGTGTATGCATGTAAAGTTTAAGATCTCTAGGTCCAATAGTTAGGCTATGCATAGCCACATAGGTAGGTACATGAGTACAACTGTGAGTTAAGCTTAATACAGTGACTAAACTCACTCAGACTAAACTCACTGAGTGAGTTTAGCTTAATGCCATTAGTTCATCAAAGGTGAGCTCATAAAAGCTCACTGCTTATTATAAAAAAAAAAAAACAACAAAAATCTTACATTATATTAATTTTGATATGCATGAAATAGTCAAAGAGGTGAATGACCAATTCTTAGATGCTCTTTAGAATGAAACCATTCTCAAGAATTTTCTGCATTAATGTCCACATATGTGAATGTACAGAGCTAAGCCACATAATCCCTTTAGTTGTTGTAGAGTGACTGCAATCAATTAACATAAAAAGGAATGATCATTTACAGTCCACTGCTCCAATAAGTAATGTTAAGATGAACTCCATGATTTCATATATATATTTGGGGGGGGGGGGGGGGGGGGGGGGAGGGGACCTTTGCATGCAATTTTTAATGAACTGAAAGATCAAGGTCTACTACATATTTTGCAGTAGATTGTGTGCAATCCATGTTAAAAAATTAAGCTTGGCTCTGCATGTATAAACTGGCTAATAGCATCTAAATACCTATATATAAGAATCTTACCCTCACAAGTGAATCAAGAAAAGTTACCTTCTCTGACTGTGGTGAAGAATAGTAGTCAAGATCTTCAGAATAACTACCATTCATTGTAAAGCTTGGTATCTAACTACTGATGAATTATAAGAGGCTGCTCTCCAGACCACTGAGACAAGTACCTCACTGCCTCTATTCTGGCTAACCTACAGATCATGTTTGATATTTACATTGGCCTGGCAATATTGGACGCACTGCTCTAGTGCAACATAAAAGTTATAAAAAAAAGAGCTACAAATCCTTGAATGGCAATTAGCTAACTCCAATTCTGTATAATCATGAGTGTGCACACAAAGACAGGTTGCTTAATTGAGATAATTTTCTTGAACTAACTTGGGACTTTCACATTCAGTTTCATATGTTTAAATAATTGAAAATCCTTGCTAGTTTCATAATGTATTTTATGTACTTACTTTCAGTTTGGTACTGCAGCTGTCTGCACACTACTTGGGAATCCAAGATGTCCCAAGCATCATCACACACAGTACCCCACACATTGCTTCGACATACTTCAACCCGACCTTCATACTGTGTTGTCCCTCCAACAAGACGAAGTGCTCCAAAACTTGTGCATACACTAAAGAAATCACCATTTTAATAGACAAGCAACAGATACAGAAGGCTTGTTATGTGAAAGTTTTTTTTCATGATATTAGCTATGATCATTCTTTTACTGTGTGGTATCCAATAATAAATTAGATCATCCTACATAATTTAAACAAGAAATGTAGCAACTGTTAGACCAGGACGTTGCTAGTAGCTACTATTTATATAAATATAAGTGCAAAGTTATATGCACAAAATACACTACACATTATTAGCATATTTCCTAATTCAATAGTAGATGCTAGCTATAGCTAGATTACAATGGCTACTTAGCTAGGGGTTGAGGTGGGAATGTATTCAGTAAAAAAAAATAATAAATACATAAAACAAAAAAGCTCAGCAACGATTGATAAGTTCTTCTAATAGTTAGCTAGCTGTCTAACTCACTTACTCTTGAGATAAACATTCTTTTATCAGAAGTGACACAATAAAAGAAATGAAAATCTGGAAGTGCAGCGTCATTTTTCAAAAGTAGCTATCCAACACCCAGAATCAGTGCAACACCGAGCTCACCAGGTAGTGTTACCTCTTTAGGCAGGGCAAAATTTAAAAAAAAATCATGGTTTCTCAGCCCACATCAACTTTTTGTACCCCCCCCCCCCTTTCAATCAAAAAATTTTATTACGTAACCAGGTTAGTTCCGCTATTTCTCAGTGGCAATTGTAATATTCTGTTGTTGAAATGTCAAAGAATTGGGGGAAAAAATACCCAGAACACACAATGACACTCTAAAAAGAAAGAAAAAAAGAAAAAAAATATGCCGCTTCACCGCACCAATGTTTTGAAAAATGAGCCTGAGAAACTAAAGATTCAATTTGTCCGGTGTCAGAGGTGTGAGTTACTCTTCAATCACTGACGCCTAGGCATGAGTAAACCCCCCTCCCAGGTTTCAATTACACCCCTGATGGAGCAAAAAAAAAATGAAAAAGGAAATGAAAAAAGGTAAGAAGTTTAAAACAAATGAAAGGAGAAGCAAGACTGGAAATTTCCAGCCAAAAACCCACTCACTGACCATATTTGAACCGTAGCCTCTGCATAACTAGTTTTTGGGCAAAAAGTGAATCGGTTGAGTCGATCAGCCTGTTTGGCTATTTTACGACCACATATGATTCTAAAGATCTATTCTTTGCCACTAAGCTACAATCTATTGGCTATGGGCTACTTTTATTTAATATCCTGTTTCAAATCCACCTTCCTTATCAGTGTTGCCAACTGGTCTTTTTTTCTCTTTTTTTAAAGCCTGATTTGGAAAAAATGTTTTTATATTTTCAAATCTTCTGGCTTACAAAAAAAAATTTCTGATTCCTTTTTATTTTTGTGTGTGCATTATTTCTGACTTTTTTTTCTTCCAATATATCATCTGAAAGCATGCCGAACAAGCAACAATCTAGTATAAAATGACTGGCACAGAGGAAAGGGGAGGGAATTCAGCAATATATATATATATATATTTTTTAATTCCTTCTTTTCTTCCTGTCTGACTAAAACACTAGCAGACTTACATTGAGTTACCATGTATGACCAAGCTCATGTCCAAGGATTAAGCATTTAAGCTATAACTTTTGGTATTTCTAGTATGATACTCCCAGTGGAAGAAGTGTGGCTAGGTGGGTCCCAGCTCATGTTACTCCAAGGGTCACGTATATGATTAATTTTGATCTTTGTCATGTTGTAATAGAAACTCTTACATCTTGGTATCCGCAAACTAGGTATTGAATCAATTGGAATGTCAATGGTAAACCACTACTGCAATACAATCTCTAACTATGAGAACAATTATGGTTGTAGTATATCTTCTAGCAGCTTAATGAGGGGTGCTATGATTTGGAGGAGAAATTGGAGGAAGGAATGAGCCATTCCTAACTCGAGGGAGCCACTGATGCCTGGTCCACAGTGACTGTGGTGATAGGGAAGTGGATAAGTAAAGTTTTGATAAATTACTCCAGAATAATTAAAGAATAGTAAGCAGAAAAAGTATGTAAAGATTTTGCTAGGATGATAGGGTAGTTTTATTTATCCACAGAATCAATAGTCAGTCACAATTTCATATTTGAGAATATTAATTTCATGAAATTTGTGAATGTGCTATTTAATCTTTAAAAAAATTCAAAATTACTATTATTACTTTTTTAATGGTACATTCACAAATTGTATAAGGCTAATATTTTCAAATATGAAGTTAATATTAAAAGCTAAAAAAAAAATTAAAAAAAAAAAGAAAGAAAGAAAGATTAAAAAAAAATAAAGACAAATTTTTAAAGTTGGTCTATTTTTCACTGATCTACTCAAAAAGATTATTATGATCACCCATTAATAAACTCTTTCAAGAGGATTAATGATGAAAATAGAGCCAACACTCACTCACATAAAACTAGTGTCAAAGAATATTCAATATTCTTCTATTCCACCTTCTTATACTAATAGAGCTAGTGGTGTTTATATAATTATTTATTTATATGTGTACAATAAACTGCAAAATGGCTGTAAGGATCCAGTTGAAAATCGGCAGATATGATATTCAGGTAAGTGAAAGTAACCTCGGCTATGTCCCATTTGTCCAAACCCCATTATTCAAGTGTAGTAACTGAAAGAAGCCCAAAAAAGGCTCTTCTCCAACCTATTTCCATCAAAGGTAACGGGCCCCGTAAGGGGGGGGGGGGGTTCGAGAGGTTCGACCGACCCCCCTTTGGGTGGGAAAAAAAAATTTTTTTAATAATAATAATATTTTTCTCTCCGCCAGTACCCATGCGCACACCACCGAGAGTCAGTCAGGGTCCTCCCGCGTTCAGTTTTGAAGTGTATCAGATTATCTGGAGCTCAGCGTGACCGTCTACTGCTATAGTGTGTCACTGTGTAACTGTGAGTCAGCACCTCCTACCCTTTCCCTGAACCTCTCAACTCCCTTGTGTATTAGGTGGGAGCTAGGCTTGCTGGGAGCAAGATAGCTGCTACCTGAAGTGGTGGTTTTTTCAGGTACTTCAAGCTGGAGTGTTCACTTCCAATGCAGGGGTGGCTCAAACTTCAAAATATTGAGGGGGCTCAGTTTACCTAATATAAGAGGGCAAGGGGGGGGGGGTGGCAAGACTTATTCCCTACATACAAGCAATGCAAATACTTAATTTTTAAATGGGGGGGGGGGGAGAGAAACATAAGCAGCCAAGAGGGTAGTTGTGAGCGAGCTATGGCCTAGCTTCAGTCTCAATCCTTATTCTGACAACTAGGCTAGTTACCCCGCTCCCTAGTTAATCACCCGTTCTTATAGTACTAACTAAGGCTACCTACCGTGGTTACTATTAGCCAATGGTAGGTCCACTCGCTGAGTCTCCCTTAAAATAGAATAGGTATCATATACTGGTCAGAGACACTCTGCACCAGCAACAACAATATTCTTCAAATCTTTTCACAATATAATATGCACAATGCCACAATTCACACACTTATAATTTGGAGACTAAACTAATAATAGTTAGCTGTGTCTTTTATATGTTTTCTGGATCTGGCCATTCGGGCCTCTGCCTTGGCGCCTCTGCCTGGCTGTCTAATTGTTCATTAGGTGAGTCCTTGTTGTTTTTTGTAATCACTTCTTTGTGTTCATTCCAAACCGTGTTCTCATAATCAACTTCCTCCACTGGAAACTCATAACCCTCATTCACACAATTAGCTACCTTAACTTTATTAACTTTGTTATTCATTTCTTCTTTCACAGGTTGCCAAGACTGAGACTGAGGCAGAGGCAGAGGCAGAGTCCCTGGGTGGAGTCCAGGTGGCTCTGACAGTAGTCCTGTTGTTTAACACTCCGGATGGTCACCGTCAAAAACTCAACGTCAAACAATAATGCCTCGCAACTGTACGCCCACTCCTAATCAAATGTCCAATGTGAAACAATTATGCCTCACAACTATACGTCCACTCCTAATCATGTCCTGGAGTGCTATTCTGCAGTACTATTCTGCAAGTGGAGTGGTGCTAAACAACAGGATTACCAAGCTCCCCCTGCCCCCTTGTTTTCTCCTCTGAAATTGTCTGGATATCCTTAATGCTCTCTCTCTCTCAGTGGTTTTGTTATAGCTTTAGCTCCAGCAGCAGATGGTAATGGTGGTGCAACTATTAGATGGGGAGTGAAGGATCAAATAAAGATGGCAGAGCTAGCATCTCTCTGACCAATAAAAATGTTCCCACTCCCACATAATAAAATTATACTCAGTAAATAGATAAACGAATATTATTATAGCTTGTTCATTTGTTCTTTGCTTTTAAGTTTTAAAACTTTTTTTTGAATTCAACCAATAATGTTGCAGTAAATGAAGCTCAACATTTTCCTTTTGCTATATACTACTAGTGCTCCTTTTTTCTTTTCTTTTTTTTTTTAATTTTTTTTTTATAATTTTTTTATTAATCCTAAATGATTTCTCTTCAAAGTGGCTTATCAAAAGATTCCCTTCAGTGAGTCGGCAACCATACGTAGTAAAACAGATTAAACATAGTGGTTGTTTGATAACTTGGAAAAATTAAAACTACAAAATGAGGAAAAAACACAGAATCCTTCCTTAATGTGCAACCATGCTGACTGTTGAACTTACTTCAGGTGATTTATAAGCTCAGTCATAGAAATCATTTGTGTGGGTTTGTACTTAAATCCTGTCTTGTAATTGCACCTTGTGGTCTTGTTGTATGGCAGTTTGTAGTAGTCAGGGGCTTTCCTGCCCCCAAGCAAACAAAATATATTTGACTTCTAAGATAACTTTCAGTGAGTAGATAGACAAAATGAAAGGAAAAGACTTTGTGAATACTGATCCTACAAGCGAGTTGTTGATTTAGAAAGTGTATTTTACTGATCATTTAATTCTGTATTTCTTGTTTCAGTTAATTAACTACTAACCAATTCCCATCCAGTAGCAATGTAGAGAGAGCACTGTTGATAGAAACAAAGATTTGGTATATTGTCACCCCACACCTCACCCCTTGGATGTGTAAGAGGATAACCTATCTTTGGATTAGTGCCTTATATGCACATGGTCACATCTGTTTGTAGGTGGACAATATTCATACATGGTTGGAAAGAAAAGCACGAAGGACGCCATGCGTGAATGCTTGCACACACAAACATGCACAACCCAACACACCTCTTCACGTTTATATATAGAGAGATATTAGGAACCAACAAACATTGAACATCAACACAGTTATCCATTGTATAAATAAATCATGTGCTTAGGTCTAGCAATATTTTGTTTGCTGTGTAACTATGTAGCTATGTGTATAAGCTAATATAGTGACATTTATGTCACTGTTGCACCAGGAGGAATCCTGCATAGATCATTAGTTATACTAGCATGCAATCTCTCCCACATCGTTGCTTGCTAGATGTCAAACTTTCCAAGAGTCATAACCACAGAATCCTTTCCATGTAACCATGCTGGCTGTTAACTAACTTGAGAGTTTTATTAGCTCAGTTATAGAACTCCCTTCTGTGGGTTTGTTATTACATCCTAATATATTGTATTTGGATGTCTTGCAATATGGATGGAAGTTTGTGAGTTAGGAGGTGAACTGTCACCAAACAAAAACAGGATACACTATCTCCAAGATCACTTTCAGTGAGTAATTAGCCAAATACTCTTTAATAAAGTATTATTAAAGTGAAAGATACTTAGTTTTGAATACTATTCTTAGAAGTGAGCTGTTGATTTAGAAAGTCTATTTTGCTGACATTTAGATAAGAATTTCTTGTTTCAGTTAACAGCCAACCAAAACTGACTGACAAAGAATTCTTGTGACCACTGAAATTTCCACCCATCCTACACCCTCTCCACCAGATATACACACTTACTTAATACAAAAATAAGAATATATTATATATTGGTAAGGGAATGTATGAAAAAAACAAACATCATTTCAATTTTGCCATGTTTATAAAAACTAGCCAACTATTTGCAAATTCACCTGCTAGGTTGGCAGTGCTGTGGTGTTTGCAGTTCAATTTATGTGACCAGCATCTTACCCCAGGCATTTTGTGTGTGTACATGTGATGTTATACAAAATAATAAACGTGAAGAGGTGTGTTGGGTTGTGTATGTTTGTGTGTGTGTGTAAGCATTCACGCATGGCATCCTTCGTGCTTTTGTTTCCAACCATGTGTGAATATTGTCCACCTACAAACAGATGTGACCATGTCAGGCCCGTAGCCAGGGAGGATTCGAGGGGTTCGGCCAAACCCCCCTTTGGGTGGGGGGAGGGGAGGAGGAAAAAATTAGTAATAATAATAATAATATTTCTCTCCTCCAGTACCCATGTGCACACCACCAAAAGTCAGTCAGTCAGGATCCTCCCATGTTCAGTTTTGAAATGTATCAGATTATCTGGAGCTCTGCATGACCATCTACTGCTGTAGTGTGTCACTGTGTAACTGTGAGTCAGCACCTCCTATTCTTTCCCTAAATCTCTCAACTCCCTTGTGTATTAGATGGGAGCTAGGCTTGCTGGGAGCAAGATGGCTGCTACCAGAAGTGATGGTTTCTCAGGTACTTCAAGCTGGAGTGTTCACTTCCAATGCAGGGGTGGCTCAAGCTTCAAATTATTGAGGGGGCTCAGTTTACCTAATATAAGCAGGCAAGGGGGGGGGGGGGGGGTGGCAAGATTTATTCCCTACATACAAGCAATGCATATATTTAATTTTTAAATGGGAGGGGTGGGGGGAACATAAGCACTACCAAGAGTATTAGTGAGGATATTGATAATCATGAGAATTTGATAAATCAAGTGTGAGGAAAAAAATAGAGCTATATAAATGCACCAAAATGCTCCCTGCGTTCATCTAACACTGCACAAAATTGTCTGGCTAATTCAATAAGATCACAGTTATCTGTCAACTGCTTGTGTGTATAAAGTAGCATATCAATTAGCCATAATGTTTGACCATTGTTTGAGAGACCCAAGAGTATTTAATTTCTTCATTTTTAGACTGAAATGGTTGGTGTCGGTCTGTACAACATATGGACTGGTATTCATTAAAACTACTAGAGCTACCAATTGCCTGGTTTGATGTAGAACATGGAATTTCAGCTATTCTGAAAGTGGGATCACCGATCTCAGATGTTAAATATCCCCATTATCTTTGACTGCCTCAGTTACAGGGTCAATTTCAGGCTGACCTAATCTTCAAGAATTATCTTTGGCTGAACTCTAGCAGTCTGTCTCTTTCCTGATGATCAAGCATCAAGCAAGCTTGCCTGTCTCATTCTCTTAGCCATTTTGGCAAAATAAACTTCCATCTGGTTCTGATTTCAGAGCAAGCTGGCAGAATGCAAGATTATTCATGATAAATACTATTAGTGGTTCACATGCAGTGGTGGTGTTAAGTGTACCTACACACACAGAGACATTTTAGCAGATACCTGCATATGTATGTAGACACAATACCATTTTTAAAACATGCTCACTCTCTCTGTCCCAGTGGCAAGGGGGGAAGAAAGAAGCTACTTCATTCATACATTGACATCATTGTTCAAAAAATTTGTGGGGGGGGTTCTGTCCCCACCTACCAAAAAGTGAGGGGCTCAAGCCGCCCCTGCATAGTCTACCCTCAGCGGTTATGGTGTTGCTGATGTGAACTATGTACCTATGTTCAGTAATTTTGGTTGCATTTGTGTCAGTGATAATCTTAGGTTGAGACCTTCTGCTGGTTATGAAGGTTTAAATCATCATGATGTAGATGGTAATGGTGGTCCTGATATTGGGACATCTGGTTAAACTTAATATGGAGGCAAGGCTTGCTGGGAGAAGAGGGCAACTTCCAGAAGTGATGATCTTTCGAAGTACGTGAAGGCACAATGTCCACTGTCCATTTCTATTGTCATTAGTGACGGTGTTGCTGATGTAAATCATATACCTGTAATTAGTACTGTTGATGGCGGTTGTGAAAATCTTAGCTTGGGATCAGCTGCTAAATATTAGTTGTGCAAGTTGGAACCATCTTGGTGGTAATGGTAGCCCTTACAGTTTATTTAAAGAAAGTTAAGATGTCATCATTTTTTTAAAATTTTTATGCATATTATGCCCACTACTGAAGCAATTGGTATGGTAAATTCTTTGGATAAAGATGAAATCTTAGATTTTTAAAACATTTTGTTTTTTCCGAAACTTTCCCTTTCCCCAAGGAGTATATTGTATAGCTGTTGCTTTCAGGTGAAATGGCTTTAAAATATTCTTGGTTGGTATATAATAAGTTATTGATTGGATGGTAGGTTTTGTATTTTCTTTAGTTTGTTTGTAGAAGATAGGAATAAGTATGGAATTCTTGTCAATACACCTTTTTAAAAATGGGTCAATGTACATAACATAGTAGATAGTCATTCCTCTACTCTGTACCACCTTAATGCAATGGCAGATTCGAAGTACTTTTGTCCAATCTGCTGAAAATCCACAGCACAATGTAGATGTATGCATTAATTCTGCTCTGGCTAGAGCTATTGAGGAAAATAGACAATTCATTGTTCTGCCAGAATGTATTTTATTTTGTGGATGGTAACGCTTGGCACTTAGGGAAGATGGTGGACCTTGATATAATGGTAACCAGGAAGTTATTTTGGCATTAATGAAGGTATTCAATTGGCTAAGCATAACTCTGTCATAAATGCTTGCCTTGAAAGACCAAAGCTAAAGAATACTACATACACATCACCCCACATACAAAATGAAAATAATTTATTCAGGTAAGAACATAATTAAAAATATTTAGTTGATAAAATAAGAATTACAAATCATTTTTATATAATGGTGGATGAAAAAATTTCTTTAAATAAAGAAGTAATTCATATATGTGTGAATTTGTACACCATGACATCAGAGAGGATTTTTTGCAATATGCCAAATTAACTAAAGTTATTGGCTAGGTATAGCTACTTCCGTCCTCGATGGCCGGTACCAATTAGATCTGGGTATCAAATATGTTTGAGGACAGGGATATAATGAAGCATCCAATATGTCCTGTGAGTGGATTGGATTGCTAATTGACTGACCATCCTCTATTTGTAAGATATAAAAAGCTATCTTAATCACAAATTTATTTCTGGCCTGGCAACACCTGGTATTTTCATCCAGTTTTACTGGGGTAAAGATCCTTTTAATTAACTGTTAGTACATATTGTATTGAAACTAAAGAAACAGAATCTTTTATAACTCTACATATAGGTTGATATTTTATGAATACTAGCGAAAAGCCCGCCCTATGGGCAATTATTCAACCCACATAGTCACAAAGTGTCTGCTTTGAAAACATTCTGTAGACTTTTTGAAACAAAAGTGAACATTGATTAGGTCAAACAGTTTTTTTGACTACCATTTTTAACAATTTTAGCCTTACACACTAAGAGGAAGATGTGTGGCCAGATGGGAGCCACCCCTTGTTATTCACAGAGTCAAGTTGTGTCTGTATGCCAAAGTTTTAGGTCTGTAGCTCGATTTTTTTTTTCCCGGCAAAGTACTTTTCTTTCTTTTTTTTTTTAAGTATGGAAAAGGGGTGTGGCCACATAGACATGCTAAAAACATTCCCTGGTGATACTGATTATAATATATATATGGGTTTGTGGTCTAACTTCAATTGTTCAAGCATGAACCCAACGATGCACAGACGGACAGACAAACAGACTATTCATACTTTATAGCATGGATATTACATGTTGATTTATTGCAGCACATGATTTGTTCGCATATTTATCTTTCTAAGTAATAAAAACATCATCACTCTGATTATTCAAAAGGTCCAGTTTAATGCTGAGTTGCCTTTGCGCTGTGACAGAACTCTTCTAGTAAATATTGAAGGAGGTCTGTGTCCACTGTAGTGTGTATGTATGTATGTATGTATGTATGTATGTATGTATGTATGTATGTATGTATGTATGTATGTATACTAAAAGCATATACCTGGTGTTGCCTGGCCAATGACTACATGATACATTATAGAAGCCACTCAAATTTCAGACTGGCAAGTCCTTTTAATAGCTTTTGGCATACAAAAAAAAACAACTTCATGTGGGTGTGGCTACCCTCAAACCACATCCACTGACACACCACATGTGGTTAATAACACTCACTTAGTTACTTGCAGACCACATGCCAAATTTTTGCCCACTGGGACCTTTAATTAGCTTTTGGTTGCTAAAACAACATCCTGTGGGTATGGCCATTATCAAACTAAACCAGTGACATACCCATGAGTAGATAATGCTTACCAGTACTCAGGATCACATGCCAATTTTCAGCCTGATTGGTCATTTAATTAGCTTTTGGTAGCAAAAATGACTACCTGTAGGTGTGTCTATGACAAAACCACACCTATTACCACACCCACATGTGGTTATTAATGCTCACCCGGTTATTTGGAGACCACATGCCAAATTTCGGCCTTTTTGGTAGAAGGGTTTGGAGATACTTATACATACAAACAAACATACGAACAAAAGTATATAATAGGCAAGCAGCATATACCCGGCATTGCCTGGACAATGTCAACATAAAATATAACAGAAGCTACTCAAATTTTGGCATGGTTGATCCTTTAATTAGCTTTCGGTAGCAAAATCATCTTCCTATGGGTGTGGCTACAACCTAACCACACCCTTTGGTACATCTACATTCAGTTAATACGTTCCCTCTAGATCTGTTACTTGGAGAACACATGCCGAATTTCAGCCTGTTCGGTCCTTGAATTAGCTTTTTCTAGCCAATGTGACTTCCTGTGGGTGTGGCTATGATAAAACTGCATTCATTGCCACACACATGTGGTTAATAATGTTTACCCGGTTACTTGGGGACCACATGCCAAATTTCAGCCTGATTGGTCCTTTAATTACCTTTTAGTAGCCAAAAAAAACTTCCTATGGGTGTGGCTATGGCTACACTATACCCATTGACACACCCACATGTGGTCAATATACTCACCCAGTTACTAGAAGATGCTTGCCAAATATAGTCTGGTTGTTGCTTTGATTAGTTTTTGCTAACCAAAATAACTATGAAAAAACTACACCCATTACTACACCCACATGTGGTTATTAACGCTCACCCAGTTACTTGGAGACCACATGTCAAATTTCGGCCTTTTTGGTCAAAGGGTTGGGCATGATGGCTAGACATACACACATACATATATACATACTAACATACTATCAAACCAAATATAAAATAGAAGATATATTGTGGTTCATAATTATGTATGAATGTATGAGTACCCAGGTAAGTATTATTAATAACATATGGGTGTGGTTTGGCTCTAACCACATCCATTGGAAGTTGTTTTGCTATCAAAGGCTAATTATTGGACCAACAAGGCTGAAATATGTCATGTGGTTTCCAAGGAACTGGGTGAGCATTATTAAGCATGTGTGGGTGTATCTTAGCCATACCCACAGGAAGTTGTTTTGGTTACCAAAGTCTAATCAATAGACGTATCTGGCCGAAATTTGGCATGTGGTCTCCAAGTATCCAGGTAAGCATTATTAACCACATTGCGTGTGGTTTAGCCATAGCCACACCCACAGGATGTTATTTTGTTATCAAAAGTTAATCAATGGACAAACGAGGCTGGCATTTTGTATGTACTTTCCAACGAACTGGGTGAGCGTTATTAAGCATGTGTGAGTGTGGCAATGGGTGAGGTTGTCTTAGCCATACCAACAGGAAGTTGTTTTGGTTACCAAAGTCAAATCAAAAGATGGACCTGGCCAAAATTTGGCATGTGGTCTCCAAATATCCAGGCAAGCATTGTTAACTACATTGCATGTGGTTTAGCCATAGCCTCATCCACAAGACGTTGTTTTGCTGTCAAAAGCTAATCAAAGGACCAACAAGGCTGAAATTTGGCATGTGGTTTCCAAGGAACTGGATGAGCATTATTAAGCATGTGTGGGTGTGGTAATGAGTGTGATTTTTTATTAGCCACACACACATGAGGTCGTTTCGGCTACCAAAAGCTAATTTATGTACAAATCAGGCTTAACTTTGGCATGTGTCTCCAAGTAACTGGGAAAGCATTATTGACCACATTCGGTGTGATTTGGCAGAAGGCACACCCATAGGAAATTTTTCTGCTATCAAAAGCTAATCAAAGGACCAACTGAGCTGAAATTTGATATATAGTTTCCATGGAACTGGGTGAGCGTTATTAAACATGTGGATGTGGCAATGAGTGTGGTTTTTTCATAGCCGTACCCACAGAAAGTTATTTTGGTTGTCAAAAGCTATTTAAAGGACCAATCAGGCAATAATTTGGCATGTGGCTTCCAAGGAACTACGTAAGTATTATTGATCACATGTGGGTGTGTCAATGGATGTGGCATGGTCATAACATAACCCATAGGAAGTTGTTTTGGTTGCCAAAAGCTAATTCAAGGACCAATCAAGCTGAAATTAGCCATGTGTTCCCAAGTAACGGGTGAACATTATTAACCACGTGTGTGTGGCAATGAGTGTTGCTGTTTTTTTATCATAGCCACACCCATAGGAAGTCACTTCAGCTAGAAAAAGCTAATTTAAGGACCAACCAGGCCGAATGTGTTCTCCATGTAACAGAGCAAGCGTATTAACCAAAAGTAGGTGTACCAATGGGTGCGATTATGTTGTAGTCACACCCACAGGAAGTTGCTTTGGCTACCAAAAGCTAATTAAAGGACCAAGCAGGCCAAAATTTGAGTAGCTTCTATTATATTCCATGTCGACATTGGCCAGGTAACGCTGGGTATATGGTGCTTTTAATAGATACTATTAATAGTTCAACATTTAACACTGTTCAACCTAGTATGAGGAATGAACAGACATATAGATAGCTATATCCATAACTGGAATGAAATAGAATCAGTAGCAATCAAAAATTGAAATCTAAGCTTTAAATTTTTCCAATCGAGATCTCTAAAAAAATTACATGTTAATTACAAATTAGAGGGTGGAATGTTAAACAAGATTGCTCCAGAAGGTTCAAGCTGGGGATTAAGAGCTGTAGGTCTGTTACAGCACAAGATGAAATTGCTATATCAGAAGATGCCACTCCACCAACTGAAAAGGGGAGGGCAATTGCTGCCATCTTTCCCCACCAGCCCCTGTATAAGGTTATAAAAAAATTTTATTTCTATTTGATTAATGTTAGCACAGCAGACATGCAATGCAGCTATATGAACAATGCATCTGCATTCTGGATGTCTATACATTTACTTAATTGATATTTTACTTGGACTTCCAGTCTACACAAAGAGATTTAGCTTCTCTTTTTTAGTTTTGTGTGCATTTGTGCTCTATTAAAGGGAAAATTCCATTGTGCTTTGTCTATGAAGGCTAAACCAAAACCTACTTTCTCTCTGTCTACTATGATCAAAAATCAAGATTTCCAATCAATCACCTCTGGTCTGTGAACATTTCATACTAGGGGATTTTCCCTGCATCTTGGAGAGGAACCATTTAGTAAAATCCCTGTTGCTCAAACCAGGTGACACTAAGGGTTTTTAGTCTGAACCCAGTAGCATTTCATCCGTATTACCTAAATACCGATTACATGAGCACATATATAGGCACATCAGACAAGACAGGTCTTGTTGGCTCAAGATTAATTATTATTTTAGTAAGAACTCAGTTGGATAGCTACAGAATATAACATAAAGTCATTTTCATTGTGGCTATGACATTTAAATTTCTGGCATAATCTGCATTACTCAAAACTAAATGATCAGAAAATTTTATGAATATTAACTGCACACCACACACTCGGTGATCACAGAATATTTTCAGTCTGAAATCAAAACTTGACAACAAAGCATAATTGAAAATAAATCCAGATAATAAATTAATAAAGAATTAGAAAAATAACCCTACTGGGAATGGAGGGACCACATTCTCCCCAAACGGGGCCAGTGCTCCTGTGAGCAGCAACCCCTGTGAGCAGCAACCCCTGAATATTTCAGGACGATTGTATGCATACTAAATTGTTTTGTTTTTGTATTTTTAGTCGGTAGCTCCAAGGACTTGCTTGGCACAAGTGCCATTTTTGGCTCTTCTTTTGGGGGGTGGGGGGTCTGACACAAACACAGGAAGGGTATTACCTTAAGACATTCTTAAATGTTCCCCTGACAACCCTGATACCAAAACAAAAAAAAACAAAAAAAAACAAAAAAAAAACAAAAAAAAAACAAAAAAAAAAAAAGGGTTCACAGATATAATTACAAGGTCAATGTGTTTTATCGAAATACCATTTCTCGCATTTTTAGCCTTACACACCAAGAGGAAGACGTGTGGCCAAGTGGGCCCCACCCCATGCTACTCCAGGAGCAAGTTGTGTATGCATATCAAGCTTCAGGCCTGTAGAATGGGTTTATGGCTAAAAATACCATTGGCTATTTCTCTCTTCTTTTTTTTTTTTTTTTTTGTTGAACCAAAACAAAAAACAACAAAAAAAACCCCCCAGCCCTGTGGGTGTATTTTTACTCCAACGTCCACCAAAATCTCAGTAAACTACTCCACAGTAGCCCCCCATCACCCCTTGAAAATTTAAGCCTGGTAGGCCAAAGCATCTGTGAGTAGATAACGACTATGCATGCACACATACAGACAGACATATTGAAAAATATGGTGAGATAACTCAATCCTTCACAGGGCATAATTCACATTTACCAACAATGAAGGTGATGTCCTCAATTTTAGAATTATGGTTGAATAAACATTGCACTTCTTAATATAGGTTGCGTATATTTCAATGATTCGAAAGTTAATCATCCATGTTGCTGTAGTTCTACCATAGAAGAAATAGTATGCTCTATAAGATACCCTCAATTTAAATGAGCACTTTTATTGCAGAGAATATGAGTTAGCAATAGAAGTGTCACCACCCAGTCCAAATAATATATTGGCACAACCTTTCATTCAAGAAATCATGTTTAAAATTCATATAATTATAACAACATATTTGGAACAATAAATTGCTTCACTTTCTGCCATAGTCACCACCACCACCACCACCACCACCATGCATATGTCTGTTCCTGTAGTGCTTGCCATGTCCTCCTCCACCTTGCCACCCTCCCTGGTGGCCCTGCCTGAAGTTTGCTGTCTTGCCACTCCCCTGCCCTCCACCGCCCATTCCTTGAAAAGTACCTAGAGTGGGTGAGGAGGAAGAAAAGAACAAGACTAAATCATGCAAGTATAGTTAATTCATTGTATGGCTACATTATAAAACCAGAGCAGAGAAAGCTCTTTTAACCAAATATTAGGCCTTGGCTTAATTATAAGTTTGATGTGTTTTGAATTTGTGCTGATATTTTGAACATAGTATTTCAAAATAATTTAACACTCCTTCTGTTCACCAAAATAATAAGACTTCTTCTCATACAATTATAATAAAAGAGCAAACATAAGAGGTTTTTTCTTCCTTGGAAACCAATACTTGACCCAAATAAATGAAAAAATTACCATCTCAATAATTAAAACGGAAAAAAAAAAAAAAATAGGTGTGCTTCTAAATTGTGCACCATCCTTTTAAAAACTCCTAACACTTAATAAAACCTTTCCTTTTATTTCCAATAATTTTTTAAAACTTAAGCAAGGGACAAAGACTGGCAGCAAGATAAATTAAAAGAACATGGACACAACAATAACAACAAATAACCAACAAACATAACAGCCAATAAAAATAACAACAAACAACAATAACAACCAACAACAAAATAACCCAACAATTGACAACAATGTAACCAATCCAAACAATTGTGCAATCAGTTATGCAACTATAATGCTAACAACAAATAAACAAATGACACTTTTGACCAGGGAAGTCACTATCAAACTATACTTTCACATCAACCAACAAAATCCCTCCATTTACTTACTCCATTGTCCACGTTTTAATTTCATTAGTTCTTCATTGTGGTCAGAAAGAGTCTGAAGCTACAAAAGAAATAAAACAAACAAGAATATTACATCACCTGAGCAAGACAAGCTGAGAACTCTAAGAGACAAGTTCAGGAGCTATGTTAAAATGTGCAGCCATCAGGGAATACGTCTCACTCTACTATTATACAATATGGAGTGGGAAATCGTGGATGACTCTCTGGAATTTCGCCCAGTCTCAACATGAGTTAAGGATCATGCCATAATATAACATTTATTTGTTAAGTTAACTTGTTTCATGTAATCAAGTGAGTGGGTGATGTCAATAAAAAAAAGAAAGAAATTGATTAGCTGTTGAAGTCATTAGCTTGCTGGTGCAGTTACCAGGGGACGACAGACATGGATATTGACTTGTTCAAATAAATAAAAATAGTAGTGGTAGATGAAATTAACTTTGAACTTCTTCAAAAATGGTTTGTAGATAGTACAAGTAAATAAACAGTAGTGGTAGATGAAATTATCTTATATAGGAAGTAGTCACTTTAACAGTATTGGTGAAAGTTCAAAAATTTCCGTTTCATGGAAGTAGCCACTGGAAAATGATTTTTAAGGCTAGAATTATTCAAATTTCACACTAACAGGCTTCCAATTTGGTGAGTAAGAGTAAAAATATTTGTAGAAGAAACTGACAGAGTTGAAGGAGTGATAACTTGAACTTTACTTATAACAACTAACGGAACTTGGACATGCCCATCAGCAACCTGCAATCCCCCTACCAAATACTAACAACCCAGTGTCCCTTGGTATGACACTAGAGCGCTCCCTGACCTACAAGAACCATAGCGAGAGACTGTGCCTGAAGATTGACACCAGGAACCGACTCCTCAGGATGCCTGGCAGGTTCCAGCTGGGTAGCATACACATCCACTTTTCAAACAGTTGCACTCACCCTTGTCTTCAGTGACGAAAGAGTACAAATTACCAGTCAGGAGCCGCAGTGTCCATACCTACAAACTAGATTGTGTACTAAATGACACATTTCGGATTGTCACTGGACGTATGAGACCAACAGAGACTATGTTTCTCCCTGTGCTGGTGGGACTAACACCACCAGATATCAGACGTGTTGCATGAATGGCCAAGTTAACAACTGCTGCAAATGAGAACATTCATCATCTTCTCCATCACCTTATATCTGCTGCCATCTCAGTTGAACCACAGAGGTTCAAGTCCCAGACGTTCCTTCAACCACCACGCAGCACATCTACTTGTGGACGACTTCCACCTAAATGTGGCATGGATTGATTGCATCAACAAGGGCCCACCTCTCATACGCTCCTCATGCCCAGAACCAAGTCCATCATTACCATCAGGAGCTGACCTACCACGCAATGAATGGGTGAGGCTGAACCACCTCCACTCTGGCACTGCCTGAGTTGGCATGTCACTACCACGTTGGGGATTGCTAGAGTCTGCCCATTTGTGCATGTGGTCATCCAACTCAGATGGTGGCACACATAGTAACAGAGATGTTCCAAGTTTAAAACACCCCATGACTTTGATGGTCTTCGCCACCCAGACCCAGAAACAGTAAACTGGCTTAGAGAACTGCCAATTGAACTATGATAGATTTGATTTGCATACGATTATATATATATACATATATATATAAAAGAAATGTATGCCTATGAAATTAGGTGCTTGAACATATTTCTATTACAAGAAGTTGTTGCATTCAAAGGAGGCTGATCTCTGGGAGTGTGGAGTTGTCCAGAGTCACAAGTTGTGTCACGTCAGGTTCCGTGAATGAAGAACTTCAATTACATTTGAGTCTAAGATACTCTCGGTGGTAGCTATTTTAGTTAATAAACTTGACAGCTATTAGGGTGTGGTGGAAGAAGCTGTTAGGTATTTGCACATACCAGTAGCTATTTGAATAAGTGCCTAACAATATGTAACCAGAGTCAACACTCATAGCTGCCATTTCAGCCAAACATATTATGTACCTTTGAACAAGCCTTTATCAATTGAACACAAAAGTGAGAAAAGTTGCCTTGTGTCAAACCCTTTACCAAATCATTCATCAGAATGTTAAATTATAATCTTTTTGTTGTTAGTACTCCATTTCATGTAACATGGCAAATTAAATGTGCAATCTCAAGATGAAATAGATCTGAAGAAGCTAAGGATACATGATGATAAAGACATTTAGAAAGGACTAATAATTCTTTACTAAAGCTGAATACACATATACCTCAATTTTACAATATTTAGTATATTTTGTTCTTTAAAAAAAAAATATGGAAAAGAAATTAGCCCTGCATGGGGGAAATCCAAAAAGCAGCTGATAGGCAACTGCAAAAACCTTCCAGCACCCGAATGAAGTGAAGCAAAGCTCAGGTTTCAAAGCTATGCTGTTCAGAGTAAACAAGAATTCATCTTCTTTTTTTTCTTTTTGATATTTCACACACTTTAGCATACAGGTCATTCCATGTCAAATCACCCAACCAAAGGTCATTTCCTATGAATTCAACCAAAACCAAAAATTTTCCTGTGTCACAGACTCTGGTTGTATAATGAGCACATGAAAAAATCTAGGCACCAACTCGTAAGGGTTTCTGAGATATGGCCCACTAAAAATGCCTCACCCACTTTTCGTACTCACAACTCATCAGTAGATAAAAATCTTTGAATTGGATTGGAGCTTTGGGCTAAAAATTGTTGCCCAGGGAAATTTGGCCCCAGGCTTTCAGAACCTCCCCTCAGGATTGGTCTATTTCTTCTCATTTTACAGTTATTGTTGTTTCAACTTCTTTTCTGATTCCTTCAACCCCTGTTCTCTCTGGATCACGTATTATGTTTTTCTGGAATTAGATCTATATTTACCACACATTACAGCCTTGACTACTACGTAAATAGTGAGCACAATCATAGATCATATTTGCTGGGAAAATTCAGAAATTTCAAAGAAAAGGATTTAATTATGCTTAAAGAAGCTACACCAATTTTTCTTAGTTTGTACCAGGAATAGAGTCTAATTCTTAAATATAGTTTTGCCATTTTAGCAGTTATGAAGACTAAGCATTGTATCATTTTAGCAGTTATGAAGACTAAGCATTGTATCATCGCCACAAGCAGAGGACACAGACGGATTGGCCAGCTGTCTTTTGACAAACTTTCTATGTCCAAGACTATGCTAACTGATTCCCTCAGACAGACAATACCACTTCACAGCAAAGGCACAATCTAGTTACCTCAGTTAAGCTAAGGATGATCTTGAGGATCAAGCTATTTTGTTCAAGACAATGCAGCTATAGAAGCAGAAGAATGGAGGATAGGCACATTGTCACAAGCATTGCCGACTGCAGACAATGCCATCAAGAGGCTCGTCTGTAGGAAGCTACTTCGGAATACGTGCACCTGCGAAAAATGTCTGGGGCCAATGCATCATGAATTTTAATGAAATTGGGAAAATGATGATCCTTTACCAATGCATAATTTTGCTACCAATCAATCAACTGGGCCATTCAATTTTTTGAGCATTTCTATGATATCAAGTGTCTAAAACAGACACCACAACTGTATATGCATTCATTACAACAGTGGTATCCTATGTCAATGTAGAATTACAATTCATAAAAAAAAATCCTGAACTATAGTGATGGAGCGGCAAGTCAGTATACAAACTTGACCTATCTCTGTCATCATAAGAAAGATCATAGGCCTAATGTAGAGGGATGGCATTGGCTGTACAGTGAAACGTTTGGTTGCAAGAGCCAGCCTTCAGGCTGCAACAGTTGGACATATTCTCACACAACCTCAAATGCATGACTGCTCATGAAAAAAATCCAAGGATTGAATTTTTTTCCCCTATGTGTCAGCTGATCTGGTCTACAATAAAATCATCTCTGACTTGACTGCCAGCACAGTTTGACAAAGCAGTGAAAGTAACAGGCACAAGATCGCACCATTGCTTCTGTCCGACTTCAGAAATATTACTGAAATTAAAAAGCTGATGTCATTTCACTATTGTTGGTAAAGACCAACCAGCAGCCAAAATAAAATTCTGAGGTCAGCCTGGAAAATATGTTCTTCTAGAGCACTGTCCCTTGTCTCGTATTGTCAGTTTGTTCCTTTAGAGCACTGTCCATTGTCTTGCTGTTTCAAGGATGAGTCTGAAGCATATAAAGGAAATAACAGCCACTGAATATGCTGCACTGCATCACCTTCAGGAATTCAGAGCCATCAGAAGGACGGCACCACGAAGCTTCACCCCTAATGGCCTGAGACACATGACCATGGTGAAGGCAGGCAGGCAGAGGGGAAATCACCAGTTCATGACCTGATAAAACTTCTGGGTTTGTTTCATTGAAAAGTACATGATGGGTCATTACAAGGATTGTCCTGGCCAGAAGCGACACAGCTTCCCACCTGCCCCTGTCTAATGTCTGTACTCTCCCCCACCCTCTCAGTGCCCCATACCTCCCACCTTATATGCCAACACCAACCTGCCCCTAAAACCTGGACTATGTGATGAAGTACAATACATCCACAAACACGTCCATACCTTGTCTGAGAGCAGAAGGGAGAGACACTGCAGCTTGTTGGGCTTGACATGATGTATGAAGGCCATCTGAGTCGGCTCATCCAAGGCTGCCTAATGTTGTACACACACACGATGGGAATTATTTGTCACTCCGCTACGTATTCACAAAGATTCACACCATTTAAATTGATTACTGACTTCACAGGAGGGAAGGGCAACTGATAAAACTCAAACCGACATGACTGGTAGGAGATCATGGGCATTGCAGATAGTTAGCACGTAAAACCTTGTACACAATGCATATTGCTACCCATAACACCAGTCACCATGATGACTACCTTCCATTAACTTGTTATGTGAACTTCCCATATCTGCAAATAGATGAACTTCAGACAAATGCCTGTGGCCAAATACAGAAAAGCCACCGACAATGTCAATTTCCTCCTTGGCCCACAGGGACATTCTAAACTTGCCACTGTTTGTAGCCCCAAGAGACCTTGGCACAGCATTGCAAAGTTAAAGGCATCCTGAAGCTTAATTTACTTACTTCATTTGAACCCAGTTATGAATATGTGAATAAATTGAAAATCCTGTTAGATCATGCACTATACATACTGTTTCAAAGACAGGTGTCATAACCTGAAAGTGCAAAGCATATTACACAATATTACATCATGTACAACCAAATCAAGAGTAACCGCTTGCAAAGTAGAAAGTCATTATAGTTGCAATTAACTGCAAAAACCAATATTTACAAAGCTTTTGCTCAGTTGACTGAAGTGGGCTAAACTTTAGGAAACAAAAACCTCCAGATTAGTTGAACAAAACTATGCAATTTGTAATTGTGAGGCAATCTATTCACCAGAAATGGCTGACTGATTCAATCACATGGGTGATACTTTTTATTGGGGACAGACAAGTGTATAATGTATTATTTAAAAAAAAAAAAGGAACAACGAAATGTTTCTCAGTATACCACAAAATTAAATACTGCATGTGATGAAACCAGATGTAGTTTTAATTCAATATTGTAAGAAATGGCAGTGCAAATAACAGACGGAAACTCTGCCCATGAGAGAAAATGCAGATGTATAAATAACATGTACATGGTGTCACCCTGGAATTTCCACCCTCCAGCCAAAGTCCCCCCCCCCTCCAGAACTTTCAACATAATGTTGACTTGTATGGCTATTATGAATAGTTAGCTAATTTCATTTCTTAAAACTGTAGAGTACTTTCTGGAAATCTACAGATTCAAATTGAGCTTCTTCAACTGCAATTCTCATTAGTTTAGCAGGTTAACATCACTGATTCTGTTTCTCAGGAGAGTCTTAATCGACTATTTGACTGAAAGTCTTCTTTACAGTTGCAATTCCAACTTGATAAGCAACAAAAAATATTGAGCCGCTTGATGGTGGCTGAGTGTGGCTTGTTATCAACTTAATGTGAACCACTCAAGTTGTCTTAAAAATTATATTTGTAGTAGCATTCAACCAACATTACTCATAATAAGGGCGTGTTTAAATGTGGGTGCAGTCATGACAAAATATCTCCCCCACCCCACCAAAATATCTTGCATGATACCCTGATATAACGCCGTGCACCAAGACTAACCAAGAACTCATCTTTGTAGATCATCTTGCTGACGATACTGTGCACTGTCTGCATAGAGAGATCAAACATTTTTGCCAGTCGATCCAAACTCAAGCAGTCATATGTTTCAGCGTAGGTGAAAATATACGTCCGCAGACTCTCCTCCTGGATCTTCCTGCATAGGAATGTGAAGGGGGAAATGATCAATGGCAGAACCCCTATTCACTCTATGCATCTAAGGATAACTAATTGTCTGCCATGAAATTATGTCCTCCTTGGACTGTATTTAAAAGTATCGTCAAGTCTCCAACGCAAAACTAACCAGTTATCAGAGGAGTAGGGGGAAAATAGTTCCTGCTAGGAGGTGGGTCACCAGCTATGAGCCTACACACAAACTTTCAGTTAATAATATTTTAGCCAATCTATATCTTAGCAACAACCAGAGCAGCTGCTTTGATATTGGAACGTACAGTAATTCAATTAGAACATCTGGTCTACAAGAGAGGACCACAAATACGGGAAATTGGAAATAGACTAATAAAGATATGAGTGATGTGTGTGCATGAGTGATTGGATAGACACGATAGAACAAAGGACAACATATCTGTGAGATGTTTGATGACTTGAAACAGACTCCACACAAGTGTAGACGCGTGGGGAAGATGAAATGGGGGAATTTGGATCACACACCATATGCAAAAGGGTTGAACGAAAGATTCAAAGGAACACTTGGAATGATATTGGCACAAAGCTAAACTCAGCTTGCATACAATCTCTTTGTAAATGAAAAGCAACGTTCAAGAGTTCTGAGCATTTGCTAACTCACTATTACCACCACACGCCATTCCACACGAGTTATCTACCTACAACACAACAAACACTTCACCTGGTGAGAAGTTTCTTCAACTGCTCCACATTCACAAACAAGTCCCAAGCCTGCATGAAACAAGAAATAGGTTGCATTTCCCCCCCTTTTATTTAATTTCAAAGCATCACATGTGGTGCATGTGAGTTGATTGGACAGGCACACCTACAAACACATACCTTGATGGAGAGGATGAACTCCTTACACTTCTTCCAGTTGCCAGACTTCATGGCGTGGGCAGCTGCAACTACATGCTCTCGCATACTCTCGGGAGGACCTGTGACGATCAAGTGTTGCATCATTGGCACAAGAATCAGAGGAATAGAGTGCAGACCACCCCTTACCAACAAGAGGCTGTTTGTTGTGATATTTCAGCTGGTGATGGAAGCTCTTGGATATGAGACGTCTTCGTCCTTCTGTCTCAGCCGCTTCAGAAAAAATGGTACCACATCAACAACAAAAAATGGGGGAGGGGGGGAAAAAAAAACAAAAAAAAACTCATTGTCATATTCTAACATTACATTGTTGTTTAAAAAAACCAAACACCTCATTCTATACCCAACACATTCAGCAAGTGTGCTCAGACTCCTGATGGGATCAGGGGATTCAGTTCAGTAACACTACTTCTTGGCAAGTGGGTTTTGCCATTTCTGGCACTGGTCAGAGAAGGAAGTTGACAATATTGGACATGTCATCATCACACACTAAACTACACCAAAGAAATGCAAACATTCACCATTTTAAAAGACTTGCTCACAATATGTACAAACTTGAGCAATACAACATCACATCCATGACATCGTCATGCGCCCAGTCAGCACTTACCATGAAGTCAGCCATTGATATGCAATAACTTCAAAGGAAATATTCTCTCTTAGACATACACTTGATATGGACAGAGGGCCCACAGCCATCAATTGAGTGCTTCACTCACAATCTTCATGCCAAATCATTGATGTCATTGTGGCTTCTTACAAATTCAGAAGTAGACGTGCCTACCATTATTGCATTGACTAATTCAGTGTGGGTTTCCCCCAGTATCTTCTGGGGTTCATGAAATTGTCAACTTTGTGGATTGGCTTTTACAATTGAGAAACCCTACAATATCTAATTTAAAGCAGCCTTAGATGAACTGTGATGCCCACAGGTCACATGCTATTTTAGGGGCCAAACTGCTCCTGTCTATCAGCCCAGCTGACCATGGAGTTCATAAAGACACCTCACGCTTCTATGCATATGATGGCATTTCAAAACCTTACACAGTACGATAGTATAGTCTTGGAATGGAACTCATAGGACTTCACATACACCACACCAGACACCATCCGTAACTTGCACACCTGCCATATAAGGAATCTCCAGCAGCATTGCAGACGTAAGGTAAACACATTCCATCAGCTCCAGGTTGATGTGGGTATGGAACGGAACTTGCCTCCGGCGCTCAATTTTCTCTTGTTCTGGTGTTCGATCATGTCGTGCTATCAAGCCCTGAAGAACAAGAGATAAAGCCAAGAATAAATGCCTTAGAGAAACACAAGCTGAGTCCTAGCACAGATGTTGTCAAATAAATGGCTGCACATGCCTTGTCTTTATTGCATGAACCAAGATTACACTGTGTTACATTCCAAATGTGAATTAACCTTCCACACGTAACGCATATCACTCCTCTTACCTGGGCCAGCAACTCCTTCGACCTGCCACTGGACTGGATATCCACCAGGGCGTCATGAGCATCTTTGATCATACCATGCCTGAAGGCGCACATGCCCAGCTGCACCAGGGCTCGGTTGTACAGAATCTAAATGAGATAACACAAACACAATAATTACATCATTCAAAAGAACCACTTGAAGACTCCTATGATCTTTTGAAACATGAAGACACAAGATTTAGTCTCATAAAAATTGTCTATTTAAGGAATGACTAAAAGCAACCCAACATCAGGGGGAATCTTGTGGGACCATCATCACATATAAACAAGTAAACAGTATTCACTCATTGTCCTGTTGTTTTCGCAATAATCTATTGGGGTAAACACCTGATTGACCTGATACAACCGCAGACACTACACAAGGTCAACAAGGGGCTCATAATCAAAGGATATCAATTTCAGTGAAAGCTGGAGCTGCCCAATAGCTCAATTCTTTATAAGTTGTAAAATAAATCCAACCAACCAAAACAACATCATGGGATATTATTAATCTATTGCAACCCGCCTCAACCCAGTATCATTTTGGTCCAGTGGATATTTTCATAAGGCCTATTGCCACCATGGTACAACAACTTGCCACAACCCAGTGCCCTATAGATCCAGTGTGCATCCACATATTGCTTACCTGTCAAAAAAACAATGTATCATAACAGAACCATATTCTTAATCTGACACAAGAGAATGTGATATAGATCCAGTGGGTGTTCACATAGAATCATTGTTAACCTGCTACAACTCAGTGTGATGTAGATCCTGTGTGTGTCTCCATCAAACCATTGTTAACCTGTCACAACCCCGTGTGATGTAGATCCTGTGTGTGTCTCCATCAAACCATTGTTAACCTGTCACAATCCTTAGTGTAATGAATTTCAGTGTGTGTCCCCATAGATCTCTCGTTATCAATAAACTTTGTCCTACTTCAAACCAAACCAGTGTGATGTTGCTCCAATTAACACCCCCAAAGAGCAATAGTTGTCTCTCTACAATAACATGACTCTACCCAGTGCAACTATCATGTATGTACTAGAATGAAACACTAATGAACAATAAACTCAAGACTCCTGCTGCTTTGACAGACAGACAGACGGACAAACAGACAGACAGACACACAAAGTTTCCTAACCACATAACTAGCACACCTGAGTGGGAACATCAGCATAGACGATGTTCTCCTGCAGATGTGTCATCATCATGAGGTCACGGGCTTGGACCCAACGATCATGGAGGGCATGGTGATAAATATGGCAGAGAACAGCACGAGTGCGAATTCTAAAAATAATAAAAAAATAGAAGAAAAGAAAAGGGAAAAAAGGAGGAAAGATCATCTATTAATATTAAATATTGCTTCCAGTTATGACACAGCTATAACTACAGCACTCAGAGGTGCCATGCAATACTAGTGAAGGCCTGTGAACTAGACCAAGAAAGTTATTTGTAATGGTGCCAGTTGAGCAACGCTGGACATGCAAAATAATGTCAACACTTCTTCCAGAAACAAGAATAAGAATAGGGTGGCTATATTCTAACATAGTATCAAGAAAAATTCTGTGAGTCAAACCCATAGAGAGAGGGGAAGGCAGAGAGAGGGGAAGGCAGAGAGAGGGGAAGGCAGAGAGAGGGGAAGGCAGAGAGAGGGGAAGGCAGAGAGAGGGGAAGGCAGAGAGAGGGGAAGGCAGAGAGAGGGGAAGGCAGAGAGAGGGGAAGGCAGAGAGAGGGGAAGGCAGAGAGAGGGGAAGGCAGAGAGAGGGGAAGGCAGAGAGAGGGGAAGGCAGAGAGAGTCAGCTTATCAATTCGTCCTCCACAATAACTCCACGCATGTTTTAAGATAGAAATGCATGCAAGTGCTCTTTCAGACAAATGCCTCAATTAGTCAGCATAAATATTTGAACCCATGGTTCAAAGGTCAGATTCGTCATCTTGCTCATCATTAAAAGCACTTGTACACACACACACACTTGTACACACACACACACTTGTACACACACACACACTTGTACACACACACACACTTGTACACACACACACACTTGTACACACACACACACACACACACACACACACACACACACACACACACACACACACACACACACACACACACACACACACACACACACACACACACACACACACACACACACACACACACACGATATGTCACACCCCATCACCAGATATTATCACATATCAAATGTCAATTTTTCTTCTTCTAAGATGTACAACTATACTGCTTGAATTTTGTTGATCGGAGACAACTGTGCTGGTGACTTCCCTGGAAACCTGGTAGCAATATCCTAATTTATACCATTTCAATCAATTTTAAAAAGTCACTGCCATTGATTGGGTGCATTACGACACATTTCCCCAGAAAGTTTGTCATATCACTGGGATCCTAAATGGCAATATCAAACACTTAATACTGCTCTTACCAACTTCAAATGTTGCTGCTATCGTAGAAAATTAAGACATTTCTCCAGAAAGTCTGGCATATTCCTGGAATCTTCTAACTGGCAATATCACAGCACGTTAGGTGTCTCTTATTTTGGCGATAAAAATTTGGCAGGTGTTTATATGTCTGTACAATATAGATGATGCCATCACAATAGTAATGTAATGCTGGATTATGACATGAAGACACCAAGACAATCACAACAAAGATACAGAATTTCTCTCAAACACACACTCACTAAATTGTCATGCAAACAAGATACTGTAGAATGTTTGACATGGCGCACTTCCCAACTGTGAGTCAGCCAGCAGCTATCACACAAGTCTTATCACTTCTCCACTTACTAAAATAAATGCATGTATGTGCTTCTTCAGACAAATGCCTCGATTAGTCAGCATAGATACTTTGAACTCATGGTTCAAAGGTCAGATTCGTCATCTTGGGTCATCATTAAAAGCATTTCACATGACATGTCACACCCATCACCAGATATCACATGCCAAATCTCCAAAAACAAACAAACAAACAACTTTTTTTGGCTGAGAATAGACAATTATCCTTCTTGAATGTATTTGATTGGAGGAAGTCTGTGGTAGTGACTTCCTTGCAACCTGGTGGTAATACCACCAATTTATATTGCTCCAATCAACTTATTATTGAACTGGTGCTTTAAAAAAAAACTAAAAATACATTTCCTCAAAAAGTTTGGCATATTCCTGGAATCTTCTAACTGGTAATATCGCACTGCGTCCTTGTCTCTTATTTTGGACACAAATATTTGGCAGGTGTGAACATAAATGAACTCCTAAAAAGCACATGACCTTGTCAACTCCCAGTATGTCTGTACCGCATAAATGATGTCATCACAATGATGATGTAATGCTGGAGAGATCAAAATATCAACAAACAAAGAGACAGAACCCTTCACAAGCCAGCATGCACACATAAATACACACTGAAAACTTGTCATGCAAACAAGACACTGTAGAATGCTTGCCATGGACGCACTTTCCAACTGTGAGTCAGCCAGCAGCTATCACACAAGTCGTATCACTTCTCCACTTACTAAAATAAACGTATACAAGTGCTCTTTCAGACAAATGCCTCGATTAGTCAGCATAGATACTTTGAACTCATGGTTCAATGGTCAGATTCGTCATCTTGGTCATCATTAAAAGCACACATACATCCACAATCCACACCCCATCATACCACAAACAAACATTCGTAGCAACTCAATCAAGTGAACACCTAACCTGTCGAATTCCTTTCCCTGATAGTTGTAAATGAACTTGGTAAGCCTTGCCATCAAATCAGAAGAACTTTCAAGTGTTTGATCAGGAACAGGTTCCTTTTCTGCAACTTCTCTTTCAGTGTGACTGTCATCTCCCTCCTCCTCCTCCTCTTTCCCCTTCCCTTCGTCTTCCTTATACGTCAACCGGTCAATCTAACACAGAAACACAATTCCTGTGTAAACGGTCTAGCAGGAGACAATGAACTTATTGTGTTGGCATGATTTGAAATCAGAGGCATCAGCATAAATAGCTCTAGTTTTTTTCAACACGTTTCGGAAACACTTAGAGTTGGATTTATGCTTCATCATTTGCCTTTACTGCAACACACAACAAGCAGATTGTGCCACACATAGCCCCAGGTAAATACCACCACCACAACTTCTTATCAGAAGGGAAAGTAGGAACAAGATGACAGTTTTAAAGAGGGAAAAAATCATTATCTACTCTGTTACTGCAAGAGATGAAATCACTACTGAAAATGGGAGAATCAACCTCTGGAAAGAGGGATCTATGCTATCGAAAACCACCTGTCTCCCTTGAAAGCAACATACTAAAAGCGATCACCAGCTAAACACTATCAAAATACTTGTCCCTAGTTATGTAGAAACCATTTTTACACACACAATGAATCCACTAAAGACCACACCCACCTTGTAGTATAAGTGCTCTATGCGGCGTATGTAGATACGACAGAGCATGTCTGGCTGTGTTTCCCCATACTTCTTCTCCAAGTATTCTTGCACACGTTTGATGAGATCTGCTACCTTGGCTTCCCACTGCAACCTGCACACGTACGTAGACAACCCAGGTAACATTTTCACCTGGAGACGCTGTGGGATAGGTAAGATAAGAGCTAAAGTGAGGGTAAACTGTTGTGGTAATGGGTTGGTACACAATGACGCTGAAGCAGCATTGAACCAACGTTAGAGTAAAAAAAGAGAGAATAGGTGATTATATTTCAAAAAGTGTATCTCTTGTTGGCAATCATATTAGAAGAAAATCTTGAATAAGGAATTATTTTAAAAAAAGTATTTAGTTACAAATTTATTAAAGATACATTACTCATACAATTTAACCATTTCTTTTTAAATATTGCAGAAATACCAGAAATATCGGGGGGGGGGGGGGGGGGGGGGGGAATCACATGATAAACACAGACTACCGGAGGCTGATTTAAGGTTGCATACACCTACACATATTAGATGATGGCCAATCTGGGAGTAGATAAAAAAAAGTCCATGAAAATTAGTTTAATTTCCCCTATTAATTCCAATCTGAATCTAACATTATTAGATAATGCTCTAAGAAACCCATCACTAAATTGTTTAACCAATGCCAGAGTGTGTTTTAATGATTTTTCCTACCACCCTTCCTTATATGGGGAATAATCCGCCACTAAGGCCAAAAGATACAATAAAATGGACACCCTCATTGTCAAACAAAGGGAAAATATTTACTGACTGGACAAACTAACATTACATCCTCCAGGACCACAATTCAATTAAATCAGGTGTTGTTTTTTTGGTCACGAATTTAGCAGGTCACGCATCGTAAGTGCTGTAGTTGGACTAAAGTATCTATACATTTGCAAAAGGCATGAATTACAGAGGAAAACTTGCTTAGTTACGAAGTCAGTTGAATGAGGGTCAGTGGCTTGGAGGAGTTTGGTGAACTCATCGTCCAGTCGCTCCATGATGATCAAGAGGCTGCCATATATCTTGTACGGCTTGTCTGTTGACTGGACAGAAGAAAGTTGTTAGTCACACAAACAGCTGTGACAGACAAAACTGCAAATATTTGTGCGTAACTTACAGCGAAATTTATCTCATCATCTCTGAGGGAAGTGCTGAACACTAAATCTCTATTGGCCTCAAGGAGAGCCACCAAGCGATCAACATTCTCAACACAGCTACGTGAAAAAGAGAGAATAAAAAAGATTACATTATATGAAAAAATAGAGATTAAATTTACATCAGCAATAATTCGTTGCTGATCACTGTATTCAGTAAGGTGAGTTCAGACGTCTGCCAGTTTTCAGTGTTTTGTGATCACTAACACTTCCCCATCAAGCCAGTGGGTTCTGCCATTTCTGGCACTGACCACAGGTGAAGCTCACACACTGGAAACACATCATCACCACTCCCATCTTCTCACACACACACAATCAATCTCCTTCACCACAAACCACTACACAACACCGTCTACCCCTTACCCTTCCCACACGTCATCCTTCATGCAAGATGCAGCACTGGGGATGTCGTAGATGATGGAGATCAGGTCAACCAGCAGCAGTATCTCCATACCAATACCCAGTTTGGCTTCATTAGAGAACTGGAGTAAATTCTTGACTTCATCAATGCTGCTAATCCTGTCCACAGTTTTCTTGCCCCTTGCAGCAATTATTTCGTCACGTTTCTTCTTCACAACTTTGTGGTCAATTTCGTCCACGTCCTTCCCAAACATCAGCCTTTTAAGTTCTTGCTGATTGAGCCGTTTAGTAGATTTTTTCTCAATCACCTCCCAATCCCCTTCTTCTTTGTCTGCCCTGTCCATCTCACGTGTTTTTTTCTTCTGTTCACGTAATTGCTTGGCTGTCATATCATCTTTGTCGTCTTTCTTTCTGTGCAAAATGAAACAAATTACAAGAACAACAAGGTCAATAAAATATGATTGACAGCTACTATCTCACACACTAGCTTCACCCACAAAGAATATACAGGATACAAATCAGATCATACAGCAAAACTCAACCTCTCAAGCAATAGATTATACATTCAATGGCTAATTTGAACTAAATTGGCCGCTATATATATATATATATATATATATATATATCGTGTGTGTGATGCTGTAAAAGTGTTCCAAGTTACCAACTTTTTCAAGAAATACTCCGCAGTGTATCTGAAGAGTCCACTGCCTTCTTCATCGTCGGAACTGGAGCTCATCCCAGACGACATGCTCCAGTCACTCTCTGATTCAGAATCCCCGAGCTGAACACAATACATTTGTTTGTATTTTTGAATGAACAGAAAAAGCAAACGTAAACCATAAAAGAATAACATAGTTTTTCAAAACATCATCTTTATGTTTATTCTGTGACTGAATAAAAGTTGAATTCACTTGTGAGCCTCTCTCATCTGGTTCCACAGTCGGCGCAGATGGAAGATCCACAGCGATCTTCTCATCTTCACTCTCAGAATCTGATGCCAGAATGAGAGACACACACGCAACTCTCATATAATTGCATATATACACAAAACTGTTTTCCGTTGTTTTGCGTTCTTACCTCGTTCCACAGCTGCTTCTTCTTCATCAGACAAAATCGGATTCAGTCGGTAGGCTTCAATACTGCTCTCAAACTCTTTATTGTACTTGCGAATCTTCTGCTTCAGACCAGCCAGTGCCTTTACACGTATGAAGTAAAATGGAAGGAAGAGAGCCAGGTCACTTCAATTGCAGAATATTACCAAACAGATGAGAACTCACTCGAGCATTGATCTTGCTGAGCTTTGCCTTCACCTCCTTGTCCTCCCACAACTGGAAAACCACAACTATTTATCACTCATAGAATTCATGCAAACCATCCTAACTCCCTGTACAAGAAACTCCCCCCCCTTCTATGCCTGTCCCTCACATCACCCGTGTTATGAAGTTTTCCATGTCCACCAATGCTCCGATATAGAAGGTTGGTGTCCGACCTTCCTTCTCAATCACAGTTCTGGCCTTAGCAAAGGCCTTCTGCAATGTTTCGAAACCTAAATATAAACAAAAGAAAGGGGGAAAAAATACTGAATGAAGATCAAGGAAAGCAAGTAAAAAAAAAACAACAAACAATGAAAACAACAACAAAAAGAGGCAAGCAGTGTGATATCAGACACCAGATGCCCCCAGTCAGGACATTACATCGGTAATAAAAAAAATGTCCCCCCTTCCTATCTCCTCCAAATTGATGCACAAATATGAATACTTTTTTTGGTCTTTTTATTTCATTCTATCTTTATAAACTAGCCGATAGGCTCGCTTTGCTCACCACACCAAAGCTTATAAGTTCACCAGACCTCCACCATTGGACCATTGGTGGCTGCTGATCTGGAGGATGAAGCTGCGATTCAAGACAAGTTCCATGCCATAAGGACAACAATTGTTGCACCGTGACGATCCCGACACAGAAACAGGTCAAAATTACACTAAATACTAATTATCTCCGTTGAAATCAACATCAGCAGAATTCTAAAAAAAAAGGGGGGGGGGGGCATTAATTCTGCCACTACACCTGTCCTTATGCTAAACTTCATCTACTTGCAGCTTCTAGAAGTACTTTTTCAATTTGTCAACATGCTAAGCATCATGGACAGATGGACGGATAGACAGATATACGTATTCCCTTTTTAAAATTGTAATTTAACAGGTGCTTCTTTAGGAGTTTTGGTAAGTTCTGGTGGTTTAGGTGGTGGAGGATTTACTGTGTTACAGGGTACAGTCCACAGGTCTTCTCTTCTCCCACTACTCCAATAACCAAGTATCCTTCCAATCTAGGACCAGTGACAGTGCTCCCTCTATATTGCAGGCAGCACCATAGTCAGTGCTCCACATGCCACCGACACACACAAGGTTCATGGTCAACATTACAACTCCGGCTCAACTTCTTCCACAGATCAGTCAGTTCATATCCTACGGACACCATGGGCTACAATACTTTCCAAATGCTCCTCACTATCAGATATCTAGTGGCTAAAGCTTCCTGTCCTGTGCACAAAGCAAGAATTTAAATATTTTTCTGCTGTGGTACCTAATTGTTCAAAGACATCAGTGCACTTGTCTACTCACCACAGGTGCACAAACCAGCTGCATCTGGTACCAATTGAAGTTTTGCTCTTCCTTAACCATAAAATAACCAGAAGTAAGAAGGGGAAAAAAAAGAAGAAGAAAAACAGTTTCAAATTCTGAGCCAATGATTTAGAACATGTGTGTTTGTGAGCACGTGTCATATTCTAATCAGAAAGATGGAACAATTACACCAGAATTAGATATAACTGGATAAAGTAGAAGCTCTGTTGAGAAGGAACATAGATATCTTTCATCATCCATGCCAAGAGTATCAATCCACTTGGCACTTCCACTGCTACAGTATAATTACTTAATTGTAGTAACAAGCAAAATTGTATCATTCATTATCTTGCGCCCCCCCCCCCTCCCCATTACAAAACAAAGAAGGATTCCATTGCTATAAATAATTATTATAAGCAAATGCAACAGATTTATAATTCTTGAAAAAGAATGGCATTCAAGGTTGCCTCATACAATTAAATGAGTGGCTAGTGGGTTAAGGGAAACTATAAGTCCAACAAATTTTTTTCTCTCATTTTTATCAATTAAATACTTTCATTCACCCTAATTATTCTTACATCTATGAAAAGTTCATATTTTAAATTTAGGAGACCTGAGATACTTCATTACCAAGTTAGGATAATTTTCATACCAATAAAAGGAAAAAAAATTAGCCTTTCAAATATACTTTATTTGATATCAATCAAACTAAATAGCTGTAAATCATATCATAACTTTAACCTCACCTAACATATCTTGTCCTTTTCATTTTTCCTTCTCTCTAGTTGAGTACAACTTATTGATCTTTTCTTATATTTCAAGCTTCTACCACCATATGAAAGCCCTTTCTTTGCACAAAAAAGGGGTGAAGTGGGGGTGGGGGGATATTGCTGATTGGACAGAACACTTAAAATTCCTCCCACTTATGTCCTAGCTGTGAACACACTACTCACAGCAGCTGTTTGAGATTAATTTCCATGTTCATTGCCCAGATATTCTGATTAGAGGTTTCACCTGTCATTTCCCACTTCTTGTTGTTTGTTGTTGTTTTTACATGCCACCCCCTCATATCATACCATACAGTACACAGAAGGAGCGTCTCTTTTGACACTAAAAACACATGCATGGGGGTTATGGGGGGGGGGGGGGGGGGGGGGGGAAGTTTTGACTCCTTGGGGAAAAAGTTGAAAAAATGTATTTAACCTTGAGTCCCTCCATTATCATAAGTTTGCTCAGGTTACTATAAATGAATTTACCACTTTGTACTTTGGCGACATCTTTGATCTTTTGGCTATTCTTTACCACTCGGATCAAGTCCCTCAACTCGTCATACCTGCAAGAACCGCCCAACAAGAGAGCACCATTATGATACACCAACAGGGGAGTAAAGGGGAAAGGGGAACAGAGTACCTTTTGTCCTTTTGGGAGCGAACCACTCTCTTCTCGTCATCTTCATCATCACTAAAAGCAAACTGAGGCCGCCTGGAGAGAACCAATTACCAGCCCACATGACTGTATTTACATTTATACATTCCATTCATTAACGTCTTTGAACCTAAAGTTCGTAAATTTATGACATTCCAACCTAACAAGTCATGCAATCTGGAGAATAAATGGCCATTTAACTACACGCTAGGTGGGGTTAATACCAGGCAGAGTTCCTTGCAGTGGTTGGTAAAGGGTAACCCTAAGTGCAGGAGCATTGGGGTGTCAATTGGGTGCCCACAAAGGTGGGAAAACATTAAACAACAAATCAGTCTGCCTTGAAAAACATAAGTCAATGAAGTTTGTAAACTGGAACTTCCCCCACCACACCTTCCAAAAGGGAGGTTGTTGTTGTTTTTTATATACTTAATTGAAGGTGCTTGCCCTGCCCCACTAATGAGCCCTAGTAAGTACACTGCCACCTTGCCAAACAATTAAGCTGCCAGAGCTGTGGATTAAGGGGACCGAGATATGTAAAGAGTTATAAGGTAGCATCAAGGTCTTGCAGTAGAGTAAGGGATGGGCAGTAGGACCAATCACTCTATTTATAAATCAGTGGTGGTTATATATATATATAATTACTTCAAAATGGAGATATTGTCATCTCATTTCAATTACTAAGCAATCTAGTTTAATTTGTGTATTAGCAGATTAATTTTAATCAGCATAATCATAAATTGCTGTACACATTCCAATTAAAGCACACTGATTTCATACTGTCCCCAAGAGGGCTTAGTTAGAATACTGATAAAGTGAGTTTACATTAAGTTATGCCTAAAGGATAAAATTTTAAAGACCAACACACCAGTATCACACACCAGTATCACACACCAGTATCACACACCAGTATCACACACCAGTATCACACACCAGTATCACACACCAGTATCACACACCAGTATCACACACCAGTATCACACACCAGTATCACACACCAGTATCACACACCAGTATCACACACCAGTATCACACACCAGTATCACACACCAGTATCACACACCAGTATCACACACCAGTATCACACACCAGTATCACACACCAGTATCACACACCAGTATCACACACCAGTATCACACACCAGTATCACACACCAGTATCACAAACCAGCTCCAGTTACCCAGTATTGAGAGTTCACCATTAGTTCCAATTATTAAGCTCAACCTTACACCCCATACCTAGTAGCGACCACTGGCTTCGGCTGTTCACCCTCCGAGCTCTCCCCAGCGCTCTCCGAGTCTGTATCACCGGTGGCAAAAAACCTTGACATACTCAAAGCAGAGGCAAAATTAACACGTGGTTGAAATTTAGCACGTGGTTGAAATTTAGCCTTTACCCAAGGTGAATAAGTCACGTGACTAAGAGTGGATTATTTTTGGTGGTAATTTCGTGGGTCAGTGCAAAAGATTCTTTTTTAGCGAATGGGGGATTTGTCCGAGGAAGTTTCATAACAAGAACAAGATTCCCAAGAAAGTAACATTTAGATTCAGGTGAACTGGTCAAGTTCACGTGTAAAAATAGCCAGAAATTGTAGAAAGGTGTCAGTCTACTAATATAATAATAATATGTATCAATTTAAAAGAGTCAAAGGAAATGAAAAAAGGAGGGTAAAATTGGGGAAATAAAAAGAACTGAAGTCCATTACAAGATACCCAAGTGATTACAAATCTCTGATTTTAAGTTTGGGAAACCTTATTGGGGGGGGGGGGGAGGGGGGGGGACCTGTACTGGAATTTAGTCCCCTTTATTTCTCCCCATTTTACCCTCCTTTTTTATTTCCTTTTGTTCTTTTAAATTGATATAAATTATTAATACTGCACTCTTCCTACTCCATCCCTCCCCCTCCCTTCTCTCTATCCTGGTTCCTTCCAAAATCCATATATTATTTTCTGAAATGTTCATTTGAATGACATACACACAGTTTAAGTTATGAACAGTTTTATCATCATCAACATCAGAATCACAGTGAAGTTTTTGTGAACAGATCAAAATATACAACATGATACAAAACCATATACCATTTTCTGAAATATTCATTTGAATGACATACACACAGTTACAAAAAGTTTTATCATTCATCAGTGGAATCACAGTGAAGTTGTGAACGGATCAAAATATACAATATGATACTATAAATTCTTTTAACATTAGTCACAAAATTGGAAATTGGTGTGAATTCAGGCTGCTTCTAGCATTGGCTACTTATCAGATCCTAGACTTTGTTTTGATGCTTGGCACTTGAGTTAAATTTCTCTTAACTGCATTGCTCACAATATGATAAGGCATGACAATTCTTATGATACTAAGTTTTCAAATGGCTGCTGATCTACCCTATTTCTGCACTTCTTAATTCCCAGACAAGAACATCACAATGTTTTTGGAAATCTGACCATTGAAAACATTATTCTCTGACCAATTTCCATGGAAAATATTATGATATTATGATAATGTGACTAGAGTCAGTTTCTCTGAGATGGGCAGAATGGCAGACATTTAGTTTTATTTAAGTCTTAATTGAACTATCTGATGGTTATATAGTGCCAGGAAAGTGACTAAGGTGCAAAAAAAGAATAAAAAAATTGTGAGTGCCAAACAGCACCCTAAATTGATGGGAAAAGTTTAATTTTTTTTTTAAAAAAGTGTGTGTGTGTGTGTGTGTGTGTGTGTGTGTGTGTGTGTGCCTGCCTGCCTGCCTGCCTGCCTGCCTGCCTGCCTGCCTGCCTGCCTGCTTGCCTGCCTGCCTGCCTGCCTGCCTGCATGCATGTATGTATGTATGTATGTATGTATGTGTGTGTGTGTATATATATATATATATATATATATATATATTTTTTTTTTTTTTTTTTTTTTTTTTTTTTTGCCGAATGAAATTTTGGTGCTTAGAGACTTCAAAAAGTGCTAGATTTTATAAATCTATCTCCAAAGATGCCAAACTGGCAACACTGCTCTCAATAACTGTTGTGCACATTATTCCTTTGAACATTCTCACAATTCCTTGAAAGTAATGAAAACCTCTATACTAACAATCATGAGAAATACAAAATTGAGTAGACTCTTTTTATCTATATTCATCATGGTGTCCCAATTGATGTTCTGGTGTCATGAAAGAATTTCTCCTAAGACTATCCAGAGAAAAAATTTTTCCCACATTAATGTTCATTTGAAAACTTGATTATTTCAATTCTTAAAAAGCTCTAGACTTAAAAGTATATTTTAAAATATTGACACATACTTCTTAATCCCAATTCATAAGAATATTAGCAGCTATGTGGATTTCAAAGAAAGAAAACATTTTTTTTATAATTCAATATTCCTGGTGGCTACACTTCTGAGTGATCTCAAAAAGTGTAACATTATAAACCCTATTTTCTAGGGTAGTTCCCAATTTAGTACTTCAAACAAGAAATTGAATCCTTCCATTGCAGGTAGCTATGGTCAACATAGTTTCAGAGTAAATATATTATTATATTTCTATGGCTACACAGATTTTTAGCAAGTAATTGGGCGTGTAGCTAAACCAAGCTAAAACTCATTAATTTTAGTATATGACTGCAGCTTGTAAGAAGTACAAGTTCATTAGACTTTAGTTCCATTCCTAAGTTCCTGATTTATGCAACTCCCAATTTTCAATCCTGGATAATGATTCTCCAGTATTGCCAATTTAACACTTTTGGAATCAGATTGGTGAAATCTTGCTCTTTTTTAAACTTCTTGACACAAAAATTCCCATTTGGCAATACACACAAAATTTGGTACTTTTTTTGGTACTTTTTGATGCCTTTAACATTTGTTCTGGCAAGATTTCACCAAGAGGTAGTTTATATGCAGATAAAGGAGTCAAACAGCACTGCTGGCCTGCCATTCATCTAGCTACTTTCCCTCATCTCAGAGAAAAAATGATTTGCTTACGTTTTTATTTGTGAAGTTTTGGACAAGAATGGATTTTAACAAAACCCAAAATTTGTAACTCCAACCACAAGTTGAACATCATCTAAGCATTCTAAACAATTATTTTTTGCCTTACCTAAAACACTACATTTTAATATATTATAGTAATTATTTGCCACAGGTCTTAGTGCAGACAGCTCATGTTTAAAATTCTCAAGATGAATTTCCACCAACTAAATAACAAAAAATAAGTTACATTTATTCCACCTCAAACAAGACAAATATATATAGGGATGACATGTCAGCATAAAGTGCAGTTTCGTGGCCTAGGTTTGAGCCATAGCAAAGAAAGTGAAGCTTCATGTTGTATTAGTCAATGAGGCCTTTTTTTCTTCTTTTTTTTTTTTTTTTTTTTTCTTTTTTTAATTTTTTTTATCATTCCTACCTAGAGAGTACTACATACTCTCTGATGTGTTTTTTTTTTTTAGAGTTTTTTTGCCTCCCCCCCTCTCTCTCTCCCAAAAAAATGGTCTAGCCAAGGTTGGACTGGTCTGACCATCAGGTATCAATGCCATCCATTACTTATGTTCATATTAGCTATTCATTCTTGCTGGACCAAATTAAAATTCTTTTCCTTCTGTAATCACTGGGATTTCAGGTGGGTGGAGGGGAGGGGATTTTTACAAGTATCCTAAAGTAGCGGACAATTTTATCACCAGCATTGGCAAGCTCTTTGATAACTGGAAACTTGAAACAACCACTCGGTTCTAGAGAGAGGTTATCTTCTCCGAGCTGCTGGAAAATGCTTAGTGGAAAAATTGGTATTCTAAACCAGGTGTTGGTCTTTTTTTATTTCCTACTTAGCACAGCCGCACAAAAAAGTGAGTTAACTAGCTAGCTATTAGTCCATGACTAGTTGATATTATATGCAGCTAGCTCTGCATGATATATAAAGGAGGGTCAATTATGACGTTCACATGGAATACAAAAATTTTTTCTTAGTAATTTGATGACACTACAATTCATTTGGTTGAAATAGGGAAAGAAAGTGTGGTCACCACTTACAGCTTACACCTTCGGCTTACACACTTCAAATCCAAGTGTTGCTTGATTATTTGCTATGTTTTGATTTGGAAAGCTGATAATTCCAATACATATGAATATTAGTAGCTATGTGGATTTCAAAGAAAGAAATTTTTTTAATTTTTATAATTTAATATTCCTGGTGGCTACATCTCTGAGTGATCTCAAAAAATGTAACACCATAAACAGTATTTTCTAGGGTAGTTCCCAATTTAGTCCTTCAAACAAGAAATAGAATCCTTCCATTACAGATAGCTATGGTTAACATAGTTTCAGAGTAAATATATTTTTATTATATTTCTTTGGCTACACAGAAATTTAGCAAGCAATTGGGCTTGTAGCTAAACCAGTCTAAGACTCATCAATTTTAGTGTATGATTGCAGCTTGTAAGAAGCACAAGGTCACTAGACTTTAGTTTCATTCCTAAGTTCCTTGTTAAAGATAGAGCATCCCATTATTTTAGTGATTTAGGGGTGAACTTTCAAAGAGTGCAGATCAATTTTACAAATCAATTTAAAGTCAAAGTACTCTGCCAAAATGGAACAGCAATGTACTTTCTGGAAATTTTGGACTATTCCAAGAGTGCTTTAATTTAATTAAACATTTATGGTCACTGAAGATGAAGCTGCAGCCTTGAATTTCTAAGAGCACTGGTAATTTTGGTAACTCTACTGTTAATTATGTCTTAATTCCTTTGATACTTCAACTTGCTTGTGCATTTAACGTGGTGAACCGTTACAGTTTCTAGCCAGTCACTGAAGAAGAAAAAATTTCCCTCCATTTTGTTTGTTTATATTTAGCTACTCATTCTGGGTATATTTTATTTTTTCATAGAAATGGAATCTCATAGACCTCTCAGCCTCTTGTTGCTTGGGGTGAGACTGAGCTAAAAATAAAGTAAGATTATGGGTGTTCAGAGTGAGATGGTAAAAAATAAAGTAAGATTATGGATGTTCAGAGTGAGATGGCTAAAAATAAAGTGAGATTATGGGTGTTCAGAGTGAGATGTACATTTCTTTGCTTCCCAAGAGGCCCATAGGCCCAATAGGCCCAATAGGGAACTCACTGTATTTTCTGCAGAGTTAATGAAATCTTACTTCCAATTTGACTTTCACTGTATTTATTGTACTATGATAGCTTATATTTTGAGGGAGGTCATGCTTTGTTGTAGGAAATGTCTTATGGGAGGTCATGTATTGGTGGAGTGCATATCTTCAGGTCTTACTGGGGTACATGTTTTACAGGAGGGTATATCTTACAGGATGATTTGTAGTACAGGGGGACACCTCTTATATGAGGACAAGTTTAACTGGATGGTATGTCCTATAGGAAGCCATGTATTACATAGGGCATATCTTACAGGTGGACTTGTCTTGCAGGAGTACATATAATATGAGTGGTCATATATTGTTCAAACACATGAAGTAAAGTAGGATATGTCTTACTGGAAGGCATGTCCAACATGAGGACAGGTTTTGTAGGATGACATGATATTCAGGAGGGCATGTATTACTGGAAGACATGTGTTAGTGGTGGTCATGTTTTTCATGAGAATATATGTTATGGGAGGACATGTGTAGTAGGTGGGCATGTCTTGCAGGTCTGTGAAGAAGCAACCATAGACAAAATGGAAGCATAAAATTTAACTCATGGCCAAATGTGAACTGCTATATTTAATCAGTTTGTTGATATCTGGCTCAGCTCATTCTCTTAATAATAACAGTATTAGCTCTGTCCCTCTGAAGTTAATGGTAAACAAAAGCAATAGGCTACTTGACCTTGGACATGTACATTGGGAATACAGTCAGGGTGGGTGGGGAAAGTGGATCTGGGAGTGGAAGAAACTTGAAGCTGGGTAGAGGTTAAGTAACCATAGCCAGAATAATCTAGTAGAGTATGAGTTTCTGGTCAACAGTTTGTGTTCTGTTGGATATATCATGCCTAAAATGTTGCTTGTTATCACCTTTAATCCATGGAACTTCCTTTTTTCTTTTCTAATTAATAAGCTATGGAAACCTTCATTTTATTACATTGCATATAGCTATTAGCATGTAAATAATTATAAGAATATGTTGGTAGATGTGTATTCACCAACGTTCATGCATAAAAGAATGAAAATGGATCACTTCCTTTTTTTCAATGACTTGACTTTACCTGGAAATTTTCATGTCCTCTGCATAAATTGGGATAAATTATATGAGATGGCTTTCACACACATACACATACTAAAATCATAACAAGTTGCAGCATTTAATATTTCTAACAATGGAGTTTCTCAGCATGGATAAATGTACAGAAAATCTCACCATTATAATGCTTTGCAATAGCAACTGTTACAGTAGTTTTATGCTTATCCAATGTGTGGCTTATCAGCATGCACACAGATGATGTGCCAAGTCCAGTCACTTAAGGAGTATCACTGCATGCTTCTGAGGAGATACTCAAAGTTTGTCTGCAATACTTATCTAATGTCATCATCACTGTCCAGAATTGAAGAAGGAATCTTAATTAAACGTTAGAAATGTTACTGTTATCATGATATACTGTAGTCAAACAGGTGGAATGCTACTGCTTAGACAAGTAGCTAGCTATAGTAGGTACATTTTAGTTTTATATCTTGATCCAAATATGGATGATAGGATGTTGTTTGGTATGTGTATTAAGGCCTTCACAGAATTTTGCATTAGATTAACGATGGGATGCCACCCAATCCGGAAGAGACTCATTTTTTATCCAAATATTTTGGAAAGGGATACAAACATTGAGCAAGATTAATTATGATTATTCTTGTTCAACTTTCTGAACCAGGCTTTACAACTGGTAAGTCCATTTAAGCAATTTAGTTGAACTTGATCGTAGTTCTTGGTTTTCAGCCCTACTTAGGAAAACGGAGGGAGCATTATGAACACCAAGTGTAAACCTTGTGGTTTGAAGTTTGGAACGTTTCTATTTAACATTATTATAGAACAACAACACAATCTTCTCTGGAGATAAACTACCAAGATATAAAATCATGTTGATCCATGTTTCCTACATAAAGTCTAGGATTTCATTAACAGTTTCAACAGAAATGTACTTACCCCATCAAATCACTTTGTGGATGCTGGCAAATTTAATGTGCATAGGTGGGCAAGTAATGTGTACCAAAATGACTTTTCAATTTACTGAAATTCCTTCGTACCATGGAATGCATCTGCTATTGCCCAATGTTTGTCAATTTTGACTTGGCTGGACTACAGATTAGTTACCTGCCATGAATATTTGGTTGAGTTTTAAGTACCTTTTCTGGGAATATGCCAGGGTCTGAAGCTCAATTCCTTAAAACATTGGGTAATTTCCATTGGATGTGGGTGAGTCAAATGGCATGAACTTCAAACTTATGAAAAAAAATTTTTTTTAAATAGCCAACTGGCATTATTCCAACTATTACCACAAAGATCAAACAATTATTAGTCTTACTAAAATATCAGTAATTTGTGAGGGGGTTACCAAAATTGCCATTCCACTTTACTATTGAATGGGACACAGGAATGCTGAACTGATTATATAATTATGAAAGCCAGATATTGGCTTTAATTTCAATTCATCATAATAAGACAATATGCATTCATTCTGGATACCCAGACCTGAGAAAGAGGGAATTTTTATAAGATATTTTATGTGTCTGTGTTTCTTACAAGACAATGCTAAGCATGATATTTATAATATCATTTTGAATGAGGCACTATATACTATTGTCAGGCTTGGTTTTTCAATAGCGTAATTAATTAATAAGTGCCACCCTTTGAGGGTAATTTCTAGTAAAAGATATTAAATATATGTTACAAAACTTGTTCAGTTTGCTTAAAGAGGAACTGAACTGGAAAAAAAATAATTTTTTTTATTGTCTTATCTTGTTGTCCTTGGTGCCCAAACTGGTACAAAAAAAAAAATTGGAAATTTTTGATCCAATATTCATGAAGAAAACTTAGCTTAAAATTTTTATTTCCTGTGGGTGTGTAACTGCTCATGGATGGCACAAGGGGGACAGCTGCAGCCAGAACTCAAGGGAAGTGATGCAATATTTCAACAAAACCTCGACAATGCCTGGAGTCAGGAGGCCCAATTCCACCTGTAAGTCCAGGATTAGTAGCAGCACATTGACATCTAGAGAAATAGCAACCAAAAGAGTTGTGGAGTTGGAAATCTGAATGAATAAGTGAAGAATGCAATAATTATTCATACCTTCAGATTCCTATTGATACTGATTTTCAGTTTCATCTAGCTCTGATTCAGGTACAAAAAATTAGGATCAAAGACTTTCTGATTTGTCATGATAAAATATAGCTATTTGCAAAATACTTTTACCTTAGGCTACTTTTAGTCTGGAGCTAGATATTTAATAGCTAGCTACAGAATGAGTATCAAAGACGTTCTGATTTGTCATGGTAATACTTGCCAGCTAGCTTGCCATTTTTGGTGTGAAGCAAGATATTTCATAGCTAGCTAGCTATATAGCAAACTGTGTAATTGTTCTTTTGCACTTGGTTATAACATTTATAGCTAATAGCCCAGGGCAGTTACTAGCTATAAATGTTATAACCAAGTATAAAAATGAACAATTTCAAATTTAATTAGCTACTTGAATCAGAGCTGGACGAAGCTAAAAAAGGATCAGTGTCACTAGGCTCTGAAGTTATTAGAAATTATTGCACTCAAAAGGGAACCCTTCACTTATTCCTTCAGAAGAGCTGGGTCTTCAGATTAGCTACTCCAGCAGCTCTACTGTAGTTACTATCTTGCTAGGTTCCAATGTACTGTTGCCACTCCTGGACTTACTGACTCAAGGAATTGTTGAAGTTTGTTGAAATAGCGTATCACTTTCATTGAATTCTGGCTGCAACTGTCCCCTTTGTGACGTCAGTGAATATTTATACCCCCACAGAAGTTTTAAAAAATTCAGCTAAGTTTTCTTCATGAATAATGGACTAAAATTTTTCAAATTCTTTCATATCAGGTTATGCATCAAGGACAACAAGATAAGACAACAAAAAAAAATTATTTTTTTCCCCAGTTCAGTTACCCTTTAATGTTTTATATCGGCAAGGGGGAGGGGTTGTGTGGATTGCCACATTTTTATAATTTAGCTATTCCAAGGTAAAAATTATGAATGCACCTCTAGTAATTAGTCTCTTTAAAACTAACTTGGGTTTACATTTTTGTGCATGATCACATTACAGTATGGTTTTTAAACATAATTTCGTACAACTTTTGAGTTACTCATGAATAAACAAATTTATTTAATGGCCCTAGCCCATAACCCTAGCCAAACCCTCCCCAAACCTGGCCATTGGGCTCATGAGCAACTCCTGAAAAGTTCAGGAAGATTGATTCAGGCATCTGGGAGGAGGTAGAACACACGCAGACAGATAGATGGACACAAAGACAGATGTACAAATCATGAATCATTTATAATTTTCAATTCGTTTGTTTGTCTGGTAACTACTCTCACATTATTTAGTCTAAAGGGCTCAAATTGTCAGGGTTTGATGAGGTCATATATGAAAGTTAGAGCCTCCCCCAATGAAATTTTGGAGGGTAGAAATAACCCTACAGGCAGAATTTTATTCCAATCTTCACCATACCTTGACTATAATCATACTGGGGTGATCGCCATCAACTCATGGAGATATGAGCCCTGTATGCCCAAGCATCTGGGAGTAGATAGTGAACTAACAAACTAGCAAATGAACAAGCAAACAAACAAACAAACAAACAAACAAACAAACAAAAAAAACGAGAAAAAAACAAACAAATATACAAACAAAAGAACAAGCAAATGGAGAGTTATAGCAAGATTTGTTAAATGACATATTTCTATGTAAAATTGAGATATGATATGATAAACTTCTGTTATTTTCAAAGATTAAAAATGTGATAATTATTTGGGAAAAAAAGAAAAAAGTATTATTTTCTCTCACATTAATATTTTAATATTTGAAAGAAGAAGGGAAAAAACCCTTTATAAATCCTGATTATGCCCCTGTTTGGTCAGTCTAAATGTGTGTGTATAACTTGCATTGGTATATATATTTTAGGTTTCAATTTATTTACAGATTACTCCAAGGGTTTAAATGTATTGGGGTTCAATTTTAAAGTGGATTAGAGAAAGGGTATACAGTTGGGGCTATAGATAGCAAGCTTAACATAACTTTTTTTTTATGGTTTGTAGCTAATAAATTAACATTCAATTGCTAATATCTTATTATAAATCACAACTCCATATATCTGCAGTGTGCTTGGATCCACGAGTCACATATGCCAGATCTCAGATTCCCTATTCATATAAAAACAGCACTACAGCTTTTCTTTTGTGTGGGCTAAGTACAAGTACCCCTCTGTGGTGGATGAGCAAAGAACCATGTGGACCATTTACCAGATCCAGTCTTTGTCCTGGTTCAATGCAATCATGCACATTTGGAATCACAGAAGCAGAAGAAAATTTATATCACTGCTGCACTACTGGGGATAGAATTGACTTTATTGAGGGAAGCATGGATGAAGTTCACTGCACATACATTCGTAGTGAGTTTCACATAATATCCAGGATTAATTTATTTTGTTGAAATATGCTCTTTACAATGTGGTTCGGACATAATAACATGTAAATGGTAAAAAATAATAAAATTGAATTGTTCTTAATACAATGCACCACTTATGCACAAAAGCAAGATTTCAGTAATTACTTTATTAGAACACAGTTTTCTCTGAACCTGAAACAGGCTTCATGCCACCAAATCTACTAGCCCATTTAGAGAATTTATGTTATTTCCCCTTACTTCTTGTGCTTTCTTTCTATGCAGTCTGCACTTCTCTGGAATCATCCATCACATCAGTACCTCCCGTATCATTCTTTGGATCCAATTTTGTCTTCTATATAGCTATACACTCCCATCCCCGTCCTACCGCCAATATGGTTTTACAAATCGGAACCTACTACAAAAATAGAATTGGCCAACTAATTGAACATCCTTCTTTTAAGGCGCCACTGTTAGTTTTTGAGTTCAGTACAGCTATGCCACTGGCTAGTGAGGTGAATAATAACCTGAGTTACTTCACAGTGAAGTTTAATTCTTCGAATGATCTTGAATGCACAGAAACTCGGAGCTACATCTATCCCATCCCAGTGGCAAACCAAGGTGGGTATATTTATCATGATTACATTATTATGTAGTAGCATGAAATTTAAATTGCCATGGAAAGAAAACCCTCACAGCACATGTGAGTGGAATAAAAAGATTTGTGTTGCTTGTGCCTGTATGCTTGTCACAATACATTTATTTTCAAAATTATTAATATGAACAGGTTAGCCACTGAGTGGGATCCCGCATGCAAAAGAATTAACAGTTGCATATTCAGGTTCTTTTAACAGTACAACACTCCCTTTGCAAATAGATAAATTTTGATATAATAAGAGCTTGTCATACAGTGACCCATATTGCCTGATAAAAAAAACTACTATTATATTGTTACTGCTTCAGCAGATTTAGTATAAACTATGACCTTTGAGCTCAACTGTTCTTCCGTAATCTGTCCTATTCCACTTCCAAAATCTCAGGGGAATAATGTTTGCCTCTTTGTATATATCAAAGTATCTATGAATGGTGAATAATTTTCAAACGTTAAACTTGATCTGCCCAAAATGGAGGGATGTGTGAACTTGGAGATCAATATTCTTGAGATTCACTAAAAGTGGTTTTACATTTATCGGAAAATGTTACAGACAGATTAAAATAATCAAACTTGATTTTGTAGCACCTACAGATATTCAAGTTTCTAGTTAGTTTGTTGAGAGTAAATATTTGACCACCAAAAAAAAAGAAGGAAAAATAATGATTTCAAAAAAAGAAATGAATACTTCCTTCTAGCTTATATTTTTGACCAGCTGAAATTCTACTGCTTTTTATTTTTTAATTCTTATTTTTAAAACATTTTGCAAATTACTATAATATAGATTTTTTTTGATTTTTTTTTTTTAATTCCCTGTTTTTTTTCTTCTTTTTTTCACTTCTTTTATTTGCTGCTCACCCCCTCCTCCATACTGCTATGGTTTCCTGATTGTTTCCATTCGCTAGTTATAATACAGTAATGTTGACAAATAATTTATAATAATGTGTTAGTAGTTGTTGTTTTGTTATTGTTTTTTATAAAAACTTTTCTTAGTAATACCTACAATATCAACAATCACTTCTATGGCTGAAACATTACCAGTTAACACATCCCCTCCAACTACCTCAGGTCTGTATTTAGTGCCATTATTAAGGAGTGTATTTTTACTGTGATATGTTTCTATGGTTTTGGTTCAATCTATTTATAGGTGGCAAAGAAACATGTAGTATTCAAACAGGTCAGTCTATAATGTGGTCAATGCTAATGCAGTTCTGACTCAGTTGTATTAGCTTTATTCTGTTTATCTATGTCTTGTTTAGGGAGTTTAGCAGCCATTTCTGCAATGACTCTTATTTCACTAGCCATACTGGTTGTTTTGGTAACAGTATGTTGGAAGTTCAACAGTTACAGAAGAAAAATGATACGAATTCATGTAAGTTTTAGATGTTCTCATTTCAACTCAATATTTATAGGGTTGTTTTTTTTCCCAATGTTGCATATTAAAACATTGTTCAATCAAGATATCAATTTCTGATTGCTTCTTAAAAGGCATACCTCACTTCTTTCTACTTCCTACAACTTCACTAATAATTCAGCATCACTTCTGTCTTGCACTGTTTGTTTTTTAGTGTGTGTGCAAGTTTCTACAAGTTTGGACATAACAGGACAAGTCAAGGATCCTGTTCACAATTTAGTGACCCCTGGGACAGTTTAGATATTTGTGCACTCCGAACCCATTCAAACCTAACACGGTTGCCATGTTAAATCTGTACCATCAGCAAAATCTGTGCCCATTTCCCCCCCCCCCCCACCTTATATTCACCTTTTTAGTTAATATAGCATCGTTTTAAACAGCTATGAATAGCTTTATTAGTGATATAACTTTAGATAGTCATAAATTGGCTTTAGATAGCTCTGCAACTGTTTTAGTTAGTGTGGCATAGCATTAGATACCTATGAATAAGTAAGCTACTTCTGCCTTGTTGAAACTATATCCTGGAATCCATATTTTTAGATGTGCAGGGGCATGTGGGGGAGAGGGGAGGGTGAAGGAGCACTGGGGGCAAAATGAAAGTAAACAATGAAATCCCTGGAAGCCAAAAAAAAAAAAAAAATAGAGTGGAGAATTCCACACTTGCAAAAATTCTCCAATACCACTACCACCAGACAGGGCCAACGTAACCAGTGCAGCTGCAGGGGCAGGCAAAACTGGTGAGGTGAAATACTGTATTTTGAAGTAGAAAAAGGGAAGTGGTTACATATGAGTTGCTTGCCATTGTAGATTACAAAAAGTATATATAATAATCTTACTATAATTCATGATTCCGTCTGCCTATCTTTCCATGTCTGTCTGTCTGTCTGTCTGTCTGTCTGTCTGTCTGTTTGTCTGTCTGTCTGTCTGTCTGTCTGTCTGTCTGTCTGTCTGTCTGTCTGTCTGTCTGTCTGTCTGTCTGTCTGTCTGTCTGTCTGTCTGCATGCAATTGTATGTATGTATGTATGTATGTATGTATGTATGTATGTATGTATGTATGTATGTATGTATGTATGTATGTATGTATGTATGTATGTATGTATGTATGTATGTATGTATGTATGTATGTATGTATGTATGTATGTATGTATATTTAATATTTTCTCCCAGACGCTTTAGCCTACTAAACTTAAAATTTTTAGGGGAGGGTGGTGATGGGGGTTACCATGGGGTGGTTCATGGGGTGTTTGGTAAAGATCGGAGTAAAACTCCGCCCATAGGACTGTTTTTGTGCTTTTAGAAAGCCGAAATGGTATTTTGTCCTGAAAAACTTATGGTGCCACCAAACATATTCTTGAGTGTTGCCATTTTGGTTTGTCAATCTTACTATAAATCTCTATTTTTTGTATATTTGTTTGTTTGTTTGTTCGGTAACTACTCCCAGACAATTGGGCCTAAAGGACTCAAATTTTCAGGGTTTGATAGGGGTTACCCTGGGGACGGTAAGAGGAAGTTTAGTGAAGATCAGTTTGTTTGTTAACTCCTCTGGGGTGAATAGAATATTAAATTTATAGAAATCTAAATGTATGATACACTAATTGAAAAATACTCTTACCTGCCAATATTTCTGCAATACCAACCAAAAACATGAGTTTCAGGAGGAAAGCACTGATTTATTATAACAAATAACTATAATGGGCTCTGGTATCCTTAAAAGAACTAGACAATACATCCCGCAGGCAGTAAAATGTTTGCACTACTTCTATGAGCTTCTCCTGGTTCATTTCTTCAAGAAAAATGATTCTCTGAACTGTCAAATAGAAGAAAAACCCTCCTGCGACAAGCTTCAACATGTCGCAGAAATAGAACTGTTCTATTCCTGCGACATACCGCTATGAGCTGCGACTGACACGATGAACATCAATGCATGTTCACAAATCAAGCATTGTAACTTGTTGCTCAATGTTGTTTCTCGTAGTGCCTAAGAGTTCTTCAGCGTATTGTGAACCAGACTTTACCACTCGAGAAGTTCTGCCCAAGTAATGATTTTATTTGTGAATTCGAAAAGTCCAATATATCTGCTGGTGAATGTTCATTGCAGGTTAAACTCATTATCTATTGATCCATTTTATCCATATTTCATTCTAGTGCTCTCTGTGTGTTCATTTGGGCATAGTGTGAAACTGATAAAATTTTTTTTTCCATTGTTGGCTTTTGTTTGCATTCAATCTAAAACTGTTTCTTGACCTCAATCTATAACCGCACTTATTTTAAAAATGAATTTGGTTTCTACTTGTACAGGGCATCTCCCATAATGATTGTACCGTGACTATGCCTCAACCAACACCTTCATCAATTCATCCCTCCCATAAAGGCAGTGCAGATTTAGAGGCTGTGCACCATCAAAACATCAATGTCTCCAGTGCCATATTTCATTCACAAAATGTTACAACAGTTGAACCACCTCAACGGTACAAATCCCTTTGCACCATAAAATATCCTACCCCACCACTCCCAAGTAACTCTTTAGTTGCTCAGAACACAGCGGCTCACCATCAGCCTCCTCTCCCAGCATCTACTAGTCACTGCCCTCCTCAGCAGCTCTGTATTCCAGCAACCACTCCGCTATCCCATAGAGGACAAACACCCTTGATGGGATTTCATACTCCTGACCGGCCTTATTCTCGAACTTCTGAGAATAATTTGTTTGTGCAAGAGATTAACTCTGTCAGTCATGTGGATGATCATATATACTCCAGACCAGAAACAAACGTTAGTGAAGCTGCACATGGCAGGTTGAACATTGGAAGAATTGGTATTGGTGTAGGTGATGCTGTGACTGGTCTCTCTGATGTTCATGGTGCAGGTGGCATTGAAAATGGTGATGCAGGAAGGAGAAGCTGTGCTGGGAATAATTGCATGGAATGGAGTGGTACTGTGACTAGTGGTGTTGAAGGTACTGCAATGAATGGTAAGGGTGGTGAGAATAATTCTGGTGAATTTAAGGTGTACAGCAGTGAAACGATCAGAAAAGAAGCTTCTAGGGTGAAGCTAAACAATCACATGCTTGACTCACCAAGTCAGGATGTATAATTGTACATCATTATGCATGACGTCCTTTTTTTTGTAAATTTTTTAAATTTCATTTTTGTTTCAAAAATTCATTTTCCCAAATAATCCTAAAAATTGCCCAATGCATACCTGTCATCATTGTTCAATAGACTAAAATATATTAATTAATCATGACCTGTTGTGCAAATATCATTTTCATAATAATATTAAAAGCATAAATTATATGAAAGAAAATTTGGGGAAGAGTGCCTGAGGGGCTGTGTGTGTGTGGGATGGGTGCATGTGTGTGTGTGCTCAATTTCATGCATTCAATACATAGTTTCAAAGGACAGATCAAGCCCAATAGGCATTACACACAAAATGAAATCTTTGGAGTCATACTTCCTGTGTTCAATTCCAAGTCTGAGTCAATTTTTAAGAATCCCGGATGTCTGTTTGTCTCTGTCTCGAGTCTCCTCCTAAACTATGGCACCTGTCAATGTAGAAATTATAGGGTATGTGCAGTTTGACATGGTGCATGTGGTGTAGGTATCAAACATTTCCAAAAAAAATTCAGTATCCAGAACTAGGCTCCCTTTCTCTCCTCCTTTTTTCCCCATAGCTAGGTAGCTAGACCTGCCTTTATCGATGGTGTTTGACTGTGAGGAATTCCAGCCCAAACAATATCCATCTTATTTTTCTGTGATTTTGAAGTCATCTTCTAGATTCATAGAGTAATATATTATCATAGAGGAACTCCACCCCCACCTTTTTTTTAAATATTTTTAAATACTTTTTACTGTACAACTCATAAAGCTGGTAAGGGTTAGTTTGGAAGTTGGTTGATTACAGACTGACTGCTTTTGAGAGTGGTTGAAATTTGAAAGGGTGAGTAGCATCAGTAATCAGGATTGGAGCCACCACCAAAGATAATGGAACAGCAATTTACAGTGAAGCAGCAGATTTTGGAACTCTTGGATAAGAGTTGGGCTGAGTGTATGTGAGGTTTCAAGATTGGATCTGACAACTATCTTTGTTTTGCTAGGTAGATTGTGGTGATAGGTTAGTAGTGTCTTTTTCCTAATTTGCTAGCCAAATAGTATACTGCTCTTCTCTCTGCTGGGGATATGCTGTGGTATTCTAACTGTTCACAGATGGGTAACAAACACAGCACCTCTACTTCTATATTTTAATGTAAAATTCTTTACATTGTGTTCCAGTTGTTCAGTATGCTTTAATTTGATAGTCCTTATACCATCAACAGCTTTTATAGCTGCTACTGGCTTTCATCCAAGGTGTTCATTCCAAGCAATTCTCAGTGAGCAAGGAGCAGCATGCAAGAGGTAGCAGTCCATGTGCATACATGTAATGTGAAAGCAGACACACTATGACTGCAAATGAAGTTGTAGAAACTGGAATAATATGACACACATTGTCTAGTGTACTGTGTCCTCTACCCATGAAGAGATGAAACAACATGCAGTCACACAAGCATGCATGCACAGAAGCATGCACGCATGCACACACATTCTCTGAATAAATGTACATCCACAGTTTTAGTAAATATGTAAGGAGAATGCTTCAAAGCGACCACTGAATTCAAACAAAGCAATCCTAAATGTTAATTAACATGACAGATTGAGAAATTAATTGTGAGCAGCTGTACTTCACAAAAAAAAGTTCAGGAAGGAGGGTATCTAAGAACAAAGATATCTGGAGTGGAGGGACTGAGCAGCAGCAAGGGCCGAGGCAAGGAGAAAGTTAATAGTTTAAGAGACCCATTTACCGTATTCCTGATTTTAGCAGCTTTTGATAGAGGACCATTTTTCTCCCTAATTTTAGCAGCTTTTGATAAAGGACAATTTTTCTCCCTAATCACGCTTTACTTACACTAGGACAAGAGTTTTCATAAAGAATTTATTGTAATAAAGACTTACAGAGCACCAATATAGTCTGAGGCAGAGAAGGAATGCTACAGCAATTGAAATTATGGGATGGCAGGGAAAATTAAAGGGAAAGTTAGGAAAGCAGAAATCTTTCCCTGGAAACACAGATAAAAGCTATAATCAGAAGTTAGGCATTGACTGAACTTAGCTATAGCTTAAATGAACTTATTAATCAAAGTGGTTTAACTTTTGGCCAACATTGCAGGCAAAGGGGTAGAGTGGGTTGAGTATATTAAAAATAATAATAAAAAAAAGCAAGCAATACCCTAAGGAATGTGACCCCAAAACATTATGTATGGAACTAAAAATAAACACATGAATTATCTTACACTGATAATATTGTGTAAAAATATGTCCTCCAATAAAACTCTAATGTGAACCATTGGAGTAATGATGTATATAAGTTCAATCTATATTAGTCCAATAGAAGATGAATATTTGGGCTAAGGGACCAACTTGAAATCCTTCCAATGCCCTTTTCATGGAAGTGGGGAAAAACCTTACAATAAATTCTACATAATACAATACTAGTAACATAAAATCTGATGCTCTAAATAATCAGGTAGTTTATGGTAAGACCTTAGGAAAATATTCAACATTGTTAAGCACCAGGTTTGGATATAAAAAGATATTTTAGATTGAGCAACATCATCTAAGTGGTTCTCTATCTCAGCTGATGAGTTGCTCATGTTGCCACACATGAATCAATGTCTGTATGCATCAGATTTGTAGATAGAAATCCAATTTTCTCATTGTATGAGAAGAATTGCTTGGTTTTGTTAAGCTTGATGAAGTTCTTATAGGATTCTTGAAGGAAAATAATCTTGATATGAACCATAGTAGTGTAGTCAAGGATATTGTGGAGCACAATAATGGCAGTAAAAGCATGTGTTGTTTCTACTAAGGTATGTAAATCTTTACTCAAACATTGTAGGGCTCATACCTAAATTTGGTTACCTCATCCTAATGTAAACAATGGCTGATATCAGAAATTTATATGACACTATGGATATCTTAATTAGATTTGGGGGCTAGTACTAATAGAAACACTCTAATACAAAGTTATCTACTGTCTAATATATTTTAGCATCATATAGAGGATGATAGAGAGTAGTATAATACTAGAGAGGAACTACCCATGAATGAAGAACTTTTGAAGATTTCAGTATAACAAGATTGTAAATTTCCAGCCTAAAACCCTCCTCACTTAGATTTGATGTTTTGACTTAATCATTATCATTCTTGAATTTGTGTCATCTTTAATGTAGCTCAACACACCAGGAGTTACTACAAGGAGCTCCTGAGTGGGAGAGCCAGATTTCCCTACAGTGCATTTAAGATAAAATAATTTAAAACCTATTCAGCTTAAGTGAAGCTTAAAATCTACCAGCACTTAAGCTAATCTCTGGTGGCAGCATAACTGAGGAGAGGGAGGCTTAAAACGCTCTCCACCGGCACACATGGTGGACGCTTAAAACCCTATTGACCCCCACACATGGTAGCAACAGTGTATCTTCAGTCATCATCTTCTGTCATAGGGGAGCATTAGCTACTGCTTATCCACTGAACTAACTGAGTTAAATTTAAATCTTCATTATTGCAATCTACCATTGGTTTAAATCCCACTGAGTAGAATGGACTCTAGAGCAAAGAAACAATGAGAAATTCAGTGGGCCAGAGAAAGGTAGAAAGATGAATGGCCTGCCATGGAGGAGAGACTGCTTGCCATGGAGGAGAGACTACCAGCATGGAAGGGTTGGCTACAGGAAGAGGTCCTTTTATTAGCAGAAATTGTATTTTCAAACCCTTTTTCAGCCCGGGAGTTCTCACCAATGATTCCAGTGTGGAAGCCTGATGGATCGTGAGACTTCGTTTAAATTTTAAAAAGTTCAATGCTGTGACAACTTATGCCAAGGATGGTTGATATGCTCACTCAAATTGCAAGACAGGCATGGATTGACATGGAGGACCACTGCATTCTATGGGGAGGGGGAGATGTAAGGAATTGTAATAACATTTTGAACTCTTTAAGATTAATTATTTAATAAACAACTATTTAATTTAATATTATTACTTAGGTCTACTGTATGTTTACTAGCTCTGTATGTAGCCACTTCTTATTTTGTTATGTTGTATCCTTCCTGAATTTGTGTCATCTTTGATGTGGCTCAACCCATCAAAAGTCCTACTTAAAGGAGCTCCTTAGTGGGAGAGCCAGATTTACCTAAGTGCATTTAAAATCAAATAGTTTAAAATCTATTCAACTTAACTGTAGCTTAAAATCTACCTAGCACTTAGGTTATTCTCTGGTGGCAGCATAACTGAGGAGACAGAGGCTTAAGACCCTCTTGACCCCCACAAACATTGGGGGGGAGGGGGGGGGGGGGACAAGTACACAGAGTCAGTTATTGTGATGGAAATTATTACTATGTAGTGGAAAACAATTTTCATGAAATTACTTTCTGTTGTCACCACCTTTCTAATATCTTTCATGGTAATCTGGCCAGTGGCATTTGGGGCCACCTTGCCATTTTCCGAAGTTATTATAGAGGTTTCATCAGCATAAAGATGCACTCTTACATTGGTAGAAAGACCAAACTTTCTGACATAGCCCCAGATATAGGAGAAATTGGTGCAGATTTTCATCTACTCTGTATGGGACATGACAACTGTGATACCACCCATGACAAATCTCTTGCCTCAAATTTCTTGCATTGTCTTATCCACTGCCTCAACAGAGAATTAGGGAGAATTTGGGCCATTGCAGTTTGGGCCATTGCAGTTTGGGCCATTGCAGTTCTGCTAAATATGTTACAGGTTGGAGTTTCAGCAGTTTATTTTTGGCACTTTTAGTAATGATGTTATAAGCCTATCTTTGGTCATCAGTCAAGTATACTTTTTTGTTGGCAACAAATCAGTGAAGTACAGGAGTGTCATAGTTCATTGCTCTCAAAGTCTTACATCCTTACAACCCAGGGCTAGGAGACTTTCCTCAAACATATTAAGTCACTCAAATCAACCTCAACATTTAGATTTCTGGCTCAATGCTGTGGAGAATGTATTCAGAAAGGCTGTCACGATTGTTCCCCATAATAATAATGGAAAAGATAAATCACAGTTATGGAGGATGATAGCAAAGAGGTTGCAGAATTGTGATGGGGACTGTGAGATGGAGTCCTCTGCAATGGTGGCCTCTGCTAGGGTGGCATCCCAGTGTGATTTATCTTCCAACACACCTTTCCTCTGGCCAGCCTCGTAGTAAGTAATGCAGACAGTTCCATTGACTGTGCAGATAACCAGAAAGGAACAAGGATCTTTGACCTCATTGAGGAGCACCCACATAAAGAAGCACACACTCTATTTCGGATGCACATCATAGTTCCTTCCAAGTACATCAGTAGTTTGTACACTGGTGTGGCTATCAACATCCATTCCAGCACAGCTCATCTGCCATTTACGACCACTGTTTTCCATGTGTAATACTGGGGTACTTCCCAATAGAAGATGGTTCTTGTAAACTTGTTGTCCTGGCACAACTAGAAGGCCACCAGTTTGGCTCATGGTGGTGGCTCTCATGCAACATGTTGGACATTCCTTATATTGATGTTAACCCTTTGTATTTTTTTCACAGGTGAACATGCAGTTTTACAATGGATGTGTATCCAAGATCCACTATGCAAGCTTATTACTGCTAATGTAGTAGCTTGTCTTGTACTGGATAACCTCATCTCTGTCAGTCTTCTGCAGATTAAGTATGGCCATTTCAGTGCCATTGTTGACTTAGAACAGACATACTTTATGGACTTCACACTATTACAAAACACAACATTAATGTGCAAATTGAAGGCACTGCACTGCCCTGACCTGCCCTACCTGCCTTGTCTGCCTGAGTGCCTATCTGTCAGTCTGTTCCTCTGTCTGTCTGTTCCTCTGTCTGTCTGTCCATACCATCTTCCTGGCCAATCCTACAATCAGATTTCTCTGAAAGTTGGTATGAGCTTAGGTTTTCACAAAACTTAAAATATGGGCTTAAAAATCCAGAAAACAGAGAGCATGGTAGTGAATTATGGAATATAAGTTTTCCATAGAAGAAAAGCCTAAACAAACTATGGCCAAGGCGCAGGCCTAGCAAGGTGAAGATGAAGACAGCCTTTCAATGGCCTTCACCTTGAGTAACTGAATATTACAGTGAAACTAATGTCTTCACAAAGTCAATCACATCCTCTAAGGCAGATCATGCACACATCCTTTTCAGGACAGGAGGCCAATATGGCCGTCGAAGAGCTGCATTATGTGATTCTGCAACTTAATATCGAATGATTAACACCTCCAAAATTGGAAGTCTTTGCCCAGCTAGCCAACAAGACCAGTTCTACTGTCATCCTGCTCCAGGAAACTTAAAAAGACACCAATGCTCCCTTAAGATCCCAGGCTTCATATTAGCTAGCCACACTAACAACAAATATCATGGCCTCGCAACATTTGTCAAAGACAATATACCGTGGATGTATATCAGCCAGTCCACCAAGGCTGCTGAAGTTGAATGGCACATTATTAAAGTGGCTGACATCACCATTGTCAATGCCTATAAGCCACCACCAACCTGGTTGGAGCAGACTTCTCTCCATATCGTGCTGGCCACTGCCATCTTCTCAGGTGACCCTAACTGCTGTCACACTGGCTGGGAATGACACAACCCTATCAGAATGGTCCTCTGCCACTGATGCCGTACTTCTCTATGACCCTAAAGAGCCTTGCTTGTTCACCTCAGGCCACTGGAACACAGGGATAAACCCAGAACTAGCCTTCGCCAAGCCACTCCCATATGAGCCTCTACCCACTAGGCATGTTCTGGACCGTTTACCATGATCTCAACACTGCCCATCACTGAAATCAACACCATCTTTTATCAAGCCAACTGAGGGAAAACCAGTACAAAGATGGAATTTTTGTAAGGCAGAATGGCTAGTCTTAGAAAAAGGGATCAAAGCAACTGTTGAGGCTCTCCCACCACCAACAGCACCCAACATTGATGAAGCCTATGATACCTACGGACGACATTACTCAAGGCTGCGAAGAAGCACATCCCCAGGGGCCGCAGAGCCAACTGCAAACCTTGCTGCAACAGCCAATGTGAGGAACTGCTGTGCAACCACACTATTGCTACAACCAACAAGGACAGAGCAACAGCAGCAAGTAAATCCTTACCATGCTCAACACCAGGCGTATGAGGAGATGGGAAAAGACAGTTGAGTCGATTGACTTTATTCACTCAAGCTGATAACCTGGAAACCATCAACAGGCTCGCTGGCTGAGCAAGCCAACCAACACCATGCCTTATCTCGGCAAACTCCATAGCACGCAACTCATTAGAAATGGCAGATTTCCTGGCAGAGATAAGGACTTCACAAGAAAGATCATGTCTGAAATGGAGAACCTCTGCACAGCATTGGGTGCTGACCTTGACCTCTCAAGTGACTTTACAACAGAAGAGATAGACATAGCCATAAAACACTTGAAGCCCAACAAAGCTCCAGGGATTGAAATCTCCACCCTAAGTTTGTCCTGTACCAGGGCAAAGGAATGGTTGTGTCATCTCTATGTGTGCTTCAAGACATCATGGTTACCAAAAATCTGGAGCCGAGCCAAGATCATAGCTTTAGCTAGGCCGAACAAACCTCTAAATAACCTGAAAAGCTATAGTCCCATATCTCTTCTTTGCATTCCATACGAGCTCTTGGAATGTCTCCTTCATGCACGCCTCAATCCGATCATCGATCCACAATTACCAAAGGCGCAAGCTGACTTTCAATGTGGGAAGTCCACCACTGACCAGGCAACATTGCAGCATATAAAACAATGCCAATTTACCATATAATTGTGTTTATATTACCATACAAAGTTCTATTATAACCCAAACGTGCCATGCTTCCCTCGAATTGGCATTTGGTGGTTATTTTCAAACCAAAATTGGGGTGAAGGTGCTAATATGACCCAATAGGAATAATCAGCCAAAGATTGTTCAACTATGAACTGGAACTGAAATAATGATGGAAATGGAGTGTGATGATGCAGATAACCAAGTAATCTAGTGTAAAACATGCTAAACTAGGAACTTAAAGCTTTTATTAAATAAATTAACCTTTAGGCTTAAGTTAAGTTCCTGGTCAGTATTTATCTTACTGAGGATCAGTAAACTGGCAGAATGAACTAAATTCTGCACTAGTATGAGGAATTTTGGAGTGGGTACAATCTCAGCACCCAACGAACCTACACGTTCTGAGATTGTCACTCAGGTTGGCGCATGAGCGCATAACTCCGAAATATAATCTCAGCACGCCACACCGGTCTGTCCGTTAAAGACCAAATTCGCTACTACACTGGCGGTGTACGCATTTTCAATTGCGTCTGTAATCTGACATAATAGATCACCACCTTTATATATATGGCACAACTGAACGCTCATAGAATACTTGAACGCTCACAATATATCTGAACACTTACAATATATCAGAATGCTTATAGAATACCTAAACACTCATAGAATAACCTAAACACTCATAGAATAACCTAAACACTCATAGAATACCTGGAAACTTTTAACTACCTCCTGTACAGTCCTACCAGGTTACCTTTTCTGGATGCTTGAAAATGCTTCAAGGCAAGATTGCTATTCTACACCCAGTGTGGGGATTCTTTATTTGTTCTCTGCTTTGCACAGCTGCACAAGAAAGTGAGTTAACTATTAGTCTAGAATTAGCTGGTGAAATCTGTGCAGCTAGCTGATATTATAGCTGTGCAGCTAGCTCTGTATAATGTGTATGAGGTTGTTCTCATGGAATACTAATTGAATTAGTTAGTGGGTTGATTTTTCAACAATGCATTAAAATAAGAGAAAGAAAGTGTGGTCACTAGCTACACACTTTCAATCCAAGTATTTGTTGTATTTTTGTTTTCTTAAAATTTGATTTGGGAAGCTGATAAGTGAAGAATTCAATAGAATATAAAAGTACATAATTTTCTCTGTAGCTTACAGTTATCTCACAAAATATAATTTTATTTATTTTACTTTCAAGGGTAGTTCCTGTAACAATCAGCACTTACTGAGTAAGACTAGTGCAATAGATACTCAAATGGTATATTCTTAAATCATTCAATAGGCTAAAGCATACACATGGAAGTGACCAGCATCAGTGGTGACATGAACAATATATATCAATAACAGTTTTACCACAACAGGAAATGAGTATCACCACAGTTCCTAATTCAGTCTTCCAGAGAAAAATATAATTCTTCATTACAGGTAGTTAAAGTCATCATGACTTCACAGTAAATACTTGCTTCTACAGCTACACAGAAAATTAATAGGTAATCGAGCTTGCAAATCAATTTGAAGCTTAAGTGCTCAGTTGAACTAGAACATCAATGGACTTTTTTTAAAGATAGTTTAAGAGTGTTTTTATCTATTTAGAACTGTTATGGAGATAGAACTGCAACCTTGTACTCCAAAGAACAGTGGTGCGCTTGGTGGCAGTATTGCTAAGGATGTCTTAGTCTCTTTGAGATTTCAAATCGCTTCTGCATTCAAAGTGATGAATTGTTCCAGTTCCCAGCCAATAATTCAGCGGATATTCTCCTTATTTATTTATTTATTTATTTATTTTTAGCTACTCAGTCTAGGTGTTGTAGTTTAGATTTTTTTTTTTTTTTTTTTTTTTTTTTTTTTTTGTCATGTTTTTGTTGGTTTCATTTGTTAATTTGTTGTTGTTTTTGGTTTTTTTTTTGTTCTGGGTTTTTTATTTATTATTTTTTTGTTTGCTCTCCATGGTCAACTTGGAATACAAGAAAAACTCTAATCTTGTAAACTTGACCTCTCACCCTATTGGTGTTTTTGGAGTTAAACTGGGCTAAAAATGGTGTGAAATTAATGGTGTTCAGAGAAAAATATGCCTTTCTTCCCTTGTTTTTTTTCCCTTAAGTTTTTATTTTGGAAGCTGATGAGTGAAGAATTCAATAGAATATAAAAGTGCATCATTTTCTTAATAGCTTACAGTTCATTTAAAAAAAATTTTTTTTTTAATAATTGTACTTTCAAAGGTAGTTCCTAATTCAGTCTTTCAAGGAAAAATAGAATTCTTTATTACAGTTAGCTTTGTTCATACAGTAAATACTAGTTTTTATGGCTACACTGAAAATTATTATTATTTGCTTTACAACCGTGGGTGAGATGTGCATTAGTGATACAGCAAAGTAATGGTGTGTGATAGAATTTGGTTGAGGGTCAAGCACCAAGGACTGGTGTTATTTTCATTTGTTTGTTTGTTGATTTAAAAAAAAATTTTTATTGATTTTTTTTAAATTTTTTTATTTTTTTTATTTGTTTTTTTTGGTTTTTGTTTTTTAGTTTTTAGTTTGCTCCCTATTGTTGACTTGAAATACAAGAAATATGTTAATCTCATCAACCTGACCTCTCACCCTATTGATATTTTTTGGAGTTAGACTGTGCTAAAAATGGTGTGAAATTAGGGGTGTTTGGAGCAAAATGTGTATTTCTTCCTTCTCATGGCATTCAACTGACTGTTTTCTACCAGTAAATGAAGTCACTTCTACTTTGACTTTCTTTGTATTTCAGCATTAGAGTGCCAGAGTAATTGCTTCCTTGTGTAGTGAAATATTTATAGCTACACATATATGGCTAGCTATTCATATAGCTTCATTTTCTTTTCATTCAGATTTAAACTTAGTCTTGTAAGTAGCTGCTCCTGCCAGGCTTTTCTCTTGCTATGTGATCTTCACAGTCACCAGGCACAGTATCACTCATTTTTGGCTACTAGGTTAAACCCGATTACCATTCTGTTGACATGCCTCTTGCTATGTGATCTTCACAGTCACCAGGCACAGTATCACTCATTTTTAGCTACTAGGTTAAACCCGATTACCATTCTGTTGACATGCTTTGCATGAAACCTAGCCCCAGTCAGATAACTAGTGGATGTAAACTCACTACTTTCTGGACTTGATATGTCATGACTAAGGCAGGATTAGGCATAAGAATATGATATTGGTCCTAGCATGAAAGTTTAAAGGTTTGAGCCAAATAAAACAATGTTAATTAGATATGTATTCTGTATATTTAATCAGTAAAAGTGCTAACTGATTATTAAGTGGTTTAATAATATATCTTTTGGAAAATGTTATGACAGGCAAGGATTAGAAAAACAATTGATAACACACCATTATTTAACTCATGGCAAAATGGGAAATACTGTGTTTTATCAGTTTGATATATATCTGGTTCAACTTTTTCCCTCGCTGATAATACATGTATTAGCTCTGTTCCTCTGCAGCTTATAGTAAACAAGAACAATAGTCTACTTGGCCTGGGACTTATATATTGGAAATGCAATCAGGGTGAGTGGGAAGGTGAATGTGGGAGTTGAAGAAACTTGGAGCTAGATGCAGGGAAGTGGAGGTATCTACGTAGGCTCAACCATTGCCAAGATAATCTATTAGAATTCTACGAGTTTCTGGTAACACCTTGGTTTGAATCAAATCCAATATTGTACAATATCCAAAGCTTGTCCATTCTTAATTATATTTAGCCTCCGATCATCTGAAACTAATTCTAACCAACAGGTATGCATTGCTCACATCAAGTTGGCTTCTCTGAAATCCAGCTTCATTCAATTGTTCATGAAAAAGTTCTCCTCTTCTCTTGGAGTCAAAAACCATCCAGGCTAGATATTGGGACATGAGGTTGAGAGCCATTTGATGGTGTCCTCATCCAGGACCTCCAGACCATGGACATTATTTGGTGGTGAGTATTGGCATCTTTGTATAATATGATCTGCAGTGTGATCCTCCACACCACAGTCACAGATTGCTGAAGGGGCCGTTCCCTATTTGTGCATGGATGAGGGAAAGTGTCCAACACTGGTGCAAAGGTAGTTAGCTTTGTCCACACTGGTCAGATTCATACCTGCCAACTTTTAAAATGAAAAGTAGGGACAAGCCACAACCATAAAACCTTACCCACAATGTGTGCATTTTACTTAAAATTTTGAGCCTTCAAGAGATAAATAGCACTTCAAATTTAATGATTGAAAAATGAAATAAATGGGTATAGCCATAAATAATAATTACATTGACCATTATTTGACCATTATTTTAGCTATAAAACTTACTTCACTGTTAGTCTATCCACTGTTAGTCATTGTTTTCTTTGAAGGACACTCAGGCTGTCCTGCTAACTAAGGACAGTGCTGCCAATTATGTGGAAGGGTTCACTAATGTTTGAGCTACAAGAAAAACAAAAATGCAGCACCAGGGAAGGGATTGCTCCTCTCCACATTCTGCTTCTAGTGTACTGCAGAATTCTGCTTCTGTGGAAGGAGCTCTTTACTCTAAAATAGTTGCTGCAACTGTCAGGAAGATAGCTAAGTTGTCTTCAGAAGCTGGACAGTCAGGAAAGTTTGAAAATAGTTGGAGACTTCCATATGCCATTGTTGCTACTACGAAAGGTGACATATGAATAATGAAAATTTTGTAGCAGTCATTTTGGTGTTAATCATAGTTGTGTGAAAAAGCTTAACTTTGAGAGTTTAGGTAGAAGTTCAATTTATCTCTTTCAGAATATGCAAAACACAAGAAATCATCAAGACTATTTATATATATAAAAATCAGATGACAAGTGAATATTCTAGAAGATGACACTAATCAAACAAACAAATAACATTACAATGTTCAACTAAGGCTAACTAATAACAGCATTAATGTTCTATTCAGACAGCTAACAACAATATAAATCATACCTCAAATAATTAAAATACCACATTTACATTAACACATTAACATTAATATATTACTGTTCTATTCAGGAAAACCAATAACAATTAACATTTAAATTTATTAATTTAGTTCAATGCACTGTCATATAGCCCCCCACTAACAAGAAATCCATCCCGGATTTAAGTTCCATGTGATACTAAAATTCCTAATCATTCAGGGGGTCTCCGATTGCGATGGGGATAGCGACATTCAGGATTCAACATGGGATCATAATCATATATCTCTGTGAGATTGGTGCCTGGTGGGTTGACAGTCTGTGGTGGAGTCTATGGTAACTGTCTCTTTTGTTTAAAGACAGTTGGCAACCGAATTCCTTCTGGACATAGCTTAAGTCGGTTAAAGTGCACAATCAGTTGATGCCTTGATGAGGAAGAGTTCTGAAGGCGATACACTGAGTCAGAGAGTCTCTTGACTACTCTGAAAGGCCCAGTCCAAGGACGGTGGAGCTTCCGACCTACTCCATGAGGGATAACTTTAGAGTGTAGCCATACTAAGTCATCCTTCTTGAAGGGTTTCCCATGAATTCATTCATCATACAGTTCCTTTTGTCTGTCCAGCTGACGTCCCATAGTGTCTCGAACACGAGTGTAGGCTTTTTGCAACCTATCTTGCAGCTTAGCAACAAATTCATTAGCATTGCTTGGTTGGTTCACCTCAATTGGACAGCTACCATACATGAGGTCAATTGGCATCCTTGTGTTATGTCCAAACATAAGATAAAAGGGTGTGTATCCGGTTGTTGGGTGTACACTGCTATTGCATGCCATACATAAGGGTCGTAAATGATCTTCCCATTCAAACGGGTTTTCACTGGCAGCAGTTCTCAGCATAGAAAGAAGGGTTCGGTTGAATCATTCAATAAGTCCATCAGATTGTGGGTGATAGGGAGTGGTACAGGTTTTGGAAATTCCAAGAAGCTTACACATATTAGCCACAACTTCAGACTTGAATTTCTTGCCTTGATCAGAGTGCAGTTGTTCTGGAGGGGAGAACCTATAAAATACTTCATTAGTAAGGATACGGGCGACAGTGGTTGCTTCCTGATTGGGAATGGGAAATGCCTCCATCCAACGGGTGAAGTAGTCACCAATTTCCAAGATGTATGAATTTCCAAGACGTGATTCTGGGAATGGTCCTACTATGTCCACAGCAACCATCTGCATTGGGCTTCCCACCTTTATACTCTGTAAGGAGGATCGATTTTTGGGAGCATTTGTTTTAGCAGCTGCACAATCAGCACACATCTTACACCAGTCACAAACATCATTGTGGTACTCCAGCCAATAGAATCTCTCACGGACATGAGCTAGTGTTTTATCTTCACTGAGGTGACCTACAAGGGTCCCTTCATGCATCTCCTTGAGTACTTCACTCTTCTTACTTAATGGAATCACAAGCTGGTGGATAACCTTATCATCATCGTCCATGTCATTCTGGTATAATTGGTATAGTCTCCCATTATCCATCGTAAGCTGATCCTATATCTGGAATAGACATCTTGATTGTCTACTCAGTGCATTAGTCTCATAATCAGGTGGCCTTTGTCCATTGATTTTGGCCCTCAGTACTGATCTAATGGTTGAGTCATTGAGCTGCTATTGGGGAAAATTAATTGTCTCAGATAGTGATGTATTGGCTACAATGACTTCCTGACCATGATTCTAATGACCACACTGTCAGCAAGGGAGTCTGGACAGTGAATCAGCATTTGTATATTTCTTTCCCCTCCGATGTACTATGGTAAAATCAAATTCCTGCAATCTCTCTAACCACCTAGCCATCTGACCCTCAGGTTCCTTGAAATTCTTAAGCCAAGTTAGCGACCCATGATCAGTCCGAAGAATAAACATACCACCTAGGAGAAATGATCGAAAGTGCCGAGTGAATACAACTACAGCTAGTAGTTCCCATCTGGTGATGCAGTACTGCCGTTCAGGCTTGCTCATGCTTCCATAGGCAATGACTCGCTCTTGGCCGTTATTGTCTTCTTGAGAAAGCACCGCACCAATACCCATATCACTGGTATCTGTATCCAAGATAAATGGCTTGCTATAGTCGGGGTAGGCCAGTACTGGGGAAGTGGTAAGGTGGTGCTTAAGCTTATCAAAAGCTGTTTGACATTCAATAGTTCATTTGAACATGGCCTTGTGTTCAGTAGCTTGTGCAAGGGTCTAGCAGTCTTAGCAAAGTCCTGAATAAATCTTCTGTAATACCCAGCAAAGCCTAAGAACTGCTGTACTTCCTTTATGGTTCTGAGTGGGCCAAGTGGCAACTTTCTCAAGCTTTTGGGGGTCTGCTTACACCCCTTCATGTGACACTATGTGACCCAAAATTGAACTTGGCATTGCATTAAGTGACTTTTTTTTTGGACTGAAGTTTCAAGCCAGCTTGACGGAGACGGCTTGCTAAATGCTCAGAAAAAGTTTTACCCAAAATAATGACATCATCTAGATAGACCAGGCAGTGAGACCATTGCAAGCCTTTGGAATGTAGCTGGAGCATTACACAGTCCAAAAGGCATCACTTTAAATTCAAACAAGCCTTCTGTTGTACAAAATGCTGTTTTAGGTCAGTCCTTCTCTGCTACCTGAACTTGCCAATAACCACTGAGCATATCTAGTGTGGAAAACCATTTAGAGCCTGCTAATGTGTTGAGAGTGGTATCAATTCTAAGTAGTGGGTAGGCATCTTTATGAGTAACCTCATTCAACTTACGATAATCTACGCAAAACCGGAAACTATTGTGTTTCTTCTGAACAAGCACAATTTGTGAAGCCCAAGGGCTTTTAGAAGGTTGGACTACTCCTTCATTGAGCATAGTATGCAAAAGCTTCTCTACCTCTTGCCTATGATGGGGAGAGAGCCTACGAACAGCCTGCCTAACTGGAGTGCTGTCACCAGTGTGTATTTCACGCTCAAATTTGCTAGTTCTCCCAAAATCAGAACTGGACTGAGCGAAAACATCACTGAATTCTCTAAGTAAAACAAAGAATTGCTCTTTTTGCTCTTCACTGAGCTCAGCCCCACTCTCTTCCACAACAGACCACAAAAATTCATCTAGTTTTAGATCAGATTGGACTGGACTAGCAGAAATATTAGCTACAACTCCAAGAGGAACATTCACCAATTCTATCATACCAACTTGTACATGCTTTGGGATCACAACTACTTCAGTTTTGGGATTAAGTAATCTTATGGGCACTTTACCATTTCGAGGCTCAACTAATGCACGAGCAACTGAACATGCCAAACTTTTCCCTGGCTTCTCCTCTATGATATATGTCTTTCCTTGGATCAATTTGTCAGAATAAGCCATGAAAACTATCTCAGACAATGGGGGTAATCTCACACACTCTAGAAGGAAAACACTACCTAAAACATGTGGAGATTGATTGTATTGATGAATAGTTATTGGGTCTTCCCTGCCTATGTTTATCTCTGCTTTTCCCAAATCAATGGTAACCTTATGCTTCCTCATAAAATCTAGCCCTAGAATGGCCTCAGTAGTTAAAGGACTCACCACAACAATGCCAGCTTCATACTTGTTGCCATTCAGCAAGAGATCCATACTTGCATGTCTGTACACTTGCAACGGTGTACATCAACACTCATCAGCTGCTGTTCTCTATATGCTTCCAAGTCGACTTTCTGACCCTGGGTTATTTGGTCCCAGGTATCCTTCCGCATTAAGGTAACTGCTGCTCCAGTGTCAACTAAGAAAGAAATAGACTGACCATATATTAATCCCTCTAAATGAAAACCACCGGTTGGAGTAATTACTGATATAATTAGATCTCTAGGTTTTTGAGTCATATCTTTTCTACCCTCCTGCACTTGACTCCGCATGCAGGGGCAACTAGTTTTCCTGAAGCTTCTTACCAGGTGATTTGCATAACCTAGTAATATGTCCCCTCTTACCACAGTTCCAGCATATGATCCCTCTGTATTTAGGAGTGTTCAATTCATTCTCTCTCCAACCTTGCCTGGCTCCACCATTTTCTTGGCATCCTCTTCTGGTGAGCTGTTTACCAATACCATCAAACCTCCCTACTTCAAGCTTTTCTACCCTCTTAATTAGCTTCTCCACCAATGTAACTAACTTATCATTAGAAACACTTACAGCTCCAACTTGTCCATTATCTGTGCTCTCCTCCTTAACACTGGAAACAATTGCCTTGTGACTCAGATAGGATTCTAACTCAAGAGTTGCAGCTATAGCAGCATCGAGATTAGCAGGTGTCCTCTGCTTCACTCCAAATGACACTTGAGGGTTGTCTAGGAGTCCTAGGTAGGCATTGAGGGCGAGTGTCTTCCTTGCATTATTGTCCAGGTCAGGGTATGCCTTGTCTGAATACAAACTGGAGGTCTTCTGCCAGATCTGCCCAGCTTTCAGCTTTCTTCTTCCTATGGGTTTGTAGCTCTGCGTGGTATCTGGTCTTCTGACTGGAAGTCTCAAATCTCTCCTTTAGAGCAGCTAAAGCTAATTCTGTACTAGCCTGGGTTTCAGTTGCTAGATGTTGGAACACTGACTGTGCTTGACAACTAGCCAATGTGGAAAGCTCAACTTTGAGAGTTTAGGTAAAAGTTCAATTTATCTCTTTCAGAATATGCAAGACATTTACAAGAAATCATCTAGGCTATTTATATAAAAATCAGATGACAAGTGAATATTCTAGAAGATGGCACTAATCAAACAAACAAATAACATTACAATGTTCAACTAAGGCTAACTAATAACAGCATTAATGTTCTATTCAGACAGCTAACAACAATATAAATCACACCTCAAATAATTAAAATATCACATTTACATTAACACATTAACATTAATATATTACTGTTCTATTCAGGAAAACCAATAACAATTAACATTTAAATTTATTAATTTAGTTCGATGCACTGTCACAGTTGGATTAACTGATATAGCTCTCTATGTGATGATACCACTGCTATTTTATTTCATTTCTCTGAAGATCTACTGATTCCTATTGATCATCTCTAGGAAAGTGTATAATCATTTTATGTTGCTTTTGTTTGGAAACTAGCTAGAATAAAAAATATTTCATTTTAAATCTCTCATTCTGACTAACCCAAAGGATCTCAATCCAGGTGAATGAAAAGTGTCATTTTAATACATTTGATGAGATCCATGCAAGTATTCCTATGAAGTAATTTGCTATTGATTCAAACAAAGATCTCAATGATGTTCAAATTTTGGCTCTTTGTCATGTACATGAGATCTCTGACGGGTGACTGTAGATACTTGAATCTTTAAGATCTACTTCTTCATCTTCTATCCATCCCAGCAAGTAATGCTGACTCTGAGAGAATATTCAGTTTGGTGAGTCATATCAAAACTGACTTAAAGTCAGTCCTCCACCGTGATAGAGTTTCTTCTCTAATTGGTGTCCATTTCAATTTTGTATTTAATTTCTGCGAACTGCCCGATTTTGAGCCATCTCTTCTTGATAAGGCTAAACTGTGCTCAAGAGAAAAGAACATGAGTTACAAGCATTCAGTGGCATCTTAAATTGCAATCACATGTCAATATTTAAATATGTGTGATTCATTTACTTTTTTTGTGTTCCTATGATAGTTTATACTGAAATTAAGACAAAAATAATAAAATATTGTATTTCCAATACTGAAAGATTATCTGGGTTGGCAGCATTGTGAGAGGCAGGCTTGTTTGTTGACATTTGTTTCACTTTCTGGTAAAAGAAATTTACTTATTTATTTTTTAAGCATGATAGAGCTGAGTAGCATTGATCGTCAGACTTTAAGCACAATTAATAAAAACAACAACAGCAGTAGATATGGTCAAGGAGCAGTCTAGATAAAGCTGTAGACTATTTGACTAGTACAGATAAAACTTTGGCTAAGTGTTGAGTAGGTTTAAGGGTAGCGTTTTGGGCAAATAGTTAATCTTGGTTTAGTTCTGATATAGATGTCGTGATGATTAGTCATGAAAACTTTCATAAAGGTTTTCAGATGTGAAGGAATAAACAACTTGCACACTATTGCAGCTATTACAAAGATAACTGGCACTTTCATTGACAGTTGCATGCATTATCTTCTTTTAAATTTCATTCATTCAAGCTGGATTTGAATATAAATACCCACTGTGTCTTACTTCTCTGCTCTTTTGTAGCACACTCCCTCTAACCTAAAACTGAAGACAAGTTACATGCAAATGCCTCTATTTTTTATTTGGTGTGACAGCACATTGTAAATGGGCTTGTGAAGATGTAATTCTCTACTGGTTTAATCAGCTTTCAGTCCAGGCTCTCCAGCAAGATTGACCACATCTTATTCACTTCCAGCTCATCCCACAGCAGTATCACTTGCACAATTTTCATCATAGAAATGATGTCAGTACATAGGACAGTGAAGGTATCATATAAAATCTAAAAACAAAATATTCCAAGACCTATAGCAAAAGATGAGAAGCTAAGATATCATGGATTACTTCAGCATTGAAGGAAAATCAGTAGCATATACTATTTACTCGAAGGAGGCATCAAGGACCTCAGAAATCATGGTGAATTAGCTGATAAAAGTAGAAAGCCAAGTTCATTGGACAACAACCCTGATGTTCCTGCAACAACCTTTGATGTCATCATGGGATAAAAGTGAGAATTTAGGTGGTTTTGGATATCAACCTGGTAATGCTCTATGTGAGGGTAGTGCTGTATGTAGAAGATAAACTTTACGTAACATGCACCAATTATAAAGTTTTCTCTTCTCTGCACTTCATCCTTGGGTATATATATTTTATGACCCCCCTTGAAATAAATTCTAGATCTGCCCCTGCCCCCCCCCCCCCTCCCCCCATCTCTTGTGCATGCACACCATAATTGAGTGGATATGTTTGTCAATATGAAGATTATTGACTTAAATTTTTTTTTCTTTTAATTAACCAAGCAGACATTGAAAATAAACCCCTGGATACACAAGAAGAACATTGCACATGGTAAATTCTTGGAAAGCATGTTTCAGAGGTAACAAATTTTGCTGAAGAAAAAAATGCATCAGTTGCTTAAACTCACAGCAGCTTAATCAGTTGCAGCTCTGCACAGATACAAGATATTATGGATTACCCGAATGATTTCAGAAAAAAAAATAGGATTGAATTTAACTAAAACCTAATAAAACATGTCATCATGTAAGACATTTTGATTTCTGTAAAACATGTCCGCCTTTGAGACATAACCTCTCATTAGACATGTCCCCCATAATACATGACTTCCCACACGACATGTCCACCTGTAAGACATGCCCACCTACTGACATGTCCTCCTATGACACATATTCTCATGAAAGACATGACCACCACTACTACATGTCTTCCAGTAATATATGTCCTCCTGCATAATATGCCATCCTTTAAAACCTGTCCTCATGTTGGACATGCTTTCCAGTAAGACATTGCCACAGGTAATTATTATAATGTGATAGTTCATGTGTAATATGATCCCATTCTAAAGAAAATTTCTAGAGGAACTTATGTCTACAAATTGCAAAGGAAGAATAAAAGGACACTAATTACTAGAGATTAATAGTAATATTTACTTTAGAAATTGCCTCCAATATCCCCCCCCCCCCCCCCACCATGTATAACAGGTACTTTTCTAGTATTTAAAAAATATATTCACTTATTCAACATTTTATTGTAAATCACAACTATATTTCTGCAGTGTGCTCAAATCCAAGAATCACATATCGCAACTCTCAGGTTCCTTACCATTATGACCAGAGCACCACTGCTTTACTCTCATGTGGGCTAGAAAGTACAAGTACCCCTATATGGTGGATGAGCAAGGATCCTTGTGGACCATTTAAGAGGTCCAGTGTCTGTCCTGATTCAAGGCAATCATGCACATTTAGCATCACAGAGGCAAGAGACAATTTATATCACTGCTGCACTGCTAAGAATACAACTGACTTTAGTATGGCAAATATAGATGAAGTTCACTGCACAGTCATTCGTAGTGAGTGTCACATAATGTACAGGAATTTTACTATAAAAATATGCTTCTTTTGCATATATAACTCCTTAAAACATAGAGTAAATTATTATGGTGCAGTAATAGTTGTAAATGGTTCTTAATACAATGTACATGTGAGCGTATATGCAAAAGAAAGATTTCATTAATTACTGCCTCAAAGCATAATGTTTTGTCTGATGCGAAAACAGACTTTATGTCAGCAGATCCACTAACCCATTTAAAGAATTTATATTCTTTCTTCTCTTCTTTGTTTTCTTACTTGCAGTCTGTACTACTATGGAGTCATCCTACACAGCAGTACCACCTATAGCATTTTTTGGATTAGATTTTGTCTTCTATGTATCTGTATACTCCCATCCCAGGCCTACCACCAATATGATTTTACAAACTGGAACCTACAGTTCAAATGGAATTGGCCGACTAATTGAACATCCTTCCTTTAAGGCACCATCGTCAGTTTTCGAGTTCACTACAACTATGCCACAGGCTAGTGAGGTTAACAGTACCCTGAGCTACTTCACAGTGAATTTTAATTCTCCAAATGATCCTGAATGTTTCTTTACTCAGAGATACATCTATCCCATTCCAATAATAACTCGACGTGAGTGTGTTTATATCATGATTGCATTATGAAATAGCATGAAATTAATATTGGCAATAGAGGAAAGCCGTCACAGCACATGGGAGTGGAATGAAAGCTTTGTGTTGCTTGTGCTTGTATGTTTGTGCTATGTTTGCTGTACATTTATCTTCCCAAAAATATTAAGAGTGGGTCGCCTGCTGAGTGGGGTTCTGCACACATGTGCCTATGAATAAAATTAAAGTTGCATTTTCAGGTATTTTAAACAGTACAACACTCCCTTTGTTTGTAAACATTTGTATTTATATAAATATATGTGTTCGACAAACAAAGTTTCTTATTTATGACCACTATTATATTGTTACTGTTTCAGCAGATTTAATATAAGCTATGATCTTTGAACCTAACTGTTCTTATCATAATTAGTCAATTTCACTCTAAAAACTCAGATAAATAATGCAACCTTTCGTTTCTTAAATATCAAGATCCCTATGGATGGTGAATAATTTTCAAAACTTGAAACTTGATCTGCCACAAGTGAACTTTGAACCCAAAATCTTAGAGATCACCAGAAGTGATTCTATATTTAATCTGAAAATGCAATGAATATTGAAGTAATAAAACATTTTTTCTTAGAACCTGCAGCTCATATTGTTAGATTAGCTGAAATACCACTCCTTTATATATATATATATTTTTTATTCTATGAAACAATTGCAATTTACTGCTTCCTTTCAATGAAATCGCATAAGTTAAGAAAGGGAGGGGGGTTTTTCATTCACTTCTTTTATAAAAGAATTGTAATTTACTACTTCCTTTCAATTGAATCACATAAATTAATAAAGGGGGTTACTTTTTTTCGCATCTTTTTCTCACACCCCACACCCCCTTCCCCTATTGTTACTGGTGACACAGGTCTAGAAAATTTGGAATTGTGGGCGGGGGGTGGAGGGGGGTAAATCTACAGATTTTGGTCAAGAAAGTCTTTTTTCACAAATTGTTTACTGTATGGAAGCCGAAATGTTTTTTGGTGTGCTGTCGTTACTACAGTCTTTTATTGTATGGAAACTCAAGAGTTAGTAGTAACCTGTGGTTAGAACTAAGTTTTTTATTATATGGAGCGTACAAGTTTTTAAATCCAACACCTTTAACCACATCTTAAGTGTTCTAAACAATTATTTCACTAGGTTTCAAACACTATCTTATTAAATATAATAATAATTATTTGCCACAGATCTTAGTACAGACTTTTCTTGTTAGTTATGGTTTTCCTGATTTTTTCCATGTTATATTTATAATATAATGAATTTAGTTGAATAATTTATTATAATATGTTATTTGTTTTTGTCGTTGTTTTCCTATTTTCTACAAATATCTCAACAAACAGGGGCAGCTGAAATATCTCCATCAAACTCAGGTCTGTATTTAGAGCAATATTAAGGAGTGTATTTTCACTTGTATGATATGATGTTGTTTCTATGTTTTCATGCTATCATGCTTATAGGTGGCAAAGAAACATGTTGTATTCAAACAGGTCAGTCAACTTTGTGGCAGATGCTAATGCAGTTCTGTTTCAGTAGTGTCAGTTTCATTCTGTTATCTATGCCTTGTTTAGGGATTTTTGCAGCCATTTCTGCTTTAACCCTTATTTTGATAACAGGTCTCCATGTAAGTTTTAGATGGTCTTATTTCAACTCTATATTTTTAGTTGTTGTTTTATCTATGTTGCATACTAAAACCACATTATTCAATCAAGGTGTCAATTTCTGATTGCTTATCAAACGAAATACTTCTCTTTCAACTTCCTACTATGCACCATTCTTCTCTGTCCTGCACTGATTGTTGTTGTTTTTTTTGTTAAGTTTTTCTCATGACAAAACTATTTGAAGCTGCAAAAAAATCTGTGTGCAGGATGTAGAGACAGAACTCATAAAATGAGTGCTTAGTATCTATCAGTCAATAACCGCAGTGGTGGATCCAGGATTTAAGAAAGGGGGTTGGTTAAGTTGAAACTAGCATGACCTTGGAGCCCATGGGCAATATATATTAAGGCAGTAGTTAAATAATTTCTTGGATTTTAATCCAAAAACAAAAATTGAGTTATAACTAGCTGTTGTTTTGTTATTGTTATTTTGTTTGGCGAGCTTGGTGGGGAATTTTCTGACCGGGGGGGGGGGGGGGGGGGGGGGGGGTGGTGAGAGTGCCTAGCCACCCTATTCACCCCACCTAGATCCGTCACTGAGGTCATTTCTCAACAATAGACATACATATTCTGTTGGGCTTGATTTTGCAGTTAATATTGTTTGCCTCGTATGTAGCATCTAATTGTTCATATGGAAGTTTGAATAATTTTTAAAGTGTTTTTCAATGTCAAGAAATGGGTGAAGTGGGGAAGGGAGTTTACTGATAAAGATATCAACTTAAATAACTATAATTGTACATCCATGTTATTCAGTAAAATCTAGTCTTATGTGCTAGATGGAGATGTTGGGAAGTAACCTCTTGAATTTCTACCCAGGTGGGCAAAATATTATCTAAACATGGGAAAATTAACTTATGATTTCATTTGTGAATTCAAAATTTCCTAAATTATCTGCTGGTAAATGTTTATTGCATATTTAACTTATTAACTATCTATCTATTTTATCCATATTTTCCTCTCTTTATTCCTCTCTGTGCTTCATTTGAACATAGTGTGAAGCTGATAGAATCTATTTTTCCAGTCAAACTGACCTATTTGTTACATTTTTTTTTATTGATTTTTGTTATATTTAACCAAAAACTACCTCTTGATCTCAATCTATAACTGCACTTATTTTACAAATATATTTGGTTTCTACTTGTACAGGGCATCTCTCATGACAGTAGTACCATGGCTATGACTCAACCAACACCTTCATCAATTCATCCCTCCAACAAACACACTACAACTTTAGAGGATGTACACCATCAAAACATCAATGTCTCCAGTGCTATACTTCAGTCACCAAATCTTGCAACAGTTGATTTATCTCAATGGTATGAATCCTTCTGCACCATAAAAGACCCTACCCAACCACTTCCAGGTAGCTCTTTCATTACTCAGAACTCAGCTGTTCACATTGACTTCCTCTCCCAACATCCACTAGTCACTGCCCTCAGCAGATTTTATTCTAGAAACCATTCCGCCATCCCATAGAGGAAAAACACCCTTAATAGGATTTGATGCTCCTGATCAGTCTCCTCCAACTTCTAGGCATAATCTTTTTATGTGAGAGATTAACTCTGCCATATATACACCACACTGAAAGTAAATTTTGTGGAGCTGCACATGGCAGAGGGAGTGACATAGCATTGAGTTGAGAATTAGAAGATTGGTATTGGTGTAGGTAATGTAGTAACTAGTCTGTTCAGTGTGGATGGTGTATGTGGCATTGTAAATGGTGATGCAGAAAGGAGAAGATATATATGTATATATATATATATATATATATATATATATCAGGTGGTTCACAGGCAGAATTCATGAAGGGAACACCATCGCTGACACGATCATGCCATACCAAATCTGGGCCTAAGTTATCCTCAAGTAAGCATGCCACATAATGAAAAAGGGTCGAATTGATCTGAGTCATTGATGAACTAGTGTAAAGAGGACATGCAGAGGTGAAGGAAGTGATGGTCATTCTCCTTAGCTGCTGTTGCAAAATTAATAACATGGGAATTAGGGCTAATCTCGGGAGGTGCAATTCCAGATAATACGGGGAGAAATGTCATATCAGTCAGCCTTATGCATCTCTCTGGTGATGATATGCATGTGTTATTGAGTGCCACATCCAGTTTTTTTGTGTGTAATGGGCACTGCAATACCACACAGGGGGTGCATAGTCAGCGATGCTGTAGACCAGGGTGAGTGAATACTTCACTGTGTTGAGGTCTGCCCAGCCCAACTGGAGCCAGCCAAGCAGCATAGAAGTCTGTTCCTGGAATTGACCTGCTGGAGGACTTTGAGAGGATGTTTGTAGGTCAGGGTACATTTGAGAATAACACCAAGGTATCGGATGGTTGTTTGGGATTATAGCACCATCCACGGAGATTTTGAAAAGATGTTGACTGTCTCTATTGTTCATGTGGGACACTGTTGTTATTGTCTTGGCAGCACTCAAATTAAAATACCAACTTCAAAGGTAGTTATACAGCAACTGCATATACTGGTTTCACAAAGTCTCCACAATGTCCCAGCTCATGTCTGCGACTTGCAGGGTGAGGTCATTAGTATACCCATACTGCTGTGATGTTGTGTGGGGGAAGTTGCTAATATAGATGTAGGTGAGTGTGAGGGTGTATCCCTGTAGCACACCATTGCAGGGACATTTCTGGAGTGTGACTTGGCCATCACAATTTCTCAGTTTAAAGCTACTGTTGCTGTTGTGCATCATGTGTTGGTTGGACAGCATGCATAGCAGTGCAGCTTCTGGTGGAGTCCGCGAAGACAGACAGTGTGTTGTGTAGTCAGTGGTTATATCCACAAGCACAGTTCTGACCTTCCACTGTGACTCAAAGCCTTCCTCAATATCATTGGTCACAAGTGTGTCTTGAGAAGTGGGAGATCGGCTATGACAGAAATTGGCTTATTGTGGTGGCAGCTTCGTATCAATGACATGCTCTACACTCTTGAGGAGTAGATGCTCAAAGAGTGGCATGCAATGTAATGAGATGGGATGGTAGTTCTTCACGCCATCAGCCGGCTTCTTTGGTTTCACAACGACACTGACATCTGCACGATGCCATATTTTTTGGAGATATGGTGTGTTAGGCAGTGTGACCTCACCTAACCACTTCTGGATGATAGCTCCACAGTTGATTATAAATTCTGGATCAATCAGGTCAGAGTCCTGTGCCTTGCTGCTCTTGATCCTCTTTACAGCTGCAGGCATTCTCCATGTATGCTCCAAAGAGGGTATCAGCACTGTGATTTTCACCTTTCCTTCTGTTAGTTATCTCTGTGTTCATTTCTGCTGATCTGCTTGTTTCTATGCTTACATTGGCCATTTTTGATGAGAGTGATGGCAATTGCACTGTCACTCACTGGGTATGGGGTATCTTCTTGGCATGACCTGTGAGGTGAGAGAATGACTGCCATGTTTGCCGACCAGGTAGCTCAAGTTGATGGAGTTGCTTGTTGACTCCCATCGCTCTCGACGCTCTTCAACAAGGATCTTCAGCAATTGCTCAAATAGTGCATTGGAATTGTCAGCAAATAGTAATCTTATCAATTATCATATACTTTTGGCATTCATTATCCGAAGTAGGTATCAAGTTTTTGTGAGAACCACGAGGGACATTGACTTTCGGGGAAATAGATGGCATCAATGTTCAGGATGTTTGTTGATCTCATCCAGGCCGCCTTCCTGAAGTTCCATCTTTTACTGGACATATCAGTGTAAATTTGATTGTAGCTGGTGTATTAATGAGTGACGGTGATGTTGAGACTTGGTGTTTGTTGTAGTTTCCCAACAGGCTGATCGAAAACTATCCAGTTCCTTTGGGTTATTTTACCTAGTCTACCGTGACAGCATTCTCACTCCTCACCTGAATGCACACCCTTTCAGGGTGCACAACCGCAGTTGTTATAAGGTGAAGAATCACGCTACTTCAACTTAATGCAGGACAAAAGTGAAGATCAAAATTATCACATACTTGGCTAAAGAGGGTGAGGCAAACACTTCTCGAACTCAATGCAGGACTCTCAAAAGCCAAGCAAAGTCAACTGTCTTCCTGATCCAAGAGACTCATGTTAAGTTTAGGCCACTAAACTTGATGTGCTTCTCGTATCAAGCTTCACCATAGCATAGCCATACTTGTGCACAGCTCAGTTAGCTGGAAACTGTGATGTCATCACAAGATGATGATGGTACACACTACCCGTAGCACACTACCCACAGCTATGAATATCTTTAGGTAATTTCAATTGGGACAGCTCAATGTGGGAGAGGAGTCAATGCACTTGACGAATTTTCATAATATTCCATTTCTGCATGTTCCTTAACAATGACAGTGTCTGTTTTAACATTACATGCATGTATATAGATAGCTAGGTCTGGCAAGCTGATCCTTGCTAACTGAAATTTGCTATTGCTAAAAGAATACTTTGGACTAGAGCAAGTAGAAGTTATGAAAATAGTTGATGGTATAATGACTATTAATTAAAATAATACTGTAACAACTGGAACATATTGTAAAAGAATGTTATATTAAAATTTAAAAGAATATATTATAGAACTGAGTTCACAAATTTAACTTCAACAAAATTTTTGTCTAATGTTTGAACCTATATGTTACAGAATGAAGTTAATTGCCTGATTGAAGATTTAAACTTAAAATACAAATCTCTATACACACTAATAACTCTTAACATATAGCTATTCTTGGATATGGACAGAAAAGTAATTATCTGCTCTATTATCTTTCTCTACTTTTTTTTTTTTCTATTTCTTTCCTTTTTCCTTTTTTTACCCGTGATCTCACTTAGTGTGTCCCAGAGTCTAAATGCTGATTTTGTTGTTCTTCTTGTTCTTCTTAGGAAACTTCCTCAAGAACATAGTTACATCATACTACACATATATTACACCATCTTAGTGGCCATTGAGCTTATGAGTGAGCGGGTTTATGGCTGGATATTTCCAGTCTTGTTATTGTTTGTTTTATCCTTCTTAATTTTTTATTTCTTTTTTTTTTTCATTATAGAACATACATCTGGCCTGGATCTGCTATCAACTGTAACAAAAGAAAATTAAATTTGTTTCAAAGTACTGCCACACATAACAGACTATACAATTGCTAAACTTTTTTTTTCTTTTCTTTTTTTTTTCAATCATTTTTTATTCAGAATAATTTCATATGATTTTGTGAGGATATCTTGTGCCAATGTAATATCCATGTTCATTTGTTTTTTGTTGGGTTTAGTAGGGTCAAAGTATGAAGGGGAGGGGGGGGGAAGGGCTAATCCTAAACAAATTACAAGGAAATGGTTTAGTCTTGGAAATAACATAATAGTTGACTAAAATTGCACCATCAGAAGAGTATAAATATGACAAAAAGTGGCTGACATCAAAATATAACTCTTGCTTCAATGTGAAGCCACACAGTTAAGACTGGTATTAAAAGTATAGAAATCATGCTCTGAGTGCCATGGTGGTGTGGTTATTATTTTTTGGTTTCATTTATTTTGGTAGTGGCTGGCTAAACTGCCAAAGATGGCCATTTCAGGCTGATTAATAATGGGAGGCTATCAACAAAAAAAGGATGGGTGAAAGGAAAAATAATATTTTATGGGGGTAGTGTTTTATGCTAAAAGTTGTAATATATATCATTTGTGAAATTATGCCACACGAAACACTACAATAATGTGTCAGGATTGCACATTTAGATAAAGAATAAATATTGTTAGTTCACCGAAGTATTTTTGGCAGATAGCTAAACATGCCCACAGGAAGAGGTGTAAACAGTCAAATTAAAAAATATATGTATTTTATTTTTTGGTATACAATATGTCTACCCTATAAAGCATGTTTCATTTGGTTTGGACCTTTGGTGGTTAAGTGCATACACACATATAAATGCACATATCTTATTATAATTCACCATTTGTTTTTCTCTCTGCCTCCTACCAAATTGCTGACTGTTCCAGGGATCAATTGAAACACCTCACTGCACGTCCTCACAAAGTTTCATTCAGTCTGTTGGTTGTGGGTGTGGTTTCATCAATGATTATGGTTTGGTAACATGGAATACTCTAACTAATGATCAAGTTAAATGAAATTTCACATGTTTAATAATTGTATCATGTCTGTTTGATTAATGAGATTTGTATCATTAATCCCTATAGGTTACATAAAGCAAACTAACATATTTTTTACTGAATGCGGCCCATTTAAAACCACCCAGTATATATATGCCAAAAAGAAGTGTGCTCAAGTGTGGTCAAGATTGATCCAGTAAGCCATTTTTTAATGTCTTGACTTAATAATGATTTAATCTTGGATTATAAAAGAGGGGGAGGGGGGAGCTCAGCCATGACCAGGAGTTGAACCTAGGATCTTAGCACTGGTGGTAGGGAGGAAGTTTCATAAGAACAACAAGATTTCCAAGAAATAACTTTAACAAGTTTGTTAGGAAAAAGGGTGGGAATAAGAAGAAAGAAAGAAGGGGAGAAGGGGAAAATGCATGAAGAAGAAAAGAAGAATGAAAAAGGTTTGGGGGAAGGAAAAGAAGGAAAGAAAAAAGTGAGGAAGAAGTAAGGAGGGAAATGGGGAAGGAGATATGGAAGAAAGAAAAGGCTGGAAGGAAGAAAGTGGGGAGGAAGACAAAATGGAAAGAAAAAAAAATGGAAGGAAATAAAAAGGGGGTAGAAGAAAAGAAGAAAGGACGAAAAAGTTAAAGGAAAGAATAGGTGGGAAGGAGGAAAAGGGAGGAAGAAAAGAACATTGGAGAAAAAAGAGGTATGAAGAAAAAAAGGGAGAAGATAAAAAGAATGAAGAGAAAATAGGGGACAAAGGAAAGAGGGAAGGGAAAAGGTGAAAGAAGGAAAGAAGGGAGGGAAAAGGGGGAAAGAAGAAAAGAATGAAGGAGAGAAAGAAGGAAAAAAAGAAAGGGGGGAAGAAAGAAAGGAAAATGGGTTAGAGGAAGGGATGAAGAAGAAGATAAGGACAGAGAGGAATGTGAGTAAAGAAAGAAAAAGGGGGGAAAGGTGCCGAAAGAAAGTTGTTGTTTTTTAAACCCTGCCCAATCAAGAGTTTAAACCTGAAATTTCTGCTTGGTACACCTGTGTGTTAATCACTTGGTCATAGGGTTTTTTTTTTAATGGCTTAATTTGTATGGAAAATTGAACTCCTTTGTTCACAACTAAGGTAGCCATTTTCCGTTTTTTTAATTTTTTTATTTCTTTTTATTTTATTTTATCCAAGCTTGCACATAGTGCAAGATTTGGTACTAGCCAGTCAGTACCATTTTCGTTATGAATGGACCTTCTATCATTTTAATACAATTTTATGTTCCAACTAACTGCTCTTGCCAGAAATAGAACCTGTCTTCTATAGATAGTTATTATATATCAATCTTTTATTCAACTGAACCATAAACTATTGTGTGTGGATTATGTATAACTATCACCGGAAGTACTCAATAATAAAGAATGCAATCATAGTTCATCAATACACTACACTCCTCTGTCTTAATCAGAAAGTAGGTTTACACCAGTTTTGCTGGGAATAATCACGATAGGGATAAACCTTCAGAATTGCTGCTTCCCTCTGTGCCAGTGGATTTGTGGGCACCACTACCAGAATGGAATCCAAGCTCTCAGTTAGATCTGAAGTGATTTCTGCAACAGCTGCCATTTCCATTGGCTTGACCAACTCAGGCACCACTGAAGCACCAGGGAAGGGAAGCACACAAGAGGGAGTAGAGGTCTCTGGATGTGAGGCCAAACCAATATCCAAATCAGGCCTTGAGGCACGTTTGTAGATCATTAACTGATCTGCATGCCGCTTCCAAGCTTCGCCATTTACTTCCACTTCAAAGTTCACCTTGCCCAATTTGGAAACCACAAGGCCTACTGAATAGTTAGGTCCATCCCTCAAATTCTTAACAAGCACTTGTTCTCTCACCTTGAAACTTCATTCATGAGAATGTTGGTCGTGGTTATCTGCTCCATCTGTTTTTCATGGCCATATTCCTGTATAGATGGTTTCAATAAGTCCAATCTTGTTCTGATCCTACGCTGCAGAAAGATTTCACAGGGTGCAACTCCAGTTGTAGCATTGGGTGTAGCATGATAGAACAGCAGGAACTGTGATAATTTCTGTCAATGTTCTATTATCACTCTGACTGGCTAGGAGTGACCTCTTAAAAGTCTGCACAAATCTCTCCACCTCTCCCTTGGTTGCTGGATGGTAAGGATCACTCTTTAAATGCTTGATGCCATTAGCAAGTATCCACTCTCCAAATACAGTGACTGTGAACTAAGTTCCGTTGTCAGATACCACTTGTTTAGACAACCCATGCCTGGCAAACAAGGATGCAAAACTTCCAGAGTCTTATCAGTGGTGGTGCTCTTCACTGGGTCCACTTCAAGCCATTTAAAATAATTGCCCACTACAACAAGGTACATGTAGCCTAGAAACGGACTGGCATATTCAATGTGTACCCTTTCCCACGGAGGGGTGGGACATGTCCAGAGGTGCAGCAAAATGTGGGTGGTTTCTTACAGTTTCCCTGACATGCATCACAGTTGTACATGGTCTGTTCAATGGCAGCACTCAATCCTGGCCACCACACATGAGCTCTGGCCAACCCCTTCATCCTCACTACTCCTGGATGGCTACTGTGTAATTCAACCAGGATTTGTGGTCACAATTTCAAGGGCATCACTATCCAAATTCCCCAGAACAAACATCCAGCTTCTGTTCCTAGCTCTGCCCTTCCTCGATAATATGGCAATAAGTCAGGAAGCAACTTCATTGGGCAAACCATCTTGTGTATATCCTAGAACAGCACTTAACTGTCGGTCAGTTATTGTAACTTTCCTCAACTTGTTTGATGATGGTAACACCTTGATTGGATGCAGGTTAAAGGCACATGTACCTGCCTGTGTATCGTCTTTCCTCACAGCTGTGATGGGCCTAGGCAAATGGGAGGAAGCATCAGCATTACAATGCTGTTCTGACATCTTGAATTCAAAGTTTGTTTAGTATTGGAGGTGGGGGGGGGGGGGAGGGGAGGGGGATAGCTTTCGATCCCCAGAGGACTACTTTATGGGGGGGAATGCTTTTAGCATTAAAAGAAGTGTCCTAGGTGGACCAGTTTTAACAGGTGTAAACAAAAAAAAATTAGAAAGAATTAAATTTGAACTGATATTTCTGATGTAAACACAACAAATTTAAATCAATATAATAAAACAGTTGTACATTAAATATGCACAATATCTTGTTATTCAATAAATGGGTGTATTTTGGGTCTGAATAAAATCACCTCTCTTCCATATTTTTCTGGTGGCAATCCTGTGGTTAGGAGTAAAACTTATGGGGGAAAGGGGAAAATGGAGGAAAAGTTGAAATGATAAAGACTTAGCAATTTTATTGGGCAAGCTTGAGGTATGTAGTTCTACTTTCTTGCAAGCTTGGTATGCAGCTTCAAAGATAATTAGTCTTTTAGTGAATGGATGAGCTGCACTTTTATTTTTTAATTAGTAGTGACCTTGTTGATAGCCTATGCCTCCTGCTGATATATTGGACTTGTATTTTAATTCCTTGTTTTAATTATTGAAGCTGAAATCATGTTCTGTTGTCTGTGGACAGCCTACATATATAGCTAGTCATGCAAATGGTATGCTTGCTATTATAAACTCAACACAAGATAAACTAGCAACATAGTTATGAATGATAGACTTACCAAGGGGAGGATACCTTCATTGTAATTTACACTTAAACTCAAATATGCACAGTTTCTGTCAAATTTCTGGATTTTTCTGATAAAACTTATTTATAATTAGCCAAGTGTCACATTCATATATGTATTTTTAACACCATGTGTATGCCTTTGTTTTTAATCTTAGTGCTTGATCAAGATTCTGAACAAATTTGTTTGAAATGAACTCCAGAATGGCTAGGAGAAGTTCATTACATGCTGTTTCCACCATCTCCACCACCCAAAGTGAATCAGGGGGCAGAAACAGGAAGAAGTGGAAAATGCAAAGAATCTACCATTTTTACCATATATAAAATATGATCTTAAGAACATATTTGTGTATACCATAAAAATTGTTTTTGTCAGTTTTGTACTCTATTATTTATAATTTAGCTTATATATTCTTGAAGTGTATGAGGGGTTCCTGAGAATTGTGTAGGTTGGTTAAACTGACAATACCATCAATATGGTTTGCCAGGAAGCTGTTGAGAAGACCACATGAAACCTTTAACCTTACCAATCAGGCATTAACACAGTGTCAATTTTAATTTAATTGTAACCATAGGATAATGACATGAATGTTCATTTAAATATATCTGACAAGTAAAATAGTGTGTGACACCCTAGGAGGGTATCTATGCTATGTATTGTGCATATTAGTTGTCATAATAGCTGATGGTAGTAGCAACAGAAGCAGTTATAGTGGTAGTGGCATTAGCAATATTTGCTATAAAAATTTTATCATAGCAGCAACAGCAGCACAGAGAAATCTTATATGTCTTGCTATAATTCATGATTTGTCTGTCTCTCTGTTTGTCTGCTTGTCTCTCTGTCTATCTGCTTGTCTGTCTGTCTTTCCATTTGTCTGTATGTATATTCTCTATCTCCTCCCAGATGCCTAGAACCATCCTCCTAAATTTTCAGGGGTTGCTCACAGGACCACTGACCCTGTTTGGGGAGAATGTGGTTAGTGCTAGGGCTAGAACTAGGATGTAGGTACATTAAATAAAATTTCCTATTCATGACAAACCACCAAGTTGTAGTTGTAATGTGTAGTCTGATACCATTCAAAAGAACATTTCTAGAGGAAGTTATGCTTACAAATAACACTCATCTAATCATACAGGAATTCAAAAAGAGATTAATTACTAGAGGTGAATCATAATAGTTACTTTAGAAATGGAGCAATACCTTCCCCCCCCCTCCCCCTTCTGTCTTAACTTCTTTTCTTTTTTTTATTGTAAATTGATGCCCTGTCTAAATAGACTTGGTAAATTTTGACCCTTTGAAGCAGTTGTACAAGAATTTGCTAGACATAGTTCTCAATATATACAGTATATGCACAACATACTTTTCTGTCATCACAAATATACTTCTGGCCCAGACAACATGAGTATTTCTTCTATCTATATATATAAATAGCTCCTAAGTTTGATGGTTGGTTTGTTCTAAAAATGTCAAACAAAAAAAAATGAGGAGCCAAAATCATTATTTTTTTGGGGTCAACACCGTAACCCCATTGTTATAATGGTGGTTAGAAAAAAAAGAGAGTTCTGTAACGAGCAGGGCTGAACTGGAATACTTGAGCAAGCATTAAAGGTAAGTTGGCAGCTATCAGTTTGCAAAACTAGACCTGAGCCAGTGTTGAGTTTTCAAACTAACAAAAACGAGCAACATAAAATAATAAAGCTTAAAAAGAAAATTTTTTCAATGAATAAATTAATGAATGAATAGATTAATTTGTTCAACAATTTTGATTCCACCTTCATTTAGGATAAAATTATACTGTCAACAAGGCCACAACTCAACCTGTGGGTGTGTCCATGTGTTGTTGTTTTTGCCCCTTGAACAACATGTAGCTTCATTAGTACTTAAACATAAATATTGCAAGCAGCTGCAATAATTGTGTTTGTTGGACAACCTGTGGCATTATTGTTGCAAAGGAAACTGCAATGGACCTCCTGGTAACAATGATTATTATTATTATAATTATAATCATCATAGTTAGATACTATACACCACTCCTAGATTACTGCTACATTTAGCATCACTGCCACCACCACCATTATTACTACTTATTTTATTTCTTCTAGTAACTTTTTTTTTTTTTTTTTTTTTTTTCTTTTTTTTTTTTTTGAATCTGGCCGACCCTTTCCAGAAAAACTTCTGTGCAACCTATTTTCATATATAAATCTAAAAACCCAAGGCAGCAAGCTGAAATTAAGTGAACTAAATTTCATATCGAATCACCTTTGGATGCTATCCACAGCAAGACGAGTATAATGGGCTTGAGTTTAACTGTGGTGATTACCCTGGCGTGTATGTGTGCAGTCGAAGGATCAAAAAGTGAGTTTCAGAGTTAGTTGCGGTACACTCCGGGTTGGAGTTCTTTGTTGTGGGATTTTGGGCTCAAATTGTTTCTCAAGTGCTGAGATGCTGTTTATTCTTAAAAACCTTTCTCTAGCATTATGTTGCATGACCAGTAAAAAAAAAATACTGCACCAGTTTTCACAACTTAATCACTGTAGAAGCTGCTAGTGAAATGGTTCTGTAACAAGGTATTCTCTATGCACAAGGGATTTTTTTCAAGCTGTTCCCTTACTAGCTAGCTAGATATATTCATTCTGCAGCCTCTATCATCACTCCATACTCACTTCACAGATACTAACATAATATTTACTACAGTTATACTTGTTTCTCCATATATTCCCTCTAGTATGTGGTCTGACATACAATGATCGCTGGATAATCTATGGGCAAAGTGCTGCTGTTGAGTGTCAATCAATTCCAAGTCCTAACTGGTGGATGCTTACTGATCTCTGTCTGCCAGGGAATGCCAGCCAGATCTCTGGGTGTTCAGGCAGCATTTGTAATGTTGGAAGTGAGATTTACCTTGCACAAGAGTTTTGCATTATTTGCTGCGCTGGATCCTCTTCTGCACGATTCTCTAATGACGTGGAATATTCATGTGAAATGATCAGAGGTATGTTAGGTGGAAATGGGCAGGAACATGTAAATCCTGATCTTGAAAACTAAGTCCTTGTACCAAGTCCACTCTGGGCCTGGCTAAGTAGATTCATTGTTGTTGTTTTTCGAGTGTGTATTTATGTATAGTAAGTGGTCAGAAATAGTTTTGTCACAATCTTCTCAGATGCATCTGAAATTGTTCTAATCAATTCATAAATAACAGCAATTAAATTTTATCTGTTAAAATCTTGTTAGACTAAAATCCTTTCATTTAGAATATGGTCTAGGCAAGATCATAATAGATGTGTCCTGGAATAATCCACAATAATGCGATTAATCTAATCAAATGGTCTAAAAGTAGAAACAGCTGTTATGCTATAATTAAAAGCAACCTGTGGACTTTTCCTGACTTTATGAAGCTGTGATTTTCTTTTTGATAATAAATCTTTTCTTAAGTGATGTTTATTCATTTGATGTTTACTAATGTGATTGTGTGATTATTAATATTTTTAATTTTTTTTTTTTAATAGTTTTTACTGTGTGAATTCTATGAAATCACTTTGGCTGCAGACCGGTCCAAGTTATCCTAAATTTGGTTGCGGTGTCTACTGGTGCACACACACTGTTGTTTTCTCCCACTGGGGTTGTCAAGCTCATGTAGATTAGTGATAATTGTTGTATGTGGCAAATATATCATGCTCTGGTGACTCCCACCAGCCCCACGCACAAAATCTGTGTAATCATTGTTGTTTTTAAAGTGATGGAGACTAAGGTCATTTAAGTGAAAATTTAACTGACTGGATCAGTTAGCATTTCAGGCCCACCCCAACACCAATCACTTACGGTGCAACTAGTCGTTTCAGAAGTAGAATATAATGCATCCTGAAACATCATTTTTGTACTTAATTAATATTTAATCAACTTTATTAATGTATCTTGAACATCACATTGTTGGGCTCTCATAAAGCAAAATCATCTCAAGATTCTAGGAAGCCACAAGCCAACACTAATTAAACCTTCCTGTAACAGCTAACTTCCAAGAATCTATCTATTGACCAAGAATTTAAACGTTAATGGACAGATAGTTCCAAATTGAATCATGCTAAATGATGTAGCTAATTGGTGTTTTCTAGTATTCAATGGCTTTGTGATGAAACTATGTTCAAAGTATGCACTTTATTCCTTTGTGTTGCCAAAATCAATCTGTGGTTTGATTGGAGCATTTGTAGTCTGTTTTTTTTGTTGTTGTTGTGCTATTTAAATTAATTCACAACACATCTGTTATTTTATCCATCAAAACGCATAAATAACTTAAGATGAAACAAGTTTGACTACTCACTTTCCTGCCAGAGCTTCAGGAGGACCAGCCAGTTGTATTTCCCCACCTGTGTCAACTAATTACTGTACAATTTTAACAGATAGGAATTAAATCAAATGTATTGTTCTTTGTAGTGGTTACAATTAGTGTGGCAATTCTTTGATTTCCAAATTGTCAACTATCTATCAAATTTTCCTGATAGTATGGGACTATAGAGAAAGGAAATACACACCAGTGTCTTCAATAAACTATCAAACCAGTGTTGAATAGATTGTGCTGTTAACCAGCATATGCTACTGGTAATCTAATAATGTGTCAATGCTATGAGCACATGTGTCATGTGATGTCATCCTATTCCCTCCTTCACCTTTCCACACCTACCCCCTGCGCAGTGTGTCCGGACATCAAGGTGAATGCTCCCTCTGTGGCTCCTTCTGGAAGCAGCTTGAATGTCGAGACTCTAATTTCTACCAAGCCACGCCCACAAAATAATAGTGTTGTGGTAACTGCTAATTTTGTGAGCATTACAAATCAAATCTTTAAGAAAATAGATATTTTGACGGATGGGGCCAGCTATCGAGTGCCTCAAACTGTAAACAATTACTCCTTCTTTCACTCGTTCCCAGTCCCAGTGGATACACTCACAGGTGACACTGTGCAGATATTAGTAAACGTTAACGAAGTCGATCATGGAAGCAGTTGTGAATACTCAAGTTCTATCTCAAAAGTAACATCTTTAGTTAAAGGTGAGTAGGCTACAGTGTATGTTTCAAGAAATATCATCCATCATATGGCATGCGTAGGGATGCCAATTTGTATATATATTTGTATATATATATATATATATACATACATATATACATACATATATATTGACTCAGGTTTAAGATTCCTGATCATTATTTTTATGCTTGTATTTCTACATCTGTCTCTCCGTCCATCCGTATATTCATAGTAAAGGGTCAACAAAACCACCTTGTTTTAAAATGTCAAATAAAAAAAGCGACACAAAAATATGTTTTGTGACTTATCACCAAGAAGAGTAAAGGAAAAACTATGAAGACAACTATTTCACCAGCGTGGAATAGTTACCACAGAATAATAGCCATAGAATATTTACTGTGGAATAATTACCATTATGAAATAATTACTGTGGACTGATTACCTTTGTGAAATAATTACTGTGGAATGATTACCTTTGTGAAATAATTATTATGGAATGATTACCTTTGTGGAACAATTACCTTGGAATAGTTCACATGGAATAATTACCATGGTAGATCCACCTTTGCTGAAGCTGTAATATCTGTTGCCTTCTTTTGTGCTTTCTGGGATTTGCTGGTTCATTTTTTTCATTTTATGCGAAAGGTGGGGGGTAGCACTTGCTGAATTGAGCCCCCTCCCCCCCCCCCCCCCCCCCCCCCCGATAATGGAGTACTTTTTTGGGTACTAGTTAAAAAGACATAGTTAATATTGATCTAGCACATATATATTTCAGTCCAGCATTCAGACTAAATCATTCACCAGACAAACGGCACACCGGTTGCCCTTTTCATTGATTTTTTCTCCATCACAATGACCCAAGTACACTTTAATAGAATTGACCTGAGCTGATCATTGTTAATGTAGTAATGACTAAACCTGAGTTGTCATCGGCAGTATTGTCTTGTATTAGTATTTTATTGTAGTATCTATATGCATAGCTATGATAAGACATAGTGTAAGGAAAAATGAAAGTAATAGCTGTTGTACTGTAGATTTGTTTTCAATATCATTATTTAATATCCTATTATCTGGTGTAATT